>PVJL010000471.1:207353-410439 GCA_004026885.1 Lyroderma lyra | reverse complement strand
CAGCCAGTCTCCTTCGGGGCCTACGAGGGTCGGAATGCTGCTGCCCATTGTCACGGAGCCCGCTGACCTCTGCCTCCCTGCTTTCCATAGATCCCTGCTTTGATCTCTCCTTCGGGTTCCCCTTAACAACAGGATCTCCCTGCCCCCTCCTTCCAGCACACGGAGCCTAATCTCCTCAGTGGGTTTGGAGGGTTCAGACGTTTAAAAACAAAAGCCAGGGAGGGAAGTCTCTTGGAGGCCATTGGGGCTTTCTGTTCCATCACAGACCTCCCTTGAGGCAAGAAAGCCCAGAGCTTCCTCTCTGCCTAAATAAAGGGAAAGAAGAGAACGCAGACGAGAAAGGTATCAATATGCATCTCCAAGCGGACCTCAGCATTTAGAGTTTCCATCGGGGTGGCCTCTGTGTGTCAGACAGGTCAGTGACCCACAGGAAAAGCCAGATGAGCTCCTTCGGGGAACCAGCTCTGGGGAAGTGTCATGGGCTATTTCCACTGCTCCTGGCAAAACTGCTGGTTGGCAGTAACAGTGATGCCCTGGCTTCCATTCCAGTGCAAGAACTGTGTCTTCTAGTAGGATTTTTTCACATATATATTATTTCACCTGAGCTCCCATAGCTCAACAAAGAGAAAGGCTGTCCTATCCCCACATGACTGATGGAAAGAGCGAGGCTCCCAAAAGTAAAGTCTTGCAGCTAGTGAGAGGCGGGATGGGATGGGGACCCATGTCTACCTGACTCCTGGATTCTCTTGCACTCCCTGCACCCTTACTTCCCATATCTCTGTCCAAACAGGGTTGCCTACACAGGGCCTAGAGCTCTGGTCGCCAGGTGGTCCTCCCTCTGCCCTGGGAGGCCGGATAGCTGATCTTCTCTGTGTCCCGGGAGTCTTTTGGCTGTGCTGCTACCTCCCTTGGGGCATCCTTTCACCACCCAAATCCAGCTAATGCATTCCCTCATGATTCCCCTTCCAGATAGCTGTGAGCTCTGTCTCTGTTTCTCCAATTTAACCTTCCCCTAATAGTGACCCTTACCTCGGCCTCCCTTGTACTTTAGGATTTATATACACACACCATGTCCTCAGTACACTGTAGACTCTGGGGCGGCATGACCGGGACCAATTCATTGCTACCCTCTCAATAAACAAGGCTTGACACCAAGGAGGTGCCCAGAACACATTTGCAGAACAGAAGGATAAGCAGACAGATGAGTAAATGAATGAATGCATGAAGCAGGGAAGCCAGAGTGCATGAACTAATGAACTGAGTTGAAAATAACTCATAGATTATGGCAAGAATCCCAAGCAGACATTACAGAGAAGGTGGAGTCCGAGATCGGACTCACTGTAAACAATGACAGAGAGAAGAAACACACTGAAATTAAGATGATGCCAAAATTCAAACATGGTTCTAGGTCTGGGAACTGAGAAAAACACCCTTCAGGTCCCAATAACCCATGTTTCATTTTGGATTCACGGTATGGGGCTGTGGGCACTGGTTTTCTCGGAACTGTTCACCTGTATCAGGCCCTAACGCCTCTTCCTGCGCGTTAATGGGCAGCCACGACACAGCGCGACATTGACGACGAATTCACGGTGTGCCGGACATTCTTCAAGCATCTCATTTACTGCTCCCCACCACAGAAGGCGACAGGCACCACTACTCATCCCGTTTTACAGATGAGGAAACTGAGACTTTAACAGAGCTCAACAATTTCTTACGGTCACTCATCTAATAAGTGGCCAAGTCAGCATTTAAACCCTTGCCATCTCTGGCTTCAGAGCCATCCCTCCTACTCACCCTCCCGTCAAGCTCCCCAGCAGCACGTCCCCATGGTTGATGAAGTCCCACTCATTGAACACTTGCTTTCTGATGCGCCAACTCCTCTGTGCACATTGAATGTTACCAGAAAGTGGGGTGTCCTTTTCGACATGATGTCCAGGTTCTTGGTATCTCGAGCAAAGAATTGAACGAGACACACACAAAAGTAAAGAGGTGAAACAAAGAGACAGTTTATTGAGGGGAAAGTACACTCCAAAGAGGTAGGAGCAGTCTCGAGCAAGGAGAATGGCTCAGGAGCCCTGATGAACGAGGCCTTGGAGCTTTTATTCTAAGTCTTCAGGGGAGACACCTCTGGGCGTGGGGTCTCGATTGACAAATTTAATTGACAAGGGGTCTGCCTTCTGACTGCGCGTGCCTTTTCCCAGAGTTCAGTCTGTTATGATATTAATGAACTTCCGGGCATATGTATGACATTACAATGATGGTATAATGAGGTTCAGGTGAAATGAAGGTCGTTGTAACTCACTGCGCAGGCGTTAGGAGCTGGCCCCAGCTGGTGGGCTTCTTGGGCCCTCTGACTCCCCTGTCTTTGTCTGGAACTTCCTCCTAGCCTGGGGCAGGGATTACATGTGAAAGGGTGGTATCCAGGCATAACAATTCCAGCAGGCAGTCTCATGGTGGGGGTCGAGATTTCCCTATTCTATCTACCTTCCTCACACTCTCTTGGGAGACGTGATCCCCCCAAATCTATGGGAAGCTGAGGGGGTGAAGGTCTCATCTTCTGTACCTGCTTCCTGCTGAAAATGGTCGTTGTCCCTACCTATTGGGGACCCACCGAGCTCTCACCCTATCTGATCTAAAGGGGAAGGGGTCCCAAGATATGCCATGCTGACTTCCTTTGGTCGAGATGGGCTGGAAGCCTTGTTGGGGCACTGCTAGTATCCTGATGGTTTCCAGATTAGGAGAAAATAATTCAGTTAGTACTTTAAAGGCACTGATCAGAGAAATAGGTTTTAAAGCCCCTGTCACTAGGTGGTTTCAGGATAGAAAGTCTGTTGCTCTGGGTGAGGAGCCAGAGAAAATTGATAAGAAAAGCGATTAAGAAAAGGTGAAACTAAGAGCTAAAGAACAAGGAAAAGGAGTCTTTAGTGAAGTGGGGGGATGGCTGCTCGATTTGGCCCACATCAGATCCTCAATTATCTCCTGGCAGGGGCATGTTTCGATTCACATTTTATAAACAAGGACGCTAAGGCTCATGTGACCAAGTGACACCACCAGAAAGTGACCAAGCTGGAATCTGAACCCCAGCTGACTTATTCTGAAACTCACGCTCTTCATGCTATGGCCCAGAAGCTGCACTCATGTTCTCTCTTGTTTAACAGGTAGATGGTTACGGGGTCCTGCCAGGAGCCCTGTGCTTGAAACTGGATTGTGTTCTAGTCTTGGCTTTTCCACTTAGGCCTGTCTGTTGGGCAAGTCATTTAACATTTCGGGGCCTCAGTTCCCTGATCTGTAAAACGGAGCCAATCATGCCGGTACCTTGTACAATTCTTGGGAGGGTGACATGAGAAGTCAGTGTTGATGAAGGCACCGTGCAAACCTTTATTTCTGTGAGGTAGAAAGGAGTTAACGAATAGGACTATTCTTGTCCTGGGAGTGGATAAAATGAGTCTCACGGAGACGAACTGTCTGATCTAACGGTCTCACAGAGCATCCGTTCATTAGACCAGGAATAAAGCCCAGATGTCCCTAGGCAGAAGTCCATGTGCCTTTTGCTAGGTGGCCAAGGCTCATTATTTGCAAGAGTAAGACCCTGCCAGCCCCACACTGATGCTTGAGTTTCAGTGTGTATCATTGTTTCCCCCTCCCACACCACCCAGCCCTTTCGGGGCCCCTTGACAGTCAGGGTAAAAGACTTTTTCCATCTTTCCTTGGCTTAACTGTAAATTAAGTGGTCTTGTTCTGTTAAAGAGTTCCACCCAGAATGAGCAGTTTTGAGGGAAGGCAGCATGAGCCTGGTCAGGCACGCTTGTCAAGTGCTTGAGATCCTCTGCTAATGAACACCGTTTTGGGAGCTGCTTGGGATTAAGCCATTATCTGTGCCATCTTCACCTGACCCTTTATGGACCAAAATTCATTCATTCCCATTCTGTGCTTAACTAGGAAGGCTTTACAACTCCTTTCGCCCCTGGTATCATCTCTCTTCAATCTCTGGGACCCATTATGCAGCAATTTTGCTTTCTCCAATTTCATTTTCACTTTCAAAGTGAATGTCATTTGTCAGGCAAACCACATATTCTTTGGATCCCTATCTGTTAAATTATTTCTGAACTTGACTTTTTGGGGGCCCCATTCTGGCTGACCTAAATTCTTCTCTGCCTTCTACCATTTCCCAGTTCCTCTGAAGGCAGCCATTTGTGGCTTCACTGCCTAAAACAGCTGTTTCTGGAAGCATTTATCTGTTACCCCAGTTGGAAAGTTATCATTCCTATCTAAATTAGCTAGTGGGATCTTTTATCTGAACTCCAGGCAGAACTTATCATTTGTATGAGAACTCTCCATCAGGTTTCAGACCCATCCTTCTTCTCAGACGATTCTCTTCGGAACTAAGATTCAAGTCCTCGATGTTTTGATTACAAAGGTTGTCTCGGTAGCCACTTTTCAAAAGAACACGACACTCTTACAGAGATGATGCCCCGAATCCCACACCCATCTCAGAGGAGATGTCCTGCAAGGACCCCTGGTATTTTCTGTCCTGGTGTTGCCAATAGTAGAGAGAATGTGTGATGGGGATGAGGGGGGACAACTCCAGAATAGCACAAAATAATTTCACACAGCTCACCTTCTGGGGTAGCAGCAAAAAGGTTGATTTTGCCGTGACACCATGACTGCTGATATATGTCAAGAATGATCTCACGAGAGAACTGGCAGCCCTGTTCTACCCCAGGTTGGACAGGCTGTGGATGGAGGGACAGGCCGTGGATAGTGTCAGGCTGGGTCTGAAGTGCTCCAATTCCAGAGGACATGACCACACGTAAATTCCACAGAGAATAACTGTTTGTGAAGAGACCAAACTGTAAAGAGTGGTTAAAAGAACTGGAATGTTTAGCCTGGAAAAGAGAGCCTTTTGCAGGGATAAGCAGGGTGGAAAATTCTATCTCAGACTCCTGTTTTACAAATTAGGAACCTGAAACTTAGAGAACACAGACTTACAGAATAACCAGAGGGAACGTTTTAAAGAATAAATGAGATCATTTTGCTTTGTGGCTTAAAACCTGCCAACGACTCTCCCACTGCTGTCAGAATAAAGGGCCAACCCCAAGCCTTGGCCTCCAAGACCCCCCATGATCGTGCTGGCCTTCCGTCCTAGGTGAGGGCCAGCTAAGCTGATGCAGTCAAGAGACCCCACCCCAATACTGTGGTTTAGACAAGGTAGAAGTTTCTTTCTTTACCTTTTTATAAACAACCCTACAAGTTGCAGACCAGATTAGGCTCAAAAGGGTGCAGTTAGCAGAAACAGTCAGCCAATACCTTAGGAACATACCTGTGAATGACTACGACAATCTCATCACTTTGTCTGCATGGTGAAGAGTAAAACGAGTAGGCTGGATGAGAGATTTTGCACATCCTTCTGGAGAGTGTCCATGGAGGAGTGGGGGTAGGGAGAGGAAGCCCAGCCACAAAGGCACCTGGGTAAGAGGAGTCATACAAACTCACCAGGAAAATCAAGGCCTGGGAGTGAAAGCAAGAGGGCAAGAGGTTTCTTAGTAGTTTACTTGCATGGAACACGAGTGTTGGGTTTTCTTTTTCTTTTACTTTCTCTGCAGGGACTGTGTGTGTGTGCGTGTGTGTGTGTGTGTGTATGTGTGTGAGTTAGCTGCTTCTGGTATCCAACTGGGAATATGATTCACTTAACTTGTTCAGAGTCAGTTGCAATAAACCAGGTGGTTTTGCATCGCTCATGCAAATCATTTTCTCCTCACACATGGCTACAGTCCCAGCTGCCAAAATGTTGTCATGTTCTTGTCTCCGGAGCCTTAATAAGAAGAAAAAATACAGTCTCTAATGGATATGTGCTCAACACTCCCTGGTTATCACTGAGTCTGTGTGGTCACCGCTAACTCCATGAATGGGCCAGTTCAAACCAAGAGAAGAGGATATAGACTATGAAGGGCTGGGGCTCCAGTTTCTTAGGTCACAGATTCTGCTCACCTACTCACAGCATCCCTTATTAGGGTCAACACAACATTGGTATGAAGACTAACACCCCAAAATCCAGTCCTGCCCTTGTATTATGAACTGGGTTTGAACTGATAGTACCCTAGTACACTACTAGGGTACTAATTCTTGTGAGAATCAAAACAATCAAAATCAAGATTCCCAACTGTTTTTACTTCATGCTACAGAAAAAAGATAATATAAGTATGAAAGGTTACTTGTGCCAAAGATGACCTTTAGAGGGTTTTGACCGCCCAGCCTCTTCCCATTCATTCTGTGGCTAAGGGATCAATGGCTAATGATAAACTTATTGACTGCTCACCAAAATTAGTGGCCCTCCCTAAGACTGTATTTCCTCACCCTGTGGACTCTTACATGGCCATGTGTCTTGCTTTGGCCAGCAAGATGCAAGCAGCAGTGACATACCACCTTCTAACAGAATCTTTAAGAACTAGTATATACTCCACCTTGCTCTTTCCCTAAATTACAGTAACCAGCAATGTTCCAGACCACCCTGGATCCCAGAGTGAAGGCTGTGTGGAGCAGAGCCACTGCCAACTCACAATGGCCATCTGGTATGGGCAAGAAATGAACTTCTTCTATTATAAGAGATCTGTGGGTCATTTGTCACTGTAGCAAAACCTCTCCCATCCTGACCATGCCATGGCAAATCCAGTGGGACCCTTTAATCTCAGGGAAAGCTCTAGTTAACTTCAGAGTGCCAGACAAGTGTTATTTGCTCACATACACAAGTACCAATGGAATAGAAACATGATTTTGAGTTACTGTCTGCTCTGTTCTCTGAGGGGTTCAGTTTTATCCTCAGGCTCATAATGAGATAGCTAAAAATTCCAGTTACCATATCCATACTAAAAGAAGTCATTTCCTTTTTTGTCACTTTCATAGAGAATTCTCTCAGAAGCTATTGTCTGTTGAAGCTTCTGTAGCATATAATTATAATAATAATAATGAAAAGCTTGGCTATGGAGTCACAGCCAAATCTTGACTGGGTGATCTTGAGCAAGGGGCTTAATCTCATTTTCTTTTTGTTTGTTTGTTTTGGTGGGTTTTTTTTACATTTAGGATTTATTTTCTTTATTTTCATTTTTAGTTTTTTATTGTTAGACTTATTGGGGTGACATTTGTTAGCAAGAATTACACAGGTTCCAGGTGTACAATTCTACAGTGCATTATCAACTTGTATTATAAGTTCACCACCCAGTATGAATATTGCAGTATTTCATATTTAGCTCCCCCCTCTTCTCCCACCCCCAGCCTCTTCTCCCACCCCTTCTCCACTTGCCCCTGAATAACATTAAACTATTGACTGTGTCCACGGGTTTTTTGTTTGTTTGCCTTTTCTTTGTTACTTTCAGTTTTATATTCTGCATATGAGTAAGTCATACAGTTTTTTGTTTTTTTCTGTCTGGTTTATTTCGCTTAGCATGATGATCTCCAGGTCCATCCATTTTGTTGTAAATGACAGTATTTCATCTTTTCTTATAGCTGAGTAATTTAGTCTCATTTTCTATGTCTGTAAAATGAGAATAACAATAGGATCTAACTCAGAGGATCATTGTCAAGAATAAATAAGGTAGTATGTATAAGGATTTTGGATCAGTGCCTGACATATAGGACACTTTTTGTACATGTTCTTGGTCTCCCATTTTATAGCTGTTCATTAGAAATCTTCTAATATAACGAGTCCCACCTTAATCTCTCTTGCAACAAATTTATCTGTGGCCAACCCAGAATCATACAAGGAAGGGAATTCTGGGAAGCATAGTTCCAGCTTTGCTGGACTGACCCAAAGCACAACATGAAAAGGTAGATCTCGGCAGACTCTGTGGGCTGCCAGACTAAGGATTTTGGGGGTACAAAGTATTAGAAAATGTTTGTTTTCTTTTTAAGGAGATATGGCTTGATCCATGTGGCATTTTAAAAGATTTCTTAAGTACCAGGGTGGAGAATGACTAATGGTGGGAGAAAGGAAGCAGGAAGAACTGATTATTGCAGTATTTCATAATTTCTAAAGTACTACTGCCCATCCTCGTTGAACAAGGTGAGATAAGAATGCAGAAGCAAGCAATCGCTAAGGTAAGTTTAGTGCTAATTATCTGCAAAACAATGCAAAAATAAAATCTATGTACATATACCATGTTAAGATACTTGTCCCCCCAAGAGACATTTGATATTCTTAGTTTCCCAAAATGTGGTGTTATTGATTTAATTCCAAATTTTCCCCATGACACTGTGTGTCAATGATGAGAATAATTCACTTACATTTTCTCCTCATGTACAATGTAGAAAAAAAAGCTATGAATGATACTGAATCTACTTACCTAAAACCAAAGAGCTTCCTGACTAATAGCCCTAGACTCGTGTGTGAATTTCAATTCTGAAAAATACAGTTGAAAGTAGGAGAGAAGGAAATCCTCACCTCATGGAACAACCCTCTGCCCTGAATATCCATGTGCTCCCCTGTCCCTCCCAGCCTTCCTGTGATTGCTTGGGCTTGCCTGTCTAGTTCTGGCCAATGGACTGTAAACAGAAGTGACAGGTCCCACTTTTGGGCCAAGGCAACTTGGAGCCAGGTTGACACTTGAAGACAACAGATGACAGAGCTACAAGGTAAAGAGGATAGCCTGACCAGAATGGAACTTCATGTGAGTGAGAAATGGGTTTTAATTATGAAAAACAATTGGGGATTTGTTAGCTCAGATGGTCTAGCATAGCCTGACTAATGTATCTGCCAAAGCCTGTGTCAGGTACCTTCACACCTATTTTCCTCGTTGATCCATCACAATGAGCCTATAGTAAACACAGGGATTGGAAAGGTTATGTAGCCTGCTGAAGCTCATGTAGTTTGCAAGTGGCACTATTGGAATTTGAACCAGTTGGTATGGATACCTGTGATTTTCCTATCTTGCCATACCATAGCACATTTCACTACCTTCCCACTAAAGAATCTAAAGGATCTGGCCATGGATGGACAAGAAGCATTGGGAGGGACATAAAGTTCAAGCTGCTCCAAGGTCCTCGCCAGGTCTCCAGGTCTTCAGTTTTGCCATTTGACCTCTCTTTCAATTCCTTTTCCTTTTAATTCTGGGGGCAAAGTATCACTGGGTTAAGAACAAAAATTTCTGGAGCTCTGTCACTCACAAGCTGTGTGACCTTGACTAAGATACTTCACCTCTGCAAGCTTCAATTTCCCCATTAGTAAAAAGGAAGCTAAAAGTAACTATCTCATAGGGTGGCTATGAGGATTAAATGAGATGGTGTTTGGGAAGTACTCAGTGTGGGGTTTCACACATGAGAAGTACTGGACGAATAGTAGCTAATAAATGTGATAGCCCAAAGCAGCCATTCATTCAAGGTTCAATAGATTATTTTTCCAATAGATGCTTTCTCCAGGAGCTAACTGTGCAAAGGGCCTCACACCACAATGGCACCATAGCCCCAACCTCCGAGGTGAGGGGACGTTTTGTCAGCTTGCTTTCCTCCCCATGCTTAAACTTACGCTTGTACTTTATTCCCATTACTAGTTGCTATTCTTCTAAGACCTCTGGACTTGATGGAGAGCAGGCTGTTCTTCTAAAAGAGCAGAATGTCTTTTAAAAGAGAGATTCCAACACAAATCTCAGGATCTTCAACATTTGTTCCTCACTTACAAAATGGGAATGCTACTTTCTGCTTTATAGGCTTTGTAGGAGGATGAAAGAAATCCCACAGGAGAAAAGCTATGGCACGGTGTTTAGCACATCACCAGCATCTTGTAACTGAGCAATTGAGTCTCCCCACCTCCGAAGGAGGCTGGGGCAAGTACACTGTGTAGATAATGGTGGAAGGCTTGGCTGTGGGAAATTGTCCCATGGGACACATATGGCCTTTAGTTTTTATTGTTATTATATATTAATTGTGGTAAGAACACTCAACATGAAATCTACTCTCTTAACAAAATTTTAGGTGCACAATACAGTAACGTGAACTAGAACCACAGTGCTGCTTGGCAGATCTCTCGAATGTGATCATCTTGCATAACTGAAACTTTAAGTTAGTTAAATAGCAGCCTTCCTGTCCAGCCCCTAGCAACTACTTTCTGCTTCTATATGTTTGACAATTTCATACGCCTCATGTAAGTGGTGTCATCTTTCTGTGAACAAGGATTCATCTTTTTTGTGAGTGGCTCATTTTCTTTAGCTTAATGTCCTCGAGGTTCAGTGGTGTTTTAAATATGATAGGATTTCCTTCTTATTTTAACGCTGAATAACCTACAGCCTTTTGATAGGGATGGGAGGGAAATTATGACTTTCTTTTCTCTAGTATATATAATAATTATTAACTAAAAATTGTACATATAAATTATGTTAACTAGAAAACTTAGAAAATTCAAATAAATCCAAAAAGCAGGGAAAAGAAAACCAATCATAATTTTGACAGCAAATCTACCTTTCTAGGCATCTTTCTAGGTGTGCATTATTTTGTAAGTATCCTAACACATATTGCTTTGTATCTTGCTTTTTGCCCTTAACTGTCTGGGATCTATCTTTCCACATCAGTATTTATAACCAGTTACTACAACGGCTGCGTAGCATTCAACCATCTTGGACTACAAGTGATTTCCCAACTCCTACTAGGGCAAGCAACACTGTAATCCTCAATACTGATATAATCACAAGGCAGAGCTTTACTAGTTCTGCTGTCCAACTCATGTCCTCACTTCTGAATCCCTTCCTTGTCCCTATTATAAATAATTAAAGTGCTTTCCAGTTAAACCTACCTAATTACATATTAATGTTCCTAAATCAAAAGCTCCTTGCTGAAACTAATTACAACAGAGACACTGTTCATAAAAACCTCATCCTTATTTCATATCAGCAACAATACAATCGACAGCCTGAACTTCACAGACCAGGATGATCTTTTACCACAAACAGAAGTCAAGCAGGGTCTTCTGTGGTAAAGCAGGAATTAGTAATTCAGACAGGGGGTAAGTAGTTCCAAAGTAAGGGAATTTTGTTGGGAAAGCAGTTTCTCAATTGTAAGCAATGTTGCAAAGTAGACAGGGCAGGAGATGGAGTCAGACAAAATGAGGTTAACATTGGCACTGACCTTTATGTGTTTTGTGCTCTTGAGTAATTCACTTAACTTCTCTGGATGCTGGCTTTGTTGCCTACAAAATACTTAACACCTATTGCAGAGTTGTTGTAAAGATTAAATTGATCATAGATATCACCAACTTTTGTTTGGCCACACATTAATTGAGAAAGAGAGTAAATACCCCTCTTCCCAGGCAGAAAGCAACACAAGGGCACCAGGAGTGAAATTTCTCCTTCTTTACTGTTAAGACATAGAGAATAGCTAGGGTCAAGGTCCCCTTCAACTTCAAAGAAACTGTCCCTTTGTCCAATTCTATCCTTGACATGCCAGGCCAACAGAGTTCTTCATTAATAGGGTGGCCAAAGAACTGACATCTACATTGGGACACTTTTGAGACTTAAGTGGGCCACTATAAATAGTTAGTGGGACAACAGGTGCAAACTTGAGCTCTCCCAAGCAGACTGGCCACCCTAGTATTAACTGGATAATGACCATCGTACGTGGAGCAAGTGGGAAAATCAAGTCATTTCATTTCAAAGTACTCATCTAAATTTTTCAATTGTTCCCCATGTGACTGAGAAAAATTAATTCTGTTACAGACCCAAGGATGCAGAAGGTTTATTTGGCCTGTCCAGAATGACCCTTTGGTTCCATCTCTGAATTGTCAATTTTGTTACCTGTCTTCTTGGAGCTGAGCAAATTTTGTTCTCTTCCCCATAAATCCTGGTGTGCAATTTTATCAGATTTGTGGTATAGTTTTCCATTTGACAATTTTTACCCATCCACATTTGCCAAGCCTTCGCCTAAAATCATACAAACTACAAAGATGGCTGAGCACAGTCTGCTTTTAAGAAGCTCAGAGTTAAATCAAGGAGATTAACACAAAATCTGTACACAAAAATGTATGTGAAAAATTCCAACATGGAGGCATGTGCAAATCACTGTGGGACACAGAGAAGAGGCTGACTCTTCCTTAGAAGGCTTTCAGAAGTGGTAACATTGGAGGCACCTCAAATATTGTCTAAGTGAAGAAGTGTGGGAATTACCTTCTAGGTTCAAGTTTAAGGATGCTTGAGAGAGTGGAATGTGTGAGGAGAGCTCAAGGAACAGTGGGCTGGAGGCTGCTGTGAAAGAGGGAGTGGGGTTGGCCTCTCAACTCTGGGTTCTCTACAACCCTCTGCAGCAGCAACCTAACCTGAGCAGTCTTTTAGCTCCTGCCACCTCTCTAACAAAACTCTCAATGGCTCTCAGAAGTTCTCAGAAAGTTCCAACACATTTTCTTTGAACTTCCCTAGAAGTGATGCTACTGTCTTTCTCAATTGCTTGAAGTGGTGTGTGTGTGTGTGTGTATAAATGTGATGTTACATGCCCACTAGCTCTACCAGATTCTTGCCATGTTTCTGTACCAGTGAAAACTGAGTAGATGCCATGATCTGACTTTTAAAACACCTATAAGTAAATTCATTTTTAGAAGAATTTTTCCTTATAGAATTCAAAACTAGTCTATCCATCTGGGAAACCAATATGAGACTGAGATTCACCATATACTGAGTTTACATCCTCTTAAATGTGTTTTACTGCTATCATTTCTGTAGGGTGTAAAAAATATCAATGTGATTCTAAATAATTCTGACCTCTTTAGAAGGCAACAAATGTTGCATCTGATTCAAAACAATTCTTGTGTTTAAAAAAAAAAAGATCAAGTGAGAAAATGAGCAGTCCATCCATATGGAGAGGGAATGATTCAAAGGCAACATGATCTCAGAGGGCCACTTACCAACAGACCAAGCGCTGTAGTGGAGAGCTGAGTGGGGGTGTTCATGTTATTGAATTTGAGGATGGAAGGAAGGGGTGATGGGGTGTCCCAGAGTTTTGCAAATGGGCTTCTACAACTTACAAGTGGTAGAAACTGAATTCAAATTAGGTTCAAACATAACATGACTGAGCATGGAATACAGACACTCAAAGGATATCATTGAAAGGGATCTCTCACTCTTTATTCTGATTTCTTATTTGTTAGCTTCATTCTTTAGCAGGCTCTCCCAATTATGCTGACAAAATGGTTGCTCACTACAAAGTGGTTGCCCTAATTCATATCTTTGTACCCTAGCAACACCAATGGAAAGAGAGATTCTCTTTGCCAAAAAGTTCCAATGAACTCTTAGGATTGCATCTCATTAAATCAACATGAGTTAGTTACATATCAATACCTAAGCCAATCACCATGGGCAGGAAGTGAAATAAGGTGATTTCACTTATTATTATTATGCAGGCTGAATCATCCTGGATCTTAGGTGAGGGGGATGGAGGGTGGGAAACAGGAACTCCATTTGGGCCAATGTGCAGAGAGATAGGGAACAACAGTTCACCAGTCCCACGGCAGTGTCTGTCTCACTCGTTCCTTATCTTCTATTCTCCCTAGATACACCTTCTAATTTTTGTTGTCAGCCTCCTTAACGTTGGGTGTATCCATCTGACTGAGTTCTAGCTAATGGAAGGTAAGGAGCAATGATATATTATTGCTTCTAGATCCATCAGAACTTCCCAGCCAACTTGGGAAGCCATGACTAGAAGATGAACAAAATGGAAGGAGGCTGGTCCCTAAATCTTTAACCCTTGGAGGAAAGCTGCCCACCAAATAGGAACATCCATTGTGGGTATTCTATCATGTTTAAAATATTATGCATTTTGGGATTTGTTACAGCAGCTCACATTATCTTTTTAATTTTAATATTTTAAATAATTTTTTTCTTTGGGGACTTCTGGTCAAGATGGTGGAACAGAAAAACATTGTGCACACTTCTTCCCACAACCACCTCAAAATTACAACTAAACTATAGAACAACCATCATTGAGAATTGCCTAAAGTCTAGCTGAACAGAAGTCCTATAAGTAAAGATATGTAGAAGAAATCACAGAGACTGGTAGGAGGGGCAGAGATGTGGAACGGGCTGGTCCTACAGTCACATGTGGCAGTTACAAATCAAGAAGGGTATCTCAGCTGGTCCCAGCCCCACATCAGGCTCCTCAGCCTGGGGTGCCAGTGCAGGGAAAGAAAGTTCCCATAACTTCTGGCTTTGAAAACCAGCAGAGATTGTGTCTGAGTGAGACAGAGGGCTATTGGAGTCCCAAGCATTCCTCTTAAAAGGCCTGCATATATGGACTTACTCACTGACAGATTCATTCATTTTGAACTCCAGTACTGGGGCAGCAACTCAAAAGGCACCAGGGATATATGGAGAGAAACTGAGTTGCCTGGCTTCAGGTTAAGAGTTAGAGGAGCAGCTTTCTCCCAGAAGAAAGTCCTCACAGAAGCCATTGTTCCTTCATTGAGCCCTCCTCCCACCCAACCTGCATGCATATACAGGCACCATATCTGAGTCTCCATCAACCTAGCTAACACCTTTCATTCTACTCTGGTGATTCCCTGAGACTCCACCTCACCCAACTTGTGGGCCCATCCAAGCCATTTCCAGTGGCTTTTCCATACAAATGGCCTGTCTTGCTTGGCTTATGCTGTGGACTTTCCTAAAATCTCTCATAGGTTCACAAGCCCCAAACAAACAGCACCTGGCTTCAGTATGCCTCCTACTTCTTGCTAAGCAGCCCCAAGTCTGGCACAAGTGATAGCTGGCCTCAATTTGCTGCTTGGCCTCTCCCAGGCAACTCCAAGACCAGCACAAGTGGCAACCATCTGCAAATCACTTGGTAGCTCATACCAAGTGGCCCAAGGCAGGGTACAGGCAGCAACTGACCTTGGACTGCACTGAGCTTCTCCCAAGAGGCCCAGCTTCAGATCGCACCAAAGAACCACCCAAAACCTCCACAAATGACATACCCAAATGGCAGACTTGGTAGGTAGCAGAGCCCCATTAAAGCAAATCATGCTCTACATCAGGGTGTCCAAACCTTTGACTTCTCTTGACCACAATTCCCTGAAAGACAAATTGTCTTGGGCCACTCAAAATACACAAACACTAATGATAGCTGATAAGCTTTAAAAAAAAAAAAGGCCATGCATAAAATTTGTGTTGGGCCACTTTCAAAGGTATCCTGAGCTACATGTGGCCTGTGGGCCACAGGTTAGGCAAGTTTGCACTACGAGTCAGCCCCTACACAACAAATCCTCCATTGTAGTCACAGAAAGTCTTCACAACCAATCAGCCTGAGGGTCAATCCCTCCCACTGATGTGCAAACAGCAACCAAAGCTCAACTACAACAGGAAGGCACATCAACCCACACAAGGGACACGTCTGGAACACCCAGCTCAGGTGATCAGGGAGACTCCACTACTGGGCTTCATAGGATACCTACTGCATAAGGCCACACAACCAAGACCAAGAGACATAGTAACTCTACTAAATACATAGAAACAAACGCAGAAAGGCAGCCAAAATGAGGAGACAAAGAAATACATCCCAAGTTAAACACACTGGTTATAATGATGTTCAATGACCTCAGGGAGAAATTTAACAAAGAACAGGAAACATAAAAATGGAGATAGGAAACATAAAGAAGAACCAGTCAGAAATAAATAATACAATGCCTGAAATGAAGAATACATTAAAGAAAATCAATGGTAGATTAGAGGAAACAGTAATTTAGAAGAAAAGGTAGCAGAAAACAGAATTACAAAAAGAAATAATAATAATAAAAAAGAGGACAGTTTAAGGAGTCTCTGGGACAACATCAAGCTTAGCAACATTCCCATCATAAGGGTGCCAGGAGAAGACAGAGAGCAAGAGGTTGCAATCTATTTGAATAATGATGGAAAACTACCCTAACCTGGGGAAGGAAATGGATATTCAAGCCCAGTAAGTTCAGAGAGTTCCAAAAAAGATGAATCCAAAGAGGCCCACACCAAGACCCATCATAAAATTAAAATGCCAAATGCTAAAGACAAAGAATCTTAAAAGCAGAAAAAGAAAAGCAGTTAGTTACCTATAAGGGCACTCCCATAAGACTATTAGCTGACTTCTCAACAGAAACTTTGCCAGGAGGCATTGGAAGGAAACATTCAAAGTAATGAAAAGCAAAGGACTACAACCAAGATTACTCTCCCCAGCAAAGCTATCACTTGGAATTGAAGGACAGATAAACAGCTTCCCTTACAATAAAAAGTTAAAGGAGTTCATCACCACCAAACCAGGATTACATGAAATGTTAAAGGGATGAAGTAGAGAGGAGGAGGAGAAAAAGGAAGAGGAGGAAGAAGAGGAGAAGAACAGGGGCAGGGGAGGGGAGGAGGAGGAAGAAGAAGGAAAAAATATATATATAAATAATAAAATGGCAATAACTACATATCCATCCACAATTACTTTGAATGTAAATGGATGAAATGCTCCAACCGAAAGACATAGGGTGGTGGAATGGATATGCTGCCTACAAGAGAGTCACTTCAGATCAAAAGACACAAAGATTGAAAGTAAAGGGCTGAAAAAAGATATTTCATTAAAATTGAAAAAAAAACAAGCTGGGGTAGGAATACTTATACCAGACCAAAATAGAGTTTAAAACAAGGCTATAATAAGAGAAGAAGAAGGACCCAGTATTTCTACTTCTGGGTATTTATCCAAAGAATTCCAAAATACTAATTTGAAGACACATATGCATTCATATGTTCACTGCAGCATTATTTACAATAGCTGAGATATGGAAGCAACCCAAGTATTTACAAATAGATAAATAGAAAAAGACAAAGTACTACATATATACAATAAAATATTACTCAGCCATAAAAAAGAATGAAATCTAGCCATCTGCAACAACATGGATGGGCAACATAACAGAGGGTATCATGCTGACTGAAATGAGTCAGACAGAGAAAGAGAAATACCATATGATTTCACTTGTATGTGGAATCTAAAAAACAAAATAAATGAACAAGCAAAACAGAAAGAAGCTCATTGGTACAGAGAACATTTTGATGGTTGCCAGATGGAAGAGGGTTTGGGAGGATGGATGGTGAAGGGGAAGGGATTCAGAGGTACAAATTGGTAGTTACAAAACGGTCATGGGGTGTAAAGTACAGCATAGGGAATACAGTCAATATTACAGTAACTATGTATGGCATCATATGGGTACTAGGCTTAATTAGGGTGATCACTGCATAAGTTACATAAATGTCTACGACCTATATTGTACCACTGAAACTAATATAATATTGCATGTCAACTATAATTAAAAAATAAAAGAAATTATTTAGAAAAACCAACAGATGATTCCTCTAAAACACCGTTGTGACCTTTGACAAGGTACATCTGAGCTTCAGTTTATTTATCTGTCAAATGACCACAGTTCTCACTCTAGAAAACGGGCAGTAAACCTCATGAAAAACTGTAAGGCTTTCCGGAAGGGTCCATTATTAAGTTTTCTGATTGTGGGAATGCACATTTGCCTAGAGCTTGTCAGGCAAATCATCTTCAACTCTCTTTCCCTCACAACTCACGTCCAAAGCATGAAAAATCCCATCAGCTCTACCTTCTAAATATACCACGAATCTGACTGTCTCTCACACTTCCACCACCATCATTGTAGCCCAAACTGGCACACTGACCTCTCGGAAAACTGTCAGAGCTGTGCGGTCGGTCTGGGACCTCACATCCCTGCATTCCTACAGTCCCTCGTCTCTGAAAGCAGCCAGAATGGCCCGTCTCAAAATGTAGCCAGATCATATCATCCTCCCCTCAGAACACTGATGGCTTTTCACTGTATGTACAACGCTCCCCCCAAGTCCCTGCCCTGCCCTGGGAGGCTCCCCATGACCTGCCTCCCACTGTCCAGTGGCCTCTTGCTGCTCCCAGACCACAGCTACCTTGTTCCCACTCCAGGGCTTCTGCTCTCACGTGTGACTCACTCCCTTATTTGAGTCAGGTCTTTGTTCAAACATCTCCCCAGGGAGGGCTCCCTGACTGTTCTCTTTCTAAGAGCCCCCACTCCCAGAACCACAGCCGCACCCCCAGCTCAGCTCTTTTACTTAATCCAAGTCACCTGCAGTCACACCTAAAAACCAGCCTTCTGCAATATTCCTCATCATGAAACCAAGAGGACCACCTGAAGGGCGTGTGCCTTCACAGAAACCCCCCACCATATCCCTTTCTGGGAGGGAGGAGAGAGGGCTCTTTTGTGAGGTTATCTCCAACCTAGGAGAAGCCATTCACAATGGTCCCAGCATTAAGGGGTGCCTGGGACTTTCTCGGAGCTCTGCCCTGCCCTGAAGAGGCAGTGAAGAAGAAACAAATCCCTCAAAACCTGTGTGCATAGCCAAAGGAAGCAAACGTGTCCTTGGTATAACAGAAGAGGCTCCAAGATGCCTAGATAGCTTTGCTCTCAAATGGCTGAAAGAACAACAAAAAAGGGGGGCCGAGCATGCTCCCATGAAGACGGAGAATAAGGAGAGTTTAAAGGGAAAAGCTAGGACATGGCCAAATATGCAGAAGCAGAGGTCGTGGCGTCAGGAGGTCCCAGCACGACCAGGCTGAAAGGTCGGCCAGTCTCGCTTCACAGCCAAAGCTTGCACGTTCTGCAGCTTCCCCACCAAGAGTCAGGCCCCTGCGCTTGCACTCCCATGTACCTGGAGCGCCCCACTGCCCCAACACCAAGCCTCACCTTTGCACATCTCTGTGTGTGACCGAGCTCGTCCTTCTGGTATTCTGAAAACCTGCCTCCCCTTTGCTTGCACCTACTGGTTCTAGGTCCACTCCCTGGAGACCCCACAGAGCAAGTCCAGGCCTGCTGCCCAGAGACAGCCCTTCCAGCCCCGAGAAATGCCCCAATTCCCCTGTGTCTGTGAAACCTTCACAACAGGTTTGCAGGGGGCTGCAGGAGAGAAGTGTTCTCTTCTTCACAAACAGGTCTAGCCTTTCTGGTTAGGATTGCTGTCTGGACAAAGAAAACCAATCCTGCTTGTCTTTTGAATCTGCAGCCTGACAGGAAGGGAACAATAGCCCGGGGAGAAATGGGGGGAGGACCTGACTCTTCACATCTTAATGAAGGTATGAACTTTGAAGCTTTATTATGAACACTTGAAAGCCGACCCCTGGTTAAGCTCCTTTCAGCTGCTCACAGTCACCCTGGATAATGAGGCCACAGCTGTGTGGGAAGCGCTGGGGCAGGAGAAGGGGAGGACCAAGGTTATCTGGAGGCAGGGACCTAGCCAGTCCTGGCAGAAAAACCACCCTTGGCTGCAGGCTCTGCCCCGTGACCAGGCCCTGGTGACTTTCAGGGACAAGGAACTCTCTGTTCAAGCCAAAGGAGGGCAGTAACCCTATTAAGGATAGGAGAAAGGCCTGGAGAGTCCTTTAAGAAAACAAAACCAAAAACAACTTCCTAGGTAATCAAAGTAATGACTCACACCTGATGGCACCTTCCACCATCACGTCATTGTGATTCACACAAAAGTCTGTGAGACAGAAGGTATGGTGGCTCAGAGAAATAAGTGACCCGCATGAGGTCACTTAGCCAGGTCAACTGGCTCCAAGCCAGGTCCCAGGTCTTTTTCCACCCTACAAGCAACTCTTCCCTTGAAGTCTTCAAGTCTAGTCTCAAGGTACTGAAATGTCCAAGTGTGACAGGTACACCAATAAAACCATGATGTCAATAATAGCCTAATGTTGATCAAGAGCTCCCTTCACCCCTAGAACATTGAAGCCCCACTGAAGATACTGATCCGTCTCCTCGGCTGGACACTGCCAGGGAGCAGAAAGGACAGGCTGCTGGACAGAGTGGGGCCAGCAGAGGCCGGAGACCAAGTGTCCCAGGGGGATGCTGGTGAGGGTGAATGCATGTGGAAAGAACACCTTCCAACTCGGACTTCGCCCATTTCTTTGAGGTCAAAACGAGAAGAGTCTTGAGAAGTAGGGTCAAAGGATAAGGGATGACAGGAGAAAAGGAGAAGGACACTCGGGGTAGTCGGCACCCAGTGTGCCATATTGTTTGGGCAGTCCTCTCTGCCAGGACCTGATCCTATCCAGGAGACGTCCCGTGTCTTCATTCTCTTGTCACAGTCCTTGGTTGGGCTCTCATCACCCATCTTCTTTAACTGGCCTCTCTGCTTTCAGGATTGGCCCCTCCAATCTCCCCACAACCCTTCAATCAGAGCTATCCTTCTACAGAACAGGTTTGATTGTGTCTTATCCATGTTTAAAACCTTTATAGATTTGCTCTGATTGCCCACAGGGTAACACAGCAATCCGGCGCCACCTGGCCGATGTTGTCCTTCACAGTCACCTCTTTCTGTTCACTATGGTCTAGCAACCAGCACTTCCTGCCACACCTCAAACACCAGCCTTCTCCCCTCCTTTGGCCTCTGCATGCATTCTCCCCAAGGAAGGGTGGACCTTGCCCTTCAACAACCAGCTCAGTTATCGCTTCCTATCAAATGGGATTTGGCATTTCTCTACTTTTGTGCATAATGATCCACGTATGTATTCTTTAAGATGGGAAGGCCATTAGTGTTGCTCTCTAGATGTTTCTGTCCTCCCCCAAAGTCCCGTCTGGGTCAATGGTAGGATTACACTTCTTGGTTCCCATGTGCTTCGATGAGGCCTTGTAACCAATTCCAGTTCTGGATGGTGACTTCTGTGAAGAAGTGAAAAGTGGTACTTCTAGGCCAGAGAACTTAAATCACCAGTGAAAGACCCTCCAGAGCCCTCTTTCCCTATGGAACTTCAGAGGGCAGTCTCTGCTGGTCCTGTTCCATTAGCCTGAGTACCCTAAAAATTCCGATAATCAGAGCTCCCACCCTTGCCAACATTCCCAGATCCCCCTGACAACTCATGATGTATCAGTCATGTATCCTCTGAGAATTGTCGACAAAGCCTACGCTGACTAAGGTGGTCATCAGAAATGGCCAAACCGTAAGTCTAGCCTGACTCTGAATCTCAAACAAGGCTGAGCCAGTCAGTACTCAATAAAGGTGAGGGTCAGGCCCCCTGTCCCATACCCATACCCTGTCCTCTCATTATCTTGGGCTCTTTCTGTCTAAACATGGCTCTGTCCTTGCTCTATGCTACAATCCTGTATCTGCCCCATGCACAGACTTCTTGCTTCTGCTTTCCATATGCAGTCCCTTTGACTAGAAGGTGAATGTTAGCCTCACTGGTTTTGACCTTCGGTGCTCTCTAGCTGTTGTTTGCTTTTGTTTCCTATGATATAAAGGGATATGGCTCCCCAAAGATGCTCATGTCCTAATCCCCAAATTCTTACATGGCAACAGAGAGTTTCTAGATGTGGTTTAGGGATTGGCCTTGAAATGGGGAGATTATCCTAGATCATCTGGGTGTGCCCAGTCTGATCATGTGAGTCCTTGAAAGTGGAGAACCTTTTCCAGCTGAGTCAGAGAGGGACCTGTGACTATGAAAGAAGGGTCAGAGAGCTGTAACCCTGCTGTCTTTGAAGACTGAAGACTGGATCCACGAGATAAGGAAGCTGGAAGAGGCAAGGAAATAGAAGGACCACAGCCCTGCTGACACCTTGATTTTTGCCTGCTGAGACCTGTGTTGGACTTCTGACCTCTAGATAATAAATCTGTGTTGTCTCAAGCCACAATGCCTGGGGTAGTTTGTTATGGCAGCAGTAGGAAACTAATACGCCACCACCCCCTTAGTTTCCTCCGGAAAACTTGCCTATCTGACAGGGTCAAGGCCTGAAGGACATTCCACAACTTGCCTGTGAGAAGCGATGGAATGGAAGAACCATGTTGTAAGCCAAGGTCCAACTTGACTGGAAAATTATGAGACCAGGGTTGTGCACAATAGCACCGTGGTAAGAGCACAGCCTCCCGAGGCCGGAAGGCCTACCTTTGCCCAACTGAACCTGTCTACTTATCCAGTTTATTCCTGAATCTCTGACATGTGAGGTTTGTTTTTCTAAATGACCTTCTCTGGCTTTTATTTCTCGTGCCTGAGTTCTCCCGAGCCACTGTCCATTTGAACAAGAAACAGAAGAGGAAAGCAAAGGCCACAGCATCCAGGGTGCCCGCCATATCAGTCTCTGCTCTGAGATGACTGAGCGACTGGAATTAAAGGTGTCAAAGAAAGAGGAGCAAAAGTCAGCACGAAGGTTGGGAGAAATGTGAGTGCTACCTCTGATCTCTCCTCACTGTGTGACCTGGGGCTGCTAGTTGGTTAACCATTCTGAGCCTCAGTTTCATCATCTGTAAAATTTGGACACTAATGTTTACTTGCAAGGTTGTTGTAAAGATTAGGCAAGTTAATGTATGGAATGTTCCCCAAAGAGTACCTGGCACACCGCAGGCACACAACCAATAGCATCTAGGAGTGGAGCACAAATGAACCCAGGATGTGCATTTCATGTTGGCTACACACTCTAACCACTAGGGGTGGTCAAGAACCCCTTCACCCCATCTCCAAGGAGGACAAACTCATCTTGGTTACAGACTAAGAACACAGTAGGACATCACACCAAGGGATAAAGTCTTCAGAGGGAAGAATGGAAGAGGTTAACACTTCTATGTCAAGAGCTAATTCTCAGATCTCACATTATGAGGGGCTTGTCTCTCTTCTCTTCTCCTTGGCTGGTATGCTCAGATGGACCAGGGCAGGGGGTGCTAAGAGCCAAGCCAACTGTGTACATTTTCAGGAATTCTGCAAGCTGGTTGTCAAACAGCCATTAATTAATATTAAATTACATCAATGTATAAGTAAATAAATTAAAAACAAAAGCAACAAGCATTCAAAAAATTCACTTCCTAATTATTTTACAGCATTTTACAATTACCTATGCTCTTAAGGTTATATCTATTGCATCTTTATGGTGGAACTACTATTAATATCTAATGGTATGCTAGTACACACCTCTTCACAACCCAGCATTCAGTGATGTTGTTTTGGTACCTTGAAATAGGACATAGTGGGAGTTATTTGCACCACAGAAATTGGCAAACACTAGAAACCAGGGCCTGATTTATTGTTTTGTTAATTGTCTAGAACAGAGGCCAGTAAACCACAGTTCATGGGCCAAATCCAGCGCACTGCCTGTTTTGTACAGCTTACCGTGAGCTCACAGGCTAGCACCGTGAGTTGCAATAACCATGCTCCCCTGTCTGTGTCCCCCTCTGCTCCCAAAATTGGCTTGCCTGATGGGTGGCCACACCTCACCACTGCCTAGGATCTACGCTGGTTGCCACCTACACACTGGAAACTCTGCTATTGGCAACTGCTGAACACCGAGCAGTAGAATCTCAGTCCGGGAGTTAGAGACGAGGCAAGTCACACACCTCTAGTCAGCTTCTCACGTTAAGAAGGCTGAGCTCTCTAGGAGAAAAAGAGGGTGCATCAGGGTCTGAGTGTCTTTACTGGGATGGAGAGTACATTACTGGTAGTCAACATGAGCTGCTGCCCTACTTGTGGGCAAAGTCCTTGTGAAGCAGCATGGCTCCTGTCTTGGAGGGTGGCGTCTGGCTCAGACAAATGTGGGGCTGGCAGTGATAACACTCGGAGAGCAGCTCAGTCTAGCAGGCAAATAAGCAACTATAATCCAGTGAGTAAGTACCATAGGATTGAGGCATGTAGGTAGCCAGCTGGGTCCCAAAGTAGGGCAGGAAGGACTGCCGTAGCAAAAAGAAAAATCTATAAGGGAGAAGGAACAGAGAGTTCTCTGAGGAGTTCTGCTCTACCTTAGTTGGGTGAGGCTTAAATATCCAAAGAGGAGCACTGTCTCAGAAGGAATGTTCTTTTTCTTCTTTAGGGGATAGCACATTATACTGGAATTTGGCCAAATCCCGGCTTGCCTCATCCCCCAAGATTAATTTTAATGGCCTCCCAGAAAGATCTTCAGACTATATACTTCCTAGACAGAAATGCGTGAGAGTTCCCAGCAGAGAAGTAGAAACAGATGCCCTCCCTCCTTCCATCTGATGGTTTGTTGGCCAAGAGAAAGAAACTGGGTGGGTCTTCATTCCTTATGAGTCTGAAAGGCCCAGGGTGAACCCTGGAAGACTCAAGAGGTGAGGATCTATCCTCTCCCATCTCAGATAAGAGAATAATTTACTTCAGGTTTGTAATTTCTTTCAGTTTATGCTGCACTTGCCAATGTACTGCCATGCTTACACAACTGGTCCAGAGAAGTGAACAGATTCTAAAA
Organism: Lyroderma lyra; assembly: GCA_004026885.1. NCBI lineage: Eukaryota > Metazoa > Chordata > Mammalia > Chiroptera > Megadermatidae > Lyroderma > Lyroderma lyra. The sequence continues at coordinate 386,240 of PVJL010000471.1, read as the reverse complement.
TTACATCCACCTGGGTTCAAATCCCGCTCCTGACACCTCAAGATCTTATACAAACCATTTCAGGTCTCAGAACCTCCCTTTCTTCATTGGTAAACTAGGGTTAATTATAGCTACCTGAAGAAGTAGCTAGGAAGATGAAATGAAATACGTGTGAAGCCTGATACGTGCAAGGCCTTTACTGAATGGTGCCTGTGTGTGCTGGAGCCAGCGAGCTCACCAGAGCCAACCGGTAAACATTCCCAAGTCTTGTCAGCCCGTGGTTAAACCACTGGGAGCTTGAAATTGTCCCTGGTGCAAGTGTTTAGAAACTGGCATATGCCACACCTCAGCCCGTTTTCTTGTTTCTGGAGATCCAGTTTCCCAACACAACATTGTTTTTATTATGATTTCCCATCTTCTTCCTTATATTCTGCAAAAGCCCCTGTGAGGTAGTATTGTTACCCCCAATTTACAGATTAAAAAAAATGAGATTTAGGTTAAACGGCTTGCCCAAAGTCAGTAAGTCACAAATCTACTGCAACCTCCACTCCACCATGGCAGCCTAAGTCTAATTTTGAGTACACCCAGATCCTATGGTGCCTTTGCATACCCCTTTTCTAGTCATTTCAAAGGAGAGGTGACCTCTCAGGGCCCTGACTTCCCCCTGGACAACTTGGTTTTATCTTCACCTCAGAAAGCCAAAGCTCATGCTGATTGCAGGAAGGTCCAAGCACGACTTCATTCGAGAATTTCCCTGCGTGTTTACCACTGCATTGCTGGACACTTCACTGTCTATATAGCATCCCTATGCTAAGGGGCTTTCGGGGCTCCAGAAACATGAGCTCATTGTTCCTCTGCATCCCAGTACAGACCGATAGAGATCAGGGCCCCTATTTTGCAGCTGAGAAAAGTGACTTGGCTGAGGGAGCCTGAGGAATTAGAGGCAGGGGCAGCTGCTCTGCTTTCTCTACTGCCCCGCCTGCTCCACCCACCAGCGAAGAGCAGAGCAGCAGCTGCAGCCTCTCTCCTGAAGGAAGAGAAAATGTCAAGGGCTATCCAGACTCTAGCTGCAGGGCATAAGCTCATTACCAGCTAGGGTTAAGGATAAAAAAGTTAAAAAAAAAAAAAAAATCCCCTGCGTGATATACTACCATCCAATTACAAGCTTCACCCAGGCTTGAAGCGGTTGACATTGTCCACAATCAAGATTCTAAACCCAGTCTGAGGACATGGTTTGCATTCTCCGGCAGCAGGGTGAACCTGAAGTAGATCTGGAAAAAATAAATAAATAACAAGGAGAGAGGTTCACACTACCAGATTATTTGAGCTGACATTATTGCTATCACGCCCAGTGATTAAGAGGAAAATAAAGGCAGAGTCCCACTTGTCTAATTTGATTATCAGAGAAGCTCTGTGTTGATTACTAACGTCTGCTTGCAATTGGAGGCAGAAAACAGGTAGCCAACCAGATGAAAAGCCGGGAAATCACACACAGGGGCCTAAGGTCTGTGTAAATGAAATTTAATAATAAATGGGATGTGATCCCAGAGAAATAGGTGAGTAAGAGGCAGAGAAAGGGGAGGTCCAGATGATATAGGCAGGAAGGGGAGTCTAGCCAACCTGGCCTATTTGTAGACACAGCCTGTGTTGAAAGCAGGAGACAGGCTCAGGGCAAAAGTAAAAGTGAAGGAGGCAGAAAAATGAAAAATAAGACAGTGAATTAGACATGAGATCATGGTGTTGGCCTCGGGAGAGGTGATTATAAGTGCTGCTGGGGGCAGTGTACAAGAAGGCTTCTGTGTACATGGAGCAAAACGTGGCCAAATGAGGAGGACCCCAGAGCCATGCAGAGGAAGATCATAAGGTGGGAGTCTAGCATCTGCTTGAAAACCAGGGTGAGCTGCATAGGAAAGCAGGGGGCGGGCTCAGCGGCTGCTCTGCCCCAGCACATCAGCAAAGGACCACAGCAGCCAGGCAGCAGTTCTGACTGGGCACCGAGCAGCCCGCAGCATGCACCAAGAGCCCAGTCGTGGCCATATTATCGCCCGAAGATGTTGAGACCATGTGCAGCCTACAAAGGGCCCGAGTGGAAGTACTTGGAACTGCTGATGTGCGGCTGATAGTGGGGGATGGGGGATACTAGGCTTGAAGTCAGGAGGCTGGGCTCTGTTCCTCATCTGTAAAACTGGGATAATACTATAATTCATGCTTGGTGTGTGGAGGGATGAGGGAAGAAGGTAATTTAAAATAAAGGGAGTGAAGGAGCATTTTCTTAATCCACTGAGATTTTGCTTCTCAGCAATGGTTGTCAGTTTGGCTCAAATAAACTCATTAAAGTTCTCTACAGGTTTGGAAAATAAATACCTAAATAAATAAATAAAATAAGGGGAGTGAGGTAGCTCTCTAAGGACTGAAACTGTAAAATCAGCATGTTACAAATCAAAGCAGAGATAGGCAAAATCACATTAACGAGACGGAAAGAGTACTCAGGCCCCGCAAGAGTTTGATGGAAAGTTTTAACATCTCCAAAGAAGGAGATCATGTCACTGAAGGGGGCTTAATGGGAAGTGGGAATCTAACAAGGAGGACCCAGGGCAGTGCCTCCCCCAGAGTGCAGACCACGTGTTACCCAGCTAGAGAATTACCAGTAAGTTTCCGTGAACGAGACCACGCCTACCGTGGCCATCTCAGGGTGAAGCTATTCATACACCAACCATCTCATCCCAGGCCTTGGCTCTGTGCTCAACAGCCAATCTCCAGCTTGGCTTACTGTACTAAGGAGCCACGCTGCCCGAAGGATATGGTGGCCCTACTTGGAGAGCAGGACCATTGTGTTTGCCGAGCTTTTCCCAGGTGAGCAGTAGGGCACACAGCAGTGAGGCTCTGTCGTGCCGGGAACCTGCCAGGCTCTGCGTTGCAAAGCTGCCTCAGACACTGTCCTTGCTTTTGAAGAAGAGGTTGATGGGAAAGCCAGGCCTACTCATAACAGAATGCGCTAAATGCTAAATAAGGACCCGTCATTCAATGATTGCACCTCTGTGTCCCTCAATTGCATAGTGTGGTGATGGCATGAGTAAGTTTATACATATAAAGCATTCCAAACAGTGCCAGGCACATGGTGAGCTCTCAAGAAATGTTAGCCATGAACAATTGCTGGGCGTCGTAGCGTGTATTTCCTTCCACTTCACTGTACCTACTGTCCTCTTGACTTTGGAAACGTTTCTTTCTTAATGCCATCTTTACAAGTGTAATATGATTTCTCATTATTAATATTATATGGGTACCAGAATATAAACGCTTTGCTACATTCCAAACAAGCAAACAAACAAAAAACAGCTTTGTTCAAGACTGAAATAATCATTTGTAAAGTAGGGAACAGAGAGAGCTTCTAACACACTCACAGGTTATTTTAATACTTTCCAAATAAATTCCAAGGAAGGGAGTGTTTATAAATAGCAACCAAAACAGCCCCCTCCACTTTCTTGGTGACTGTGCACCAGCTTGTCAATGTCCCCATTGTGCGGGGCCGGGAGCTGGATACAATTAAGTCCTATTACCCAGGAAAACTTGCAGCCTAGCTGGTCTGACACATTTAATGATTTGTTAATTCAATCTGCAAACGGAATTAGCATAACTCTGTGTATGGAAGGTGGGGGATGAATGTAACGGCCCACTGCCATGTCTGCCCTTAGAGAGCTTAGAATCCAATGGGCGGGCTAGATACGGAAATGGTTAAATCTAGTCTCAGGTGCACGTGAATGAACAGGAAGCAGAGCTTCAGCAGCCAGGAGCACCCATCACTGAAGGTCAAGGTTTTGTCTGTGTCACTTCATCTGTGGTGAAGAGATGGCCCAGCATGGTGACCGAACATCTGACCTCTGAACTGGACCCCCTGGGTATGAATCGCAGCCCACGCTCTTCCCAGCTGCATCATCTTGGTCGGGGGAGCTGGTTAACTTCTCTCTCCCTCCGTTTCCTTGTGTTTAAAATAAGGATAATAACTATAACTATGTCATAGAGATATCTCATTGGGATATTATCTCATAATAATACACAGTAACTCTCATTGAAGGAAGGTAGAGGTAAGGATCTAACACATATCCCAATGCCTGTCACATAATAAATCAGTCTTATCCCTCTGCCACATAATAAACTAGCACGAATCTTACTTTGCTCACTCCCCCTACCGCCTAGCATAGAGCCACAGTCAGTAGTCACCACTAGTAAATGTTGGAAGACTAAAATTAGTGTAAGACTGAAGTAAATAAAAAGTAAATGAATTATTTAATTAATGAGACAAATTACGATGTGGGGATATAGGTGGAGAAGTCAAGTATTCTTGCTTGGGGAGGCAAGGAGGTGTCTCGGGGGGGGGGCACTTGGCAGAGCCCTCCGGCTGCACTTAGGAGGGGCTGGCCTGCCTGGCGTGTGTGGAACAGGGAAGGTACACTTAAGTGAGGCTGGGGCCTTGGGAAGTCTGCGGAGCTCCTCCTCGGGGATAGAAGGTGCCAGTGGAGATCTTCATAGAGGGGTTTGAGGGAGCTTCGGCTTTTTCAAGTGCCATCCTGGCCACACACAAAGAATGAAATCATGGGGGAAGAGAGTAGAAGTTAGGAGGACAATGAAGAGGCCAGCACTAGAGTTCAGGCAAGAAATGCTGGGAGTGTGACCTAGGGCAATGGCAGTGGGCACGGGGATGCGGAGGAGATGGCTGAAGAGAATGGGTGGAAGGTGAGGGCGAAAGGAGAGTGCGGAGTAAATGAAGATTTTGAGGTTTCTCACCTGGGTGGTTGACAAAGCCTTTGTTAAAGAGAATATCATTAAATCACAGAGATAAAATGGTGTTATTTCTCCCGAATCATATAATCCTAGATTATCCCAGTGGATGAGACCAGCTCCCCAAACAGTCACCATCTGCTGCTCAGTTTTGCTCATCTGTGTCACGATTCCAGAGCTTCAGGACGTGTCTTACTTTTAGAAAGGTTGGACTTATACTGATTTAAAATCTGTTTTCCCATAATTTCCAACCATTGGTCCAGTTTGGCTTCTGGAAACACAAATCAGTTTTGGACCTTCTTGTCTAAGACTCTTTTGGATTTAGCTGGTTAAATAAAAATTCCATTTTTATTTTTCTAATTTGTCCATAAAAATAATATGAGGTATTTCATCAAATACTTCGCTGAAATAAAAATATACTGTCTACCTCTCTCTGCCCTACTATTCTATTAAATCTCCACCCCCCAAAAAATATGGGAAGAGTCTAGTTATGTTAGGTGTCACAAAGTAGATACTAATGACCATCAATTCTTGTACAGGTGCTCAAGAACTATTTATTTAATAATCTATTCTAAAATCTTCCCTAATATCACCAAGTTGACTGCCCCAGTTCAATAGTAACGGAAACACAGCTTCGGTATCTCACAGAGCCACTGTCACTCTGAGGAAGAGCATATGCTCCCTTTGTGTCCTTGACCACACCACACCAGAGCTACCCAGCAGACTTGTGTGTTTGCTGGTCATTTTTATGCCAGGCTCTCTGTGTGGCTGGTTCTTTCTCATCACCTGTGTTTCAGCTCAAGTATCTCTCTCCCCTCTCTAGGGAGGTCTTCCCTGACCACCTAACTACCTGACTTAGACTCACTCTACCACCAGCACTTAGCAAATACTCTGTTTCTGTTTGTGTAGCACTTAAAAACTATCTGAAGTGGTTTTGTTCGTTCTTTGCTTACTGTAAAGTCTAAGCCTCCTGAGGGTAGGGGTGCTGTCTGGTTATATGTAACTCCACCATGGAGCATGCTGCCTAGCACAGGGCCTGGGCTCTATGAGCTGAGTAATTGTATGAATGGTCACTGGCCTGGAATTCTAACTGCCCAACCTCCAATGTTTTCAGCTTTCACACACCCGAGGATGACATTGCTGCTTTCTCCCAAGTTCCTGTCACATTCACTTTGCCAAGCAATTTTTCCTAGTTGGTCAGAATTAAGTCCAGAACAGAAGTTCCCCACGTCTCTTCTGCTTCTGGCTGAAAGATGAAATTATCAGCCAAGTCGAGCAAGGCAAATGAAATCACATGCCCTGTGTGAGGCTGAAGGGAGCTCCCAACAGGGACTGTCTCCATTCTGCTCCTCATGGGGGGGTCATCTTGTCCCCCAACTGTCTCCTACCATCACACATGCTTCCCAGCGTCAAGAAGAGCATGGATCTGCTCCGGCGCTGTCAAAACAACTTCGCCACGATGAACTGAGCTTCTATTCCCTGACTCTGGTTCTTGATTCCCAGCCTGAGTGACTGACATTACCCCATACTCTGATAGCAGCTCTAACCAGAGCTGTATATGATTGGCTGCATGGGTCAGAAACCACTCAAACTACACCAAAAAAGGAGTCATTCAAAGTCAACAGGGAGTCTCATGGAACCCAGGGAAGCAGTCAGGTAACTATTGTCTCTCACTCTGTCTCTGTCCCTCCCCTGCTCTCTGAGGCCACATGCTCTTGCATCTCTGCTTCTTTCTGCAGGGCTGAGTCATACTCCCCCATGCTTAATAGCTGGCTTCCACTCCTTCTTCATGGTTTCTCCACTTTTTCCAAACTTTGACTTATGTTGACCGTGCCGTTCCCTTTGTCATGTTGCACACTTCATCTCAAGGCTATATGACCTTTCAGCTCAAATACTCACCAGTATTGACTACAGTCTCTAGCCTGTTGGTTCAATTACTCAACAGAAAAAAAAATCTGAAAGGTCACCAGCCAGCCAATAAATTGTCTTGTTATTTCAGGTGTTTATCTTTAGTTCGACCACGTGTGGATTGAGAGGCCATGGTTCATAGGGATGCTCCTCACAAGGGTGGTTAGTGGGATTTCCCAAGGTGGAGGGTATAGGAAAGGGAGAGATCACAAAACATTTCAATACACATAGCATGATATCCTTGATAAGGTGACTGTTTCTGACTTGGCCCTGCTCTGTCTCTCTGGATTGGAGCCCAGTGCAAACCTTTGTGCCATCCGAGACCTGAAACTCTCTCCCCAAGAAGAAAAGGGGCCTCATCTCTGCAGCAGCTGTCAGTTCTTCTGCTCTGCATGCTGGATTGCCTACGCTTCTGGTATCAGCCAAACACAGTTGCACCTGAGTGCTGACACCCACTCAGCACTGGGTACAATTGGTCTCAATTGAGGGTTGTACCCCCACTACAAGGAAGGGGTGTTTGGAAATGCATGAGAGTGGCTTTGAGTTGGCAATGACTAAGGGGCAGCTTCTGGCCTTTAGTGGGCAGAGAACAGGGATCTTTAACATCCTTTAGCATATGAGACAGTCACTGCCCCCCAGTCAAGACATGTCCTGTCCAAAATTCCAGAGTGCTTCTACTGAGAAGCACAAGTAGATTGACAAATCTGTCCAATCATTCATCCATGTATCTGTTCAGCATCTTTACTGCCAGCTACCATGCTAGTCTTGGAATACAAAGATAAATATATGCTAGATATGTACATTTATATATGATAAAGATTAACACAATCCTTGCTCTGGGGCTCTGATGGCCTAAATGGGAAGAGTCCTATAAACAAATTACAACAAATGGGAAAATAATAATTCTAGGTTTTAAAAAATAGTTGTATAAGAAAGACTAAATATATATGCACTTCTGTTGAAAAATTCCCTGATCATCCCATCCAGGGTAGGAAACAGAACATCCATAATCCCAGAATTGCCTGCCACTCAGGGTGTTGAGGGAAAAGTGAGCTATAATCCATACCAGAGGGAGAAGAATTGGGAACCTAGGAAAATCCAAGGGGGGTGGTGAGTAGAGAATAGAAGGGGAAAGCAAACCCAAGAGGCAGCATGCAAGGACACGAAACCCAGCTGACTTCTGGGTTTCCTAATTTTCCCATTGTAATTGGCAATTTATCTGCTTCCTTCTCCTCCATCTGTAAGCTCTTGGCAGGCGAGGCCCACATGTCAATCACATCAGAATCCCCTGCATCCAACAGGGCACCCAGCGCATGCTCCCTACATAGCAGAGTATTTTGGAATGAAGACACTGACTCATAGCTTTCCCTTTGAAAAGTAGGGGAAAAGTAATAACTGACATGTCCACGCTCCTCTATAAGCCTGACTCTCCCACTTGATTGCATCCCTCCCCACCTACTTGAGGACTTCACTGCTCCCCATCCAATGCCCATTTTTCAGGTCCTCTTTATAGAAAAGCTCTGCAAAAGAGCAGTCGAGTTCACTATCACCTCTTCATCTCTTCCCTTTTTCTCTTGAAGTCATTCTAATCAGGTCTTCAGTCCCACTATTCTCCTGAGAGAGCTCTTGCAAGGTCACCAGTGACCTCCCGGAACACTGCAAAATCCAATAGTCAGTTCTCAGTTCTCTTCCTGAAACTCTCAGCTCATTTTACTTCCTCTTTCTTGAAATGCTTTTGTTGTCACTTGGTTTCTAGGTCATCACTCTCTTGTGATTGGTTCCCTTCCAGTCTCATCCATCACTCATTCTCAGTGTCCTTCACTTGCTGACCCTTGTGTCCCAGAGCTCAGTTCTTGAGATGTTTCCCTTTTGAATCTATTTTCACTCCCTGGGTGCTGATCTCATTCTACTCTGCACTTTAAATGCCATCTGTATGTGATAACTCTCAAATTTTATAGCTCCAATCTGGACCTCTTCCTAAAATCCAGACTTTTATCTACAGCTACCTTTTGACATCTCTTGGATGTCGCAATGACATCTTAGACCTAACAACTCCAAAACCAAACTCCTGGTTTACCCATTTAAAACTTCCCTCCCATGATTTTGTCCATTTTGGAAAAGGCAACTCCAGTCTTCCAGGCATCTAAACTTGAAATCATCCTTGGCTCCTCTTTCTCCCACTCTAACCCATCAGGCAATCCGGTGAGTTCTACCTTCAAAATGTGTCCTGAATCTGGCCATCCTTTACCATGTCCCTTGCATCTCCCCTGGCTGGAACCAATATTATCTCCACCTGAATTCCAGCAATAGATTCCTAACTGATCTCTGTTTCCCCACACTCCTTTTCATTATCCCCCAGCAGCCAGAGTGATCCTGTTAAAATGTTTTCATATCATATCCTTCTTTGGCCCAATATCCTCTGCATGGTTTGCTTCATCAATCCCTCAGATCTCCATTTAAATGTCATGTAATCAAAGAGCCCTTCCCTACCCACCCTATTCAAAATACTAATGTCCATCTACCCACGCCACTCCCTATGTCCCTTATCCAACTTCATCTTCCTATACATGTTATACAAGGGCTGTCTGAAAAAAATCTAGCCATTACTGCCTCTATTTTTTGTATTAGATGGCTGGATACTTTCTGGACAGCTCTTGTATATTTATTTGCCATATGTATTTATTAGTCATCTCCCTGTGAGCACCAGCACTTTACCTTTTATATTTACTACCTTATCCCTAGCACCTAAAACAGTGCCTAACCTAAAGTAGGTCAATAAATATTTGTCAAATGACTGAATGACCTCACTATGAAAAGTGCCAAAATAGAAGTGTGAAAACAGAGAAGGACATGGTCATCTATCTGGAGAAGGACAAGCGATCAGCAGTCAGAGCAGCCTTCTTGGATGAGATGACATGACACTGAGTTGTTTGGCACATGTTTGAGAACCACTGTCCAATAATAAAGTAGGAATTACGCCCTTTGAAGCTTGAATATAATTCTGGTTCAAATATCACCAGTCACAAGCAGTCTTTTCTTTGGCAAAAGAGTCAAATGAGCCTCACATCCAAACTCCTTTCATATAAAAGAGATCTTGCCTTTGGGACTTCTTCTCAGCAGCCAACAGAAATGGAGGCTTACGGAAATAAGCCAGACAGGAAAAACCAAGAACCATAAGACTTCACTCATATGTGGAATATAAAACTGAAAGCAATAAAGAAACAAAAACTCATGGACACAGTCAATAGTTCAGTGGTTACCTGAGGGCAAGAGGGGAAGGGGTGGGAGAGGAGGGAGGGGGTGGGAGAGGAAGGAGGTGGAGCCTAATATATGACACTGGGTGGTGAGCACATAATGTAACACACAGACGATGAACTGTAGAATTGCACATCTGGAAACTATGCAATTCTTATTAATCAATGTCACCCCAATAAGTCTAACAATAAAAAAAATGGAGGCTTACGGTTGTCAGCACAGGGCACCTATGATGTCCATGGCTCAGCCCACACAGAAGATGGTCCATGAAGAAAATCTGCTCAGAGATTTTAAAGAGCACATTTGAACAAACCAGGCCTGTAGGAGGTTTAACATTGTTGGGGATGCTTTGTTCTGTTGGACTGTTCTGGAACATTCTGCTGGGCTGACTGTAACCTGTAGTGCTTTGAAAGAAAGGAATCACACCCATTCACAGAGGGGACACTCTTCTTAGTTCTAGAGAGAGTAGGCTAATTTCAGCAGCTGCCACTAGAGGTCTATTCACAGCTAGAAATAAGAAGAGGCAGCATCACACATGCGTTCAGAGCTCCTAGAAAGCCATCTGCCCCAGGGTCTGTCCCCAGAGTATGCCGAGCTCACATTACACCTGCCAGTCCTTCTGCTGTGGCCTTTTTTTATCCCCCAGAGGCCCCATGTTAGGCCCCCTCTCCTCCAGAAACATGGGAGAACAAATCCTTGGAAGTGCTAGCTGTCCCAAGCTGTAGTTTGAGGGTGGGGTGTTGAGGAGGTGGTTTCTGGTCATTAAATAAACATTTCTACATTCAGTAGTAGCATCTACAGTTACCCAAAGTTCCTTTCATACAATAAATATTTCCCCAAAGCTCTGCCTAGGAAGCAAGTGGTTTTCATGCACAAGAGACAAGCTCTCATAATCTGAAGGAATCCTTCAAGAAGTCTATGAGTAGGCTGATAACTCTGAATAATGTATCTCTTTGGTAGATGCATGCCTCAGGGTTGCTTTCTCTGACTTGTCTGTAGGTGAGTTTGAAGTAAGCCCTGTGTGTTTTAGAGTTCAGTTATACTTTACACGCATATCCATTCTATCTTCTTTTTTCCATTGAGGTAAAATTTACATAACATAAAATTCACTATTTTAACCATTTTAAAGTGTATAATTCAGTGGTTTTAAGCACATTCATAATGTTGCACAACCATCATCACTATCTAATTCCAGGACATTTTCATTACTCCAAAAAGAAATCTGTACCCATTAAGCAATGACTCTCTACTGCCCCTTCCTTGGGCCCCTGACAACCATTGTTCTGCTTTCTATCTCTATGAATTCATGTGTCCTGGACATGTCAGATGAATGACATCGTATGACACCTGGCTTTTTGTGTCTGGCTTATTTCACTTATCATAATATTTTCAAGGTTCACTCATGTTGTGACAATACTTCATTGCTTTCATGACTGAGTAATATCCCATCCTATGGGTATACCACATTTTGTTTGTTCACTCATCAGTTGATGGACATCTGGGTTGTTTCTACCTTTTATCTATTACAAATAATGCAGTTATGGACATTTTAATGCAAGTCTTCTCAGTTCTCTTGGACACATACCTGGGAGTGCAACGATGATTCATTTTTGCATTCAATATTGAGTGCCTATTCTCTATCAGCCTTCAGAATACAAAAATGGCTACAACATGGCCCCTCTCTCCCCCCAAGTAAACTCCCTCTAGGCTTTCTGTATGGGCTTCATGTGTTCAGCCACTGGAAGTACATGCATTAACAAAATACACTAAGTTCCTAACTTTCATGGAACTCATGGCAAATAAATAAATAATAAAGAGCAAGTAAGATAATTTCAGATGAGGGTTGAGGATTATTTTAAGGTGGATGATCAGGGAAAGACTGTCTGAGGAGGTGACTTTCTGTCTGGGGCCTGAATAAAAAGAATAAGAATGTCACGTGAGGATCTACAGGAAAAGCCAAGAGGGTATGTGGGGAAGAGCATTCTGAGCAGAGGGAACAGCAGTTGATGAATTTGGCATGTTCAAAGACCTAAAATGTGCTCGCACCCACAGCCCTCCCTTCCTGCCTTCTGTCAGTGTACTCAAAGGCAGATCCCTGTGCCTGTGCCCACATGCAGACCTCATTCCAACTGCCGTGCCCAACCTCTTAGCTATCTTCTACCTCTCCCTCTATACTGTCTCATCTCTATGGTAGTTCATAAATAAACCTTGGGCATTTTAAAATATTTTAAATCTACCCTTCATCCAACAAAACCAAACCCATTTATAGTTCTTTCTAGCCATTGCACATCTACTTTGCAGCAAGAATTCCCTCCATCATCCAACTGCCTCTGCAAACAGCTTCTCCCCAACACCTCTTTGTTTCCAACAATGACAACACCATCCAAATCACTCAGACTCTAAACTCTTCTTTCTCCCTTTTCTCTTCACATTCATTTGTTCATAGGATCTGGTGAGTTTTCCTTTCACAATGTTTCTAGCAACAACATCTCCCCATCCATTTCCAAAAGCACTCCACCCTAGTTGAAGAATTGATGACCTCAAGTTTGGATTATTCTTTACAATCCCCACTGGTCTTCCTGTTCCCACTCCCCCATCCCCATCCCTATGCCACCCTCTCCAAGCCTCTCAGGTCTGCAGTAACCTCTTCAAAACACGCAATTGCTCCAAGCTCCCCTTGTATCCATGCACATCCAGGGGTGAAATGTGGACTGGTTAGCACACTGAAAACAGACCAGCAACAATACCCAGAGTGTTGTGGATGACATCCTGAAGCTGAAGGAATCCTGTCCTTCAACGTCTCTTGTTCTGCTGTTGGAGGGAAAAGATGCTAACCAAATTGCAAATGATGAAAAGTCACAGGGATAGCAAATATGATAGGTAATTTTTTCCAGCCTTCTAGAATATTGGGTGAAAATGAATAAGATGTTATAAGGACAAAGGAATTTTCTATTTAGATTCCAAAAATCAATTGCATATGTGCCAGGCCAGGGTGTGCTTGCTTAACACTCACTGCATTAATTAACTTCAAGTTGTTTTCTTTTCAAAATTTGTCAAAAAGCCACAAAAAATAAAAAGTTGATATTTTGACTATTTTATGCATTTAATAGTAACGTTTTGAGCTGCTTTGTATATAAATGACAATACTTTTATTTTAAATTTTTGTTATATGGTAATAAATTTACCAATATATAAAATTTTAGCAAAAAATACTCAAAACATACTAAGTGGCATCAATTAGATTTAAGTATAAATTCAATTCTAATGGCATTGATGTCATAAAAAATTTATTACAAAATGATACCCGATATGGTGTACAAAAATATCTTTGTGGGTTTTTTGTTTAAATATCTTTCTTGTTGATAGTGCAAGCCACAGGAAAACATATTTTTAATCTTGTAAATGGAGAAAAATCCTTGAAACAGTTTCACACTATATTTTACAATAATTACAGTATTTTTATTTTTAAGTAAATACAGTTAAGGTGGTACATTTTAGTAAAATAAATGATTACATTAAAATATAACAGTTTCCTATTGTTATTCATTCTTTAAAAACACAAAGTGATAGAAACATGTACATATTCTAGAAGGAAAAGTTTTCTTGAGCTCATGGGGTAAACCTGAATGACACAGCAGACAGAAATATTCATTCAGATATATCCAAATGTCACAGCCAAAGGGTTAAAAACAGCTCATGAGAACAGATGGGGTAATGTGACCAGTGGACAAAAAGGTGAATCACATGAGCTTGGGGTTGCAAATTCAGAAAGTCACTAACCCATTGTTCTCAGCTCCACGCAGATGATACATGGAATGTGTCCGAACACATCTGAAGAGGAACACTGTCCAACTGCAGAGTATCCTTGGATGAGCAATCAAAATAAAAATATCAACAATGAAAAACAGAAGTCACCATTTATTTCCAAATGGTAGATGGACCCTCAGATGGATATACGTTATATCATTCCACTAAAGGCCAATTTTGTTCAAAGTTAGTAAAAAGCAATCACTTAAAAGACAGATAATGTGAAGGATCACTTTGGCTGGTTTAAAAATGGTATCTCAGTCTTGCCTGGAACCCATTGCAATTGCTTCTACATTTGGGTAAAGTTAAATATTCATTCAGTTATTTATTTTACTTTTAACTGCAAAAGTGGAAATCAACCCTCTTGTCTGTCAGACTATGATAAATAGTGTTTCTAACCAAACCGAGGCAAGGCCGTAATGGACCTGAAAAAAATTACTTCTGAGAGATTGTTGCTTTCTTACCAATAATATCCTCAGTCCCATTTTGTTTTTTCTAATTCCTGAACAAGGATTTCTGAGATACCAAGTTGCTGAATTACTCTTACTCTCTAATATTATCCACTACAAAACTAGTTCCTATTTCTCTAGTTCTTCCTTAGAACCACCTAGTCAAAGCCCAAATCCTTTAATAAACCCTTCCAATGCTCTCTTATCAAGACACAATATGCTTTCCCTTATTAGAAGCATGCTAAATAAGCCTGCATTTATTTAAGCACAGGTATGTTCTTGGGGGTCTTTGGTCGACTTCGTAATAATACACATTTGTTGAGAACCTACTATATGCTAGGCATTGCACTAGGTGATGGAGTAAAGAGTTGATCACAGATAGAAAGATAAAGGAAGCTAAATCAATTACAGAACTACTGATGACAAGAAGGAAAAAGAAAAATCAGGAACTAAGCCAGAGTAGAAGTTGGATGAGTTGTATACCAGGGCACCTGGCCTGCCCATACCCGCTACTGCAGGTTGACACAGACATAGTCAGACTCTGTGCCTAGTGGCAAAGATAAGGGTGGACCCCAGCCTCCAATGGGGCTGGTCCCACAGACTAGGAGCCCATGATTGGTGTGGCCTTGCTCAAAGATGAGTTAGGTCAATTATAATCCTAGTTCAGAATGGTGATCTGAAGTCCACATTGGCCAGTCCCTGCTGTCAATGAAGTCAAAGGATGATCAAGAGTTACCCCATTGTGGAGGGAAGTGGGTGACCACTAAGCACATGTGGCAATTGTGCACTTGAAATATAGCTAGTACAAATAAGAGCCTGGATGTTTTCATTTGTATCTAATTTTAACTAATTTAAATTTAAATGGCCACATGTGGCTCCTAGCTGCAGTACAACTCGTCTTTCTGCCCTCTCCGCCCCAGACTCTTCTACCTCCCTATGGCACTTGCTATAGCTTTGCTTTACACATGTGTGTTCATCCCTCTCAGCAGACTAGAAGCTCCCCGAGGAAAGGAAATGTGCTAGACTTGTTCATTTCCCTGTTTCTGATGCCTAGTACAGGGCCTGGCACTAAGTAGAGCTTCAGTGTACATGTATGTGCACATCAAATGATGAATGGCCAGTTAGGAGGTGCATTCATCAGAGTTCCCCAGAGAACAGAACCAATAGGAGATACACACACACACACACACACATATGAGTTTATATTTATATATAAAGAGATTTATTAGAAGGAATGGGTCACATGATTATGGAGGCTAAGAAGTTCCAAGATCTTCAGGGTGAGTTTTCAAGCTGGAGATGCAGAAGAGCCTATGACATCTAGTTCCAGTCTGAATAGCAGCAGGCTCAAGACCTAGGAATAGCTAATGTTTCCATCCAAGTCCAAAGGTAGAAAGAAAGTCAATGTCCCAGTTGAAAGGCAGTTAAGCAAGAAGAACTCTCTCTTATTTGGGACAGGATCAGACTTTTTGTTCTATTCAAGGCTTCCACTGATTGGATGAGGCCCACCACATTAGGGAGGGCAATCTGCTTTCATCAGTCTATTGATTTAAAGGTCAATCTCATCCAAACACACCCTCATGGAAACACTCAGAATAATTTCTGACCAACTGTCTATATGCTTCATGGCCCAGTCAGGTTGATATATAATATTAACTATTGGTGGGGGTGGCAGGGGGTGGGGTGGGAGAGATGGAATTTCTCTTGCCGAGTGTGTGTTTAAGTAAAATTTTATTGTAATTAGGCAAATAGCTTTTCTTAAAGGACTTAGGGAGCTGTCCCAACTTTGCCTGGCTCAACTGTCATCTATTTCCCGGAAGGAGACAGGGAAGAACAAAATAACAGGATAAAATCCATCAATTCTGGCTCAGCATGTGAGTCTCTTCATGGGCCACTGAATACTGCAGTTGCTGCTAGGGTGATGGACTCCCACTGACTCACCCAGATGTAAAGGGGGAGTGGGAAGACCACGAGGAGCTAAGCTACCCATGCCCTCCAAATTCTGAACCATGTTCATCTAGGTCCCTGAGCATTCATTCCTAGAGATGGTCATTACTAACCCTGACACTGCGGTTTTGCATAAGACTAAATGTTTGCTACTTCAAAAATTCAAAGACCCGCTGCCAGCTTAGAAAGCTACCGTCTTCATTCAGCCTCTGCTAAGATGCTCACTCTTTGCGCTTCAGACAAAAGGACTGTGGCACGCTCCTGCCACCTGGTGGCAAGACATTGAAAGCTGTGCAAAGGCTTTTACCCTGACGTTCTAACTTGGCCACAGTACAAGACAGAAAGGGCATGCTTTGGGACTTGAATTTGTTAAACAGAATTATAGGTTAATAGAGCAATAAACCTGAGAGGAAAATTAGTGATTACTGAGTCCAACTATTAATAGTACACTATCCAGATGAGGAAACTAAGGCTTAGAGATACTTTGTGACTCACTCGAAGATATGTAAGCAATAAGTGGAACCTCCTTGTCTCCAATCAAGTGTCATTTCTCTTCCATTCCATCTCTACAGAATAACTATTTATTTGAGGCAAATGAAGACTTGATTAACCAGCAGAGTGGTGAGTAATTAAATATGATTATAAAGCAAACAGAAGGGACCAATTTCTATTAGGATACCTCTTTTGTAATGAGCACAACAGGTCTTTGTCAAGAGACTATCTTTTCAGAAGTGACAAAATCCTGCCAGAACTGAACTTGCTGAAATTGCTTCTTCAGTTTAAATGAACAGAGATGGGTGTGCATCAGCAGCATCAAGTGAGATACCACTTCCCTCTACAGTAATGGGATGTCATTTTTTTGCATTTATGCTCTTGTTCATCAAATATGTGTAACCATTGCCATGTTGTGCTAGGTGCTGTGCTAGGTGCTGGGGATACAACGAGGGTAAAAACAAATGAGATTTCTGCTCTCATGGAGCTCACAATCTAGTGGAGGAAGACTGACAAGTTAACACGCAAGTACTGTGCAAGGTGGTAACGAGGATGCCACATGGGCCGTCCAGGGGAAGGGTGAGCTAGGACTAGAGGAGGTAGCTGACAATGAACACAGAGTCAGTGATTGCCACTGGTCCTGGAGAGTCAGCAGGGTCTGAGGGAGCCAAATTCCAAACGTGGTCAGTGCCAGGGTACCAACGGGAATTGCAAATTGGCAGCACTGCCAAACTGAAGAGTCAGGTGGGAGTGGGCACTAAGTGAAAGGTCCATGTGGCCCATTATGCCTACTTGGCTATGGCAAACTCACCTCTGGAATGCCAAGTGCTGTATGTGGTTGTCAGCAGAGATGAAAGGAAGGCCAGAGGGGGTTGGTAACGGAGGCTCAGCCCCTGAGCCCCAGGTCTGGAAGCCTGTGGCCTGGGCGAAGGGAAGGAGATGATTAATACACATCTTGCTTCTGTCAGGATTGGCCCAGGGACTGGCATTAGGCTGAGCCAACAGGGAGGGGGGCAGCCAGCTCAGGCGGCTTCTGTGGCGAGGGTGCCAGCAGGGGCCAGATGGAAACTCTGATCATAATGTTAATTCATTCCTCTGTGGTTTCTGTTCAGACAAATGTTGGTCTCTTGTGGGTTTAGCTTAAAGCTATTGGCTGTGTGGGGCCAAGGCCCTACATCCTTGATTTGCTTTCATTTCCACTTTCCCTGGTCAGCTGAATTTAAAGGAAGCGATGATCAAGGACCTGACTACTGGAAAGACGCCGTGATGTTTCAGAGAGCAGTTGGGCAAACACTGCTGCTTCCCTCCAGGGCGGAGGTGGGAAATTTCACCTGAACCCGGGAAATTCATTCTGTCCGACTCACACCACCAGTCCGCGAGGTTGGGGGGAAGGCGGTGAGCCTGCATCCTTTAACGCATCTAAAGGAATATCTCTTTGGGAAGAATATCAACTCTTCCAGGTGGAAAGTCGGCTTGGAGCAAAGGAAGATGGAAGACAGAACGTGGTGGACTCATGCTGTCACGATGTCTTGTCCATTTGTTGGATTGCCACCCCCTCCCCACCCCGGGGAACTCGGCACACCCAAACCTGCCCTGGGACATACAGCTGGACCCTCTGAAGTAAACTTTAGCCCAAATGACAAGAGATTTGCTTCCACAAGGGCTTGGCCACAGACTAACCCTGCGACTCTGGACTAGTTCTCACTCACTGACTCAATTTCCTCAGCTCCTCTTGAGATAATTTTCAACATGGAGAAGAATAACTCGTGTCACGGCCAAAAATGAAACCGTTATGCTAGATATTAAATGTCGTCCAAGAGACAGTAAATGTAATGGCCCCAAAGTGGTTTCAGGCCTCTGAGAGGATTTCACTTCCCGGGCACTGGAGAAGCTCCGCACTGCCTTCTATTTCCGTGCCCCATTCGCAAAGTCATAAATAGTTAACAGTATGAGTCCTTTTTAAAAACCTCCCTGGAGCGTCTAAAAATAGCCTCTGGGGGCTCAATGCCTATTTCCTTGGCTCCTCCTCTCAATCTCTCAACACTGGTGCTGACGACTTACTGTTACTGTCACCCATGGACTTGCAGAGACAAAAGCAGCTGGGCTGGAAGGCAGAGAGGGGTAGAGCATCAGGAAGGTCCCCTGGGAGGTGGAACCCAGCACTGATTCACTATAGACACACAGGGTTGAGTGATGTCACCACTCCTTTTGCCTTGGTTTCCCTTCAGGTAAAAGGTGGGGGAGACTGTCTTCCCAGGTGCACGAGAATCTACCCTCGAGCAGGAAGCCCAACAGATTAGATTCTTCAGCAAATAGGGCCCGCCAGCAGCCAAGTGCTCTTATGAAAGTCAAGTCCACACTCATTATGTGCCTTCGCAGTGCACGTCACTCCTGCCATTTCCCATCTTGGGGCCAGAGTGGGACTCTGCTGCCCGTTTTCCAGCCCAGTGGCAACCCCCGAGGCTGACTGTCCATCACAAGCTTGATGGAGAGCGGGCAGGAGCAGCGAGCCGGCGCAGCGGCCCACCTGCTCTTTGCAGCCGTGGCCCGCTTTCTTTATGCTTAGCCACGGCAGTCCCGGCCACGGCAGTCCCGGCCACGGCAGTCCCGGCCACGCTCTTGGCCTCGCTGCCCACCTCCTTCGGGGAGGCGCCCCTTGCAGACAGACTACCAGCTTGGAACTTGGCTGTCCACCTGGAAGCAGGAGGAAAGGGCAGCACATACCAGGTGGCCTCTGTGCCCTCCACCTTCTCTCCAAACACTCCCAACAATGCGCTGTGATTAGCTGCGTCCCAGGCCCCCTGACACCCCTTAACCTGGAAAATCAGGCAGACTTTTCGCGACAGCAATCAGCTCTCAGACACATCGAACCATAATGTGATTACGCCATTTACCAAAATGCAAAGAGAGATACTTGAGGCGTTTCTGATTAGGGCTGACATTATCCCTCTAATGGGCCACCGCATTAATCAAAGCTGTTGCTATGACTATGGCGACGGTGGGGAAATAACCCCAGCTTGATTCTGGGCCTACCGAATGCTGCCAAGGAAGAGGTCAGCCTTTGTTAGGGACGTCTTCCTGCTCAAGAAGGGCTTTCTATTGAAATCGCACCAGCAGCCAGAAAGAGAAGCCTCTGTTCTCTCTCACTACATTGGGGTTTTCTGGTTCCTTTGCTCGAGATGACTTGAGAGCATTGTCCTGAGAGGGATGGGTGGTGTGTGCTGGGGGTGGGCTATGGAGGCTGATTTGTGGGGCTGTCAGAGCCTTCTGCTTTCCCGAACTATGTCTTAATTGCTGGTAGGCCCCTGGGTATCACAGTGGGGCATGAGAACCCGGGGCAGGAGGAGGGGTGGTCCGTGGCAAAGCCCAGCTTTTCCCATGGCTTAAACACTCTGGGCCCTCGCCGTTCTCTCCATTCCAAAGTCTTGAAAGCATTTGGCAGAGAAAAGCCCCTAGCACACACCCTATGACAAGGCAGATGGAAAAACAGAGGCAGGGATGAAATGGATCTGACAGGCCCGTATGGAAAACCCCTCAGCCTCCGCGCTGTGCTGCAGGGAACCCAGGCGCTACAGGGGAGGGCCGGGCAGACAGGAGGGGGCTTCTGGGGACGGGGCCATGGGGACCTTACTCTCGTTAGTGAGCAGGCAACTGTTCCGTGGACCCACATCAGCCTTACCTCTGGCTCAGACACGTCATGTCCTTGTCACTGACATGGCACCCCCTCTCCCACCACAGGGACAAAGCATCAGAGCAAGCATCAGAGCACCAGCAAATCTGGTTTCTGGTCCAAGTCCTTCTAGAATTTTCTCTGGAGCCTTGGTTTGCCCATCTTCAGAGCAGAGACAATGAAACCTACCTACTCTGCTTTCCCCCCTAGGAGAGGAAAAGTTCAAATCACTTAATTTGAGGGGAAGTGACTTATAAACTCTACAGCAGCGGTCCCCAACCTTTTTGGCATCAGCAACCAGTTTCCTGGAAGACAATTTTTCTACAGATTGGGATGGTGGTGGGAGGGATGATTTTGGGATGATTCATCACATTTATGGTACACTTAATTTCGTATTACAATGAAATAATTATACAATTAATCTAATGCCGCTGCTGATCTGACAGGAAGTGGAGCTCAGGGGGTAACACAAGTGACGGGGAGCAGCTGTAAATGCAGATGAAGGCTCCCTCGCTCACCTCCTGCTGTGCAGCCCGGTCCCTAACACAGACCAGTACTGCTGCATGGCCCAGGGGTGGAAGGTCCCTGCTCTAGAGCACAGATCTTCAAACATGGCTGCACTTTGGAGCCACCTGAGGAGTGTTTTAAAGTTCTGACGCCTGGTCCCCTGTATCGGACATCCTGGTCTCACTAGTCTGGGTGGCAGCCAGGGCATGGAGATCTTTCAAAGCGCTTACATGACATCATAGTTGAGATCCCTTGCTCTCGAGTGCTGTGGGGAGCTGTACCCCAATTCTTTGTGCTGCATTTCCAAAACTAAGTTGTATTTTTAACAGGGATAAGAATTTTTAAAATAAAAGGCTTTTGTAAAGATGAAATTAGAAAATGTCTATGAAAGTGCATAAGATGGTACCTCCCAGGTTCCTAATTAATGCTTGAGGCCCTCGTTAGAGGCCACTGTCTCTATCTCAGACCCCAGACAGCATCTCGTCCCTTAGCTGTGTGGCTCCACACAAGTTATGGGATAACAGGAACCATTTGTGACACCTGCAGCCATTCACAAGCTTCATCTCACTTAATTACAGCAACAACCGGGGAAGGTGGGCTTAGACCATCGTCACCACCCTCTGAAGCAATGTCATAGGAGACTCAGGCAGTCAGTGGTAGAGCTAGGATTTTAGTCCAAATGTGTCTTATTCCAAAATGCGAGTTCTTTCTACGACCTTCTTGGTTAGAATTGACCTTGTCATTCACCATGTACATACACAGTCTTCAGGCCACAGGCCTCGGCGTGTTATAATGAAAACAAGTGTCAGAATTCTGCCACACAGACTCTCATTTGTCAGCAAGCAGGTGCAGAAACAAGCATGGGGCTCGCTCTGTGAGCTCACTGATATCCCGAATCATTGTGCCTTTAGGTGCCCAGCTCGGCTTTGCATGAAAGCTTCGCTCAGGGCAGAAGTGACGTATTTTAGCACCAGGATTCAGCTAACCTTGTAGTCAGGCCATGAGAAAAAATTCTCTGATAATCGGCCTAACAAAAACACAGGATCCATTTGGAGTCAGAAGTTCACGGCGCCGCTCTGTTCGGCTCACACAGGAGACCGATTGCAAGGCTAGCAGAACATTCTAGCTCAGAGTCAACAGAGGTCTCTCCCAATGGCTGTGAGGAAGGAGGAGAGGGGTTAGGGCATTCATTGAGCCAAGCAAATCTGTTGGGCACTGTATTCATTTCTAGGGCTGCCGTAACAAACTATCACAAACTACACTGGTGGCTGAAAGCAACAGAAATGTATTCCCTCACAGTTCTGCAGGCTCCAAGTCCAAAATCAAGGTGACAGCAGGGCCAGGCTCCCTTTCAAGGTTCTGGGGAAGGACCCATGCTTGCCTTGCTCCTAGTGTCCGGAGGATGCCAGCAGTCCTCGGTGTTCCCTAACTTCTAGCTGCATCGCTCTAATCTCTATCTCTGCTGTCACATGGCCATCTTCTCTGTGCATGTCTGTGTCTCTGTGTGTCCTGTCTTCTCGTAAGGAAACCAGTCATAGTGGATGACAGGCCCGCCCCAATGCAGTATGACCCCAACTTTAATGACATCTGTAATAACCCTTCTTACAAGTAAGGTCCCATTCTGAAGTTCCAGGTGGACATGAATTTGGAGGGACACTATTCAAACTAGGACAGGCACCTGAATCATGCCAAGTCCTGTGGAGAAGACGAGGGTGAACAAACATCCTGCACCTGGGTTGCTCCCCCTCCAGCGAGGAAGATGAGCAGGGGGGAGAGTGTGCTGAGAGTGTGAACACGTGTTGCTGGTGCAGCACAAAGTAGGCATCTCACCAGCATAACAGTCATGGGAGCCACTTGTGAGCTGATTTCTGATGGCCTGGAGGAGGCAGCAGGTGGAGGAAGCAGGGAAAGACGTGCAGGTCCAAGAGTCTGGTCATACAGGGAGCAGGACTGGTTCACTGCGACAGGGATGTGGGGTCTGAGATGGGCAAAAGGTGACAGATGAAGCCCAACTGTTGGACAAGTTAGGTCAGGTGCCAGTCTGAGAAGTCGGGACTCAATCCTGTGGAGCTCAGGGAGCCTTTGGCATATTTTAAGCAAAGGAGCAAGGTAGTCCTATCTGCATGTTAGAATAATCACCCTGAAGCAATGAAAAGGATAGACTGGAAAGGCTAAGCTTGAAAATGGAAAATCTAAGTAAAAGACAGCAATGACAAGGTCCTGGGATATGGCAGCAACCATGGGGGCAGAGAGAAGGAATTGATTTAACATTTACTCAGAGGAGGGAATCAGCACAGCTTGTTGATATGAGGGCGGACTGATAAGTTTCGCCTCCATTGTAATATTTTTGGTTTCATTAGACATACCTGGATACAACCAGTTCTGTGTAGTCACATGGCATCTCCCCTCCCTCACTCTTGACCTTGCACGCACAGATGCTTACGTGTTTCACCCAGTGCACACAGAAATGGAAGAGTGTCAACACGACCTTCCCAGCCGAGGCCCGAGATGTAAACTTTTTCGGCTGAGGTGATCCCTTATGGTGGTCTTCCATGGGCGGCCTTTTGTTCTCGGGGTCGGAATGATGGACCCAAGTTTCATCACCTTCTTTGGGAAGCCTTCGCCTTCTTTTTCAAAAATTCCAAACAAACTGGAGGCACTTTTTCCGCTGTTAAGAATTCAGTAACAGCACACTGTTTGGACTTCCCTTTCGATGTGCATGGGGTGAAACATGTAAGCATCTGTGTGTGCAAGGTCAGGAGTGAGGGAGGGGTGAGAGGGGGTGGGAGATGGAGAGGAGGGAGGGGGCGCTAACTATGTGGTGATGGAGTGAGAACTCACACTGGGTGGTGAACTCATACAACACATAGACAATGCACTGTAGAACTGTACGCCTGGAACCTATGTAATCCTTGCTAACCCATGTCACCCCAATAAGTCTGACAATTAAAAAACTCCAGAATGATGGAGGGGAGATACCAAGTGACTACACAGAACCAGCTATATGCAGATATGTCTAATGCAACAAAAAAAATTGCAGTAAAGGCAAACTTTATCAGCCCTCCCTTGTAGATGGAATGTTGGGTGTAAAAAAGAAGTTGGTAGTCGTACCCAATGGTTTTTTTGTTTTGTTTTGTTTTTTAATTTTCAGTTCTTGAGGTCATTCATCTTGAGGGAATGGATCAAGGACAGACTCCTGGAGAACTTCAATATTTAAAAAGCAGGAGGAGAAAAAAGCAGCTAGAAAAGAATTCAGAGAACAAAACAGTGAAGACAGGAGAACAGGAAAGACACGTGCGGAGCATTGCACAGAGGGCCCCTGGGACCCAGTCGGAGCTGGTGCCCACGTGGTGGTGACGGCATGAGGAGGCAGCCCCAGGACAGGAAGACCAGGGGTGGCTTGGAGACCCAGGGGAAAGCGGGGGTTGAGAACCAGGACCAAATAACTTTATATTGATGACTTCCCCAAGTCTTGATGTCCTTCAGAACAATGAGATCAGGGCAGTTCACTGATTTGTTCATTGAAGCAGGGTGACCAAGCATCCATTCTGGTTTTCCCAGCACCATTCCGGTTTCAACACTGAAAATCTAATGTTGCAAGAACCCCTTCTGTCCCAGGAAAATCGGAATGGTTGGTGACCTTCACAGACATTTCCTGAGCACGTGCCACATGTCACGTCCCGTGTTGGATGGGACAGAGATTAACAATACCCAGAGCAGGCTTTTGAGGAGCCCACAGCCTGGGAGGAAACTAGTGGACTACAGGTGCTTCAAACTACCAAAGGATAGGTCGGGGTTCCCCTCTCTCACTGCCAAGGGCAAGTTAAAGGGAAGTGGTTTGGATGTACCTTAGGCCAGGGACAGAAGAACACTCTTAGCAAAATGAAGCTATGGTGTGAGTTCATAAGAGAGTACATTAATAGGAGAAATAGTGCTTTCTTCTATAAAATTGAGAGGGGCAGAAGGTATGCTTATTCTGTTATGTTTTTTAATAAAAGCAGTGTCCGTTTTCAAAATAAGTATGTTAAGAGGAGAAATAATTTCTGTTATAAAGCTGAGAACAGCCAGAGGGAAGCAGGAAGGGAAGACAGCCATGCAGGAAAAAAGTGGGTTCGGCTTCAGGTCCCGCCAGAGAGGCCGGTTCTAACGCGGGAGGGAGAATCCCTGCCTGCTGGCCCCTTCGGTCCCCGCGCTCTCTGTTGGTTTCCTAGCACTGCTGTGACCAGTAACCACAGTCTAGGTGACTTAATGCAACAGAAATTCATTCTCTCCAGTTCTGAAGGCCACAGGTTCCAAGTCCAGGAGCCCGCAGAACAGTGCTCGAGGTGACCGTTCCGTGCCTGCCCTAGCTCCTGGTGGCTGTGGGGTCATTTGGTCTTCCTCGACTTGGAGCTGCCTAATCCCAGTCCTGCCTCCATCCTCACGGTGCCTCGTGTTTCTTCCTTCGTCTCCTCTTCTGCCTAATCTCCCTCTGCCTTCCTCTAGAAGGACATCTGTCATTGGATTTAGGGCTCACCCAGATAATTCAGGATGATCTCACCCCAAGATCCTTAAGTTATAATTAGGAGGTGTGACCCAAAAAATGATGAATGTTTAAATTTTTTTAAGAAGTTATTCCAGTAAAAGACATATTGGCATTAATTTCCCTCAAAATACGCCCCCTCACCATGAACACACGCACCCCATCATCCTCGCCACTTTCCAGTCAGCTCTGGAAGTCCTCTTCCGTGAGGGTCTCAATCAATTCAAAACGTTTCCCTTTCATGGTCATTTTGACTTTGGGGAAGAGCCAGATCCGGTGAATAAAGTGGATGAGGTCACACCACAATGTTGTGTTTTGGTTTTTTGTTGTTTTATTTTTTTACAGAAATTGCCGTACCAGAAGCAATATGTGACCTGAATCCATTCAGGACATCGAGGCAGCCATGACAGTGCAACAAAGACCCTCACAAAAGGGGACTTCCAGGGCTGCTTCAGACAGTGGCGAGGACAATGGGGTATGTGTGTTCATAGTGAGGGGGGTATTTTGAGGGGGATGAATGGCAATGTGTCTTTTACTGGAATAATTTTTCTAAATTTAAACATTCACCATGTTCTGATCACACCTCACATATCTCAAGGACCCTTTTCCCTAGTAAGGTCACATTCACTGTTCCAGGAATGGGGACTTGGGTATATCTTTGGGGGAGTCATGATCCACCCCACTTTACCTTTATTAATATAATTCAAGCTCATTTTCCCCTCCTGTGTCAGATGCAAGAAGCAAGGAGAGCCCCGGGCCCTGATGAAGAGTCCACCTTCCCTCAGCCCCTGTGGCACATGAGCAGCAATGCCATTGGCAGGGCTCCCGTGCGTGGTGGTCCAAGTCTGCACACTGCCCAAAAGCCCGTGGCTGAGGGGCCATGGGAGAAGGGTACTGAACTAAGCTCTCTGCAGGTCAAACCATGTGCCTGTCATCAGCCCTGCAAGCACTGGGAGAAAGGGGCACTTTTCCTTCCAGCAAAGGTACTGCCGTGTCCCAAGCAGTGTGACTGCTCACAGCGGGGCTCCTTTTCCTGATCTGAACAAAGGTGCTATATAGGTGAGGGGCAAACTTGGCCTTGGACATTCATTACTCCAACTGTGTTTGCTAGGGACCAATTAGAGGTGATGGTATAAGCTAATTCCTAAAATTTTTCAGGACCACGCAAAATCTGCCAGACACCAGGAGACATGGAGAAGGGCCCAGTCATTTCTTTAGGAAGCAGTGGCATGAAGAGGGAAACAAGAACATTGGAACAGGCAGTGAGTTAGAGGGCGAGGGCTGCTAGAAGCAGAGGGAGGGAAGGAGGGATGCAGAACAGTCTCCATGTGAGCACAGCCTCACCTCACCCCACGGCCCCCTCAGTGGTGAGGCTGCAGCCCTTCTGTGATAGGAGAGGGTGATGCAGCTGGGCTGAGACCTGGTCCCCAAATCCACCTTCCCCGGCCCCATGCTCTGTAAGATTCTGAAGTGATCGCCATTGCCCCCTGTGGTAAAGACCTGCTGGAATGTTCACTGGGTGTCAATATGCCTTTGCTTAGAAGAAAGCTGAGTGGCGTCCTCACTGTGTGTCCAGCAGCAGATACGCACAAGAAGTGACCCACCTAGGACAGGAGTAAGGTCAGTCCCCCAGCCTGATCTGCCCAGAGACCAGCCAGGCACCTATCCTGCAGGACAAGGAAACGGGAGCCTCTCCTTCTGGTGCCACTGCAGTCCCTCAGGGGTTTCTATGTCCACTGTTTCACTGGACCCTCACAACAATGCCTTAGGATGAATCCATTTTAAAGATCTGGAATCTCATTTTGAGAGAGGCCATGGTCTTGCTCAGAGAGAGGCAGGACTCCCTTCTCCAGGTCAGGCTTTGTCATTCAGAGCAGTGGTTTTGCATTTCCCGTCCTTCTGTGCAAGCCATGCTGAGAATCTGAAGGCTGGCTTCCGACCTAGACGCTGCTTACAGAGGTCGGGGGCACACCACTTAACCCTGCAGCGGCACTGACTGTAAATAAAAAGGAATAGCAATCACCTTCCCCATGATGTCACCATGGAATAGCCAATAAAAATGATTAAAAAGCAATTGCCAACCATTGAAATCAAGTACATCATAAGAGAGTAAATAGCTGTGTACTAACTTCCATGGGAATTCAGATATAATTAAAAAAAAACAACAAAACCCATCCCTGAATATCCATGAGCGTTAGAGGGAGTCATTAGGGAGATGGAAAGGAAAGTGGGTTTTCTTGACGATTTTATTAATAAGAAAAAGAGTAGATGTGCATTGTTTGTCAAAAAAAAAATATTTCCAGAACACATGGCAAATTAATCAGGAAGACTCTCTTATGGCTCAGACTCACTTAATCTGTTCTCCGTGGTGTGTGCACAACAGACCTGCACAATTACATTATGGTGACTGTTAAATGATTCATCAGGGTCACTTCCCCAGTAGATTTAGAATCTGGTGCTTATTCACACTTTCCCCTTGGTGAACTTTATTATCTCAATTGTGTTTGCCAAGGGCTAATTAGAGGCGATGGTATGAGCTAATTTAAACATTTTTTCAGAACCATGCAAAGTATTTGTTTTGAGAGGCGGGGGAAATTACAGTTTTGTCTTTGGCAGCAGAAGGGATGCTTTGTGATTTTAACAAATGGTGTGGCTGCTGGTCCTTAAGCGGTCAGGATCAGTTTAATATGCAAAGTGATTGGCTGATGGTAAGGGCCTGGGAGCTGAGATGCTTTCACTGCTCCCAGAGCCAGGAGCACGTGGACTACAGCGGGGCTCATGCTTGGTGGCTTTAAATTTCCATGGCCTGAGTTTGGTCCATGAGGACTTTTCTTTCATAACCCTTAACTGTAGCGCTAAAGGCAAAACCAATTGAACAAAGCTCATTAGGGGTGTCTTAGGCAGGGGAGGCCAGAGCAGATGAGCTCCAGATGATAAGAAAAAGTTCAATCTGGAGGTGAAGGACAGCCTCCAAAGAGCAGAGGAAAATGTGTGACAATAGGGCACAAAGACGAGGGATTAACGCTTAGAAAATCAGGCTGGCAACCCTGAGAGGCCTGACAAACCAATAACCAAGTCCCAGACCCTAGAATGGGGGGTCAGGATTGAGTCTGGTCCCTAAGCAAGAAGATGGTAGAAGGCAGAGGAAGAGAAGAATCGAACACAAAGAGTACCCAAGCAGCAAGAGGGACGATGCTGCATCCTAGAGAACGGGAGTTGGATAACTCAGCTTTGATCCAGACAGTGCCCTTCACAGTAACCTTCACCTTCATGGTCTTTTGTTGGGCTGAGCAACACCTGGCGCACTTAGCACCCATTCCCGTTCGCAGTGTGCCTCCCCATTCAGAAGAGGCTGGAAGTCGACATTACAACTCCGTGACTCGTAGGCAGCTAGGGTTCGCCGGACAAATTAGGTTCTACCAACCAGATGTGCTCAGGCCAGGGGCGAAGTGAAGTGGAGGCCTCGCTCCTGCTGTCCTTACTGCTTCTTCGGGCAAGGAAGGTCGTGAGGCTAGAGGAGCGTGGCAGCAAGCAGACTCCACCTCTCACTTCACTGCCAGGACTGGGATGGGCCCACAGCCCCGCAACTGCGCTCTGAAATCCACCCTCACGTTCACCCTGGGAGGCCCTGCTTCCCACCCGCTGGGGACGATCTCATTTTCTGTAATCCTCACAGTGAAGCAGGTCTTCTTACTATTTGCCCCGTTTTGCTCTTGAGGACATTGAAACTTAAAGCAATTACGTAACTTCCCCCAAAATCACCTGGCTAGTAAAGGGCAGGTATTTCCATCTGATTTATTGTGCACATACCACGTGTCATGCGCCAAGCCAGGACCTACCCAGAGGTTATCTCACCTACTCTTCAATACAAAGGCAATGCCAACCCCAGGAGTCCAGGCGGGGATCTGACCGAGAGAGCGTCCTCACGGGGTTTCTTTTCAATGTTGCTGTCATATAGTAACAATTAGGATTGCCAGATAAAATACAGGCCACCCATTTAAATGTGAGTTTCAGATAAACAACGAATAGTTTTTTAGGTGAACATATAAGGTAACAACACATAGACGATGTGCTGTAGAACTGTACACCTGGAACCTATGTAATTCTTGTTAACCAATGTCACCCCAATAAGTCTAACAATAAAAAAAATAGATAGGAAGATCTTTTTTTTCTCATGTAAGCACGCCCTAGGCAATAACTGAACATATGTAAACTAAAAAAATCATTGGCTGTTTATCTGAAATTCAGACTTACCTGGGTGTCCTATGTTTTTATTCACCACCAAATCTAAAAAGTCAAACAATGGTTAACAAACCCCTCCCAAAGAAACAGGGACTGTTGTCTCAGGCCATGGTGCCAAAAGAATTTCTCAGCATTGCCAAGGGTGCAAAGCTAGACATCCTCAAAAGGAATATAATAATAACAACAATAGCTCATTTGTTGAGTACCTTCCTACTTGGCCTTTTGTGTAATAACTCACTCTAACCTCACAACAAGCCAGGGGGGTAGGCATTACTGTTACTCGTGTCTTGCAGACAATAGAGACAGAGAAACTTGCCCCAGGACAGACAGCTAGCAGGCTGAAGGCTGGGATTCCATAATATCTGTTCTTGATCCTAGGTGCTTACCCACTACCCACTCTCATCAGCAGCAAGGCTCTGTGAATTATCCAGGGAATGTTCAGCCCCGGTTCACACAGACATTACAGAGCCCCTCTCCATTTGTTCTCTTCCAGTTACCACCAATCTTGGCTCCACTCTTCTCCCTAATAGACGTCACACCCCATTTCCCCTGGTCTGGCAGCAATCGAACCAGAGCCTGTATTTTTAAACTACAATTTTCTTATTTAAAAAGCATTGCATGTTAACCTTTTAAATTTTTGGAATACAAAAAAGAACACAGAAAATGACAGAAAGTATAAAGAAACCTAAACATCACCTTAATTTCCATTTTTTAATATGCTGTAGAGCAGTGGTTCTCAACCTTCCTGATGCCGTGACCCTTTAATACAGTTTCTTATGTTGTGGTGACCCCCATAAAGTTATTGTCGTTGCTACTTTATAACTGTAATGTTGCTACTGTTATGAATCGTAATGTAAATATCTGATATGTGTTTTCTGATGGTCTTAGGCAACCCCTGTGAAAGGGTCGTTTGACCCCCAAACGGGTCGCGACCCACAGGTTGAGAACCCCTGCTGTAGAGCCTTCCGGTCTTCCCATCAACACATATATTTGTTTATTAAGAAGCTGCCTGAAGCATACCATACACCCTGTTTTGTGGCTCCATTTAACAGTATATTGTGAACATTTCTTCTTTTCCACAAGTGGTCCTTAAAAATGTTATGGACTGAATTCTGTGTCTCAACATTCCTATGTTGAAGCCCTAACCCCCAATGTGACTGTATTAGAAGTAAGGAAGTAATTAAGATTAAATGAGGCCATAAAGTGAGGTGCTAATCCAATGGGATTAGGGCCCCAATAGGAAGAAACTCAGAGAGCTGGCTCACTGCTCCTCTCTTGGCCTTGTGAGGACACAGCAAGCAAGTGGCCTTGTGCAACTCAGGAGGAGAACCCTCCCCAGAATCTGACCCTGCTAGATCTTTATCTGGTACTTTCAGCCTCCAGAACTGTCAGAAAATAAATTCCTGTTGTTTAAACCACTCAGTTTGTGGTATTTTGTCACAGCAGCCTGAGCTAACTCCTACAGAGAACATGTGGTTTTTTTAGAACTATTCCATCTGATGGATATACCAAAATTTATTCAACAAATGAATCCCCTATTGCTGATTCTGCAATTGCTTCCAAATCTCCACTTTTGCAAGTAATACCTGTTATGATTTGGGTCGTGAGCACACAATACAACACAAAGATGATGTATTATAAAATTGTGCACCTGAAAACTATATAATTTTGCTAATTAATGTCATCTTAATAAGTTAATAAAAATAACAATTAAAAAGTAATACCTATTATTATAAGTAACCTTTCCTTACCTTAGGACAGATTTCTAGAGGCAGAGTCACCAGTAGAGTGATGACTGTCCCAATTTGCCCTGGGCTATCCTGGATTTTACACTAAAGTCCCCCATCCCAGGAAACCCCTCTTTCCTGGCAAAACAGGGCAGTTGGCCTTGCTACCCCTGGGTCAAAGGCAATGCACTTCCCAAGGCCTCCTTACACACCCTGCTGGCCCACCCACCAAACACGTGCTAATTTCCACACCCAGCACATAAGAGGTTTCCCTTCCAGGTATGATACCTTGCCTGTAATTTACATTAACACGCTTCAGCATAGATAGTGAGAAGTATGAGGTGTCAATTAAAATATACCCTAGAAAAGGATTCATTAATATATGAAGTACTCTAATCAGGAATCTACATTCCAGGGGTGGCTGGTTAGCATTTGAAAGGCCCTAATCAGGAGTCCCCACTCTAACTCCAGTGCCTGCTACAAGTACCAAGAGAAGTGCTTGCTTTAAATACCACCGTCTGAAGCTGCATATTGAGCTTGTTAATTAGCATAAGGGATATCAGAAATAATGTTTCATTGGTGAAATATGAGCTACTCCAGAAACATTCTGCCTTGAATTAACAGAATATTTTGAAAAATCTGGTACCAAAGCCAGCAACCTAACATCTTTGGAGTAACACTTGAGGTCAGGAACTCCATTTAATTCCATCAGTCTTACCACAGGACTACAGAGGATTGGGAGTGTGGGGGTGCGTTTTGGGGTTATCATGGTGACTAGGGGATAGCAGTTCAGGGTGAGGATGGGAGCAGCATTCAGTACCCACGTCGAGCATTGCTACATATCGTACGCTACCCAGGAAAGTCCAGGACCCAAAATGTCAGGGATGCTGGAGAAGTTTAGCCAATGATTAGAATCTTGTGGCATTTTTGCTGCAAAGTGAACCTTTGAGGTTGGAGAACCTCCAAGGACAGAGGGTCCACACTTCAGTGAGCTTACAAAACAGATCGACCAGTCGTATCTGTTTTCTGTTATTGCGCCGTGTTTTGTTTGTTTATTATTTTGTTTTTACATGTGGCTGAATTTGGTTCAAGATTTACTTGCATTGTAACACATCACCCAGAAATGAGGTTTTGGGGAAGAAGACCTGCTGCCCTCACCCACCTATAATCATTGGAAACCATGAATATTCAAAAAAAAGAAGCTGATCATTGTGACCAGGCAAATCAGCCTGGGTAAAGTCACAACAATGGGTTATCTTTACATTTTCCTTTATCATGTTAATATCCCTTTCAGTGCTATTGAATGCTCAGAAAAATGAAATGCAATAAAAATGAGGCTAGTAAACTCCTCTGTCTTATTTAAAATGATGCATAATGCAAAACTGTCCAATGCTACTGTTTGCTGAAAAATATGTCAGATGAATATGGAAGTGTTTATATGTGCATTCTCATTAGTTAAGCAAGTTATGAAGGTACTCATTTCATTTAACTGATGGACCAGCTTCAAAGTCAATCCTCAAGCAGACAGGCAAGAACTGAAGTAATGCCACTGCTGGTGGGGAAGAGACCCCCCACAAAGAGAAGTCTCCCCACTTTTTCCCTCCTACCACCAAAGAGAGCCATCCCAGAGACTTGTGTGGTGGGTAGAAGGCTGATGCCCACAGAAAACTATCTCAAACTCAATCTGGCACCTCCTGGAAGGCTCCCTAAAACACAGATCACTGGGCCCCATCCCCAGAGGTTCTGACTCCTGAGAGCTGGGGTAGAACCTGAGAATTCGCATTTCTAACAAGCTCCCAGGTACAGCTAATGTTTCTGGTGCTGGGACTGCACTTCGAGAACCACTGCTTTGGTTCTCAAACTTGGCTGTATATTAGAATCATATGGGGACATTTTAAAGGAATCAAGACTTGATCTTAATCTAATCATTGAAGTGATATTCCAACTATTCACAGGTCCCACTTAAATTGGAGGTGGGTAATTATGGGGCATGTCTGCTAGGGGGCAAGAATCTCAGGGGACATCTGCCTACCACACCAAGGAACCTAACCCTGATGACAGGTACAAGGGCTGTCCGGAAAGTATCCAGCCATATAATATAAAAAATAGAGGCATTTATGGCTGGATTTTTTCTAGACAGCCCTTATATGTTCATGGTGATCTTTGGCTGAAAGGCACCAATACTTTTCAACTATCATTTTCTACCAAAATGAGCATAAATCTTGTGCATGATGAGACCATATCAAATCAGATCATAACACCAGGGTGGGAAACCACAGGAACAGACTTGCCAGGAGACTTTACTGAGCCCCATCCAAACTCTCTGGGTGAATCAGTCCCCCTTTTCAGTGGCAAAGATATACATAAGTCTCTCCTACCAAAAGGCGGGTGAAGCTTGATACCCAGAAGAGTAAAAAGAAGCCAATTTGCCCAATGATCTATTCAACAAATTTGAAGTACTTGTTAAATGACCTATTTCCAAATTATGCAAACTTTATCCATTTCTTAAAATTTATCCTAAAGAATATTCTGCTTAAGTATATTCAATAAATATTAATATATTCTGGTATATGAACAAATTACTAGCATTTCTCCCCTTCTATTAGGAGCAAAGAATACTTGCTAAGTGAGCAAATGAAAGTTATTATCATTATCTATAATTTTTTCCATCTCCTGCCCCGCCAATCCAATTTAAATGATCTCTTTAGAAGAAACTATCAAAATGGCTGGGGATCTGGAATTCACCCCCAACGGAAACATTTCTGTGAACCACAACAGGTTGATATGCACCCTAAGAAGGCATCCTTACAACCCCAATTATTTTTTAATTTATGTGAATCTTATTAGCTTCTTTCAGGCTTCTATTAAACTTATCAGGATTATTCATTCATGCCTTTATTGACTAAATATATTTTGAGCATCAACTACATGCCAGGTGTCCAATATAGAAAGACAGCAGTGGACAATAGAAATTTCCTCCTTTGTGGAGGTTTCAATACAGCAGAGACACAGATATTCAAAAATAACCCCATAATTAATACAAAATTACAAATTCTGATGACCAATTAAGGAGGAAAATATAAGAGACTAATATGAGCAAAACCATGTGGTTGCGATACTTACAGTAACTATGAAGTGGAAATCGTGAGTTTGGTCATTCTCTCTTTCCTGTTATCTCTACAAAAATTGATTAGTATGAGACACCCAAGGAAATGAAATCACTGTGTTGAAGAGATGTCTGCACTCCCATGCTCCCTGCAGCCTTATTCACAATAGCCGAGACATAGAAACAACTTAAATGTCATCACAGATGAATAAATAAAAAAAAAACAAACGTGATACACATACACATACACAGACACACACACACACACACACACACACACACACACACACACACGACACACAACACACACTGGAAGATTATTCAGCCATAAAAAAGAAGAAGAAGTAAATCCTTTCCTTACAACAACAGATACGGACCTTGAGGGCCTTAAGCTAAGTGAAATAAGTTAGAGAAAGACAAACACTGTACGATATACAGAATCTAAAATAGTCATAGTCATGGAAACAGAGAGCACCGTGATGGTTTACAGGAATAGAGAAGTGGTTAAAATGGGAAGATGTTGGTCAAAGGGTATAAACTCCTAGTTATATAAGATGAATAAATTCTGGGACTGTAATGTATACTATAGTGACTGTAGTTAACAGTACATACTACATTATATGCTTGAAAGTTGCTAAGAGAGACCTTAAATGTTCTCAGCACACACAAAAAGATTGTAATTATGTGAAGTAGTGGATGTGTTAAGTAACTTTATTGTGGCAATCATTGTGTAATATTTAATTGTGTCAAATCATCACATTGTATACCTTAAACTTACATAACGTTATTTGTCAATTATATTTCAAAAAAGCTGGGACAAAAAAGAGGAAGAGACATCCGCCTTCCTGGGACATGCAAAGGCCAATTAGGAATGTGCTTACTTATCCATCTAATCAAGTTTATTTCAGAGATTTAAAAAAAAAATCAGCCATGTGATCATGACCTTCTACTTACCTCATTTCAGCTGAAAAAGCTAAAGCCTCACCAACTTGAAGGTCTCTACCTCCTATATTATTGCCCTACCAATCTTTGTTGTAAAGTCAGCAAAATAAGAAGTGTTTAAACCTTTACAAATAATAAAGAAATCTACTCTGAACATATTTAATGCTCATTAAAACTGTGTATGGAAATCAAGAATACCTCAAGTTTAAATATTTACCAAACAGACAAATCCCAGGTCTTAAATAGAACGGTATAATTCAGTTCAATTCCATTCATTCTAAAATAAGGATTCTCCACTGTAATTATCCAGATAAAGTCAGTTACTCTCTAAAACCTTCCTTGATTCCCCCAGGCACATTTATTAATAGTTACATCCTTCTCTGTGCTCCCACAAGACTTCCATTACAGCTCTTTTCTGCACTGTACCATAAATATCTTGAGGTCTTTGAAATTACTTTTCTGGCTCTCTTTCTCAACTGAGGCCCTTGAGGAGAACAACTTGGTCTTAGTCATTTGTGTACCCTTCGAACCTACTAGAGTGCCAAGTTCATAGCAATAAAACTCAATAAAAGTTTGAGTAAATAAATAAAAGGTCTTGCATAAATCAAATCTTTTAACAAATGGAGGAGGGTGACATTTCACTTTGAGTTGTGCCCTGAAGGAGGAGTCAGCCATATAAAGATCTAAGCTGGAATAATATTCCAGAGAGAACTGCAGGTGCCATAGTCATAAGGGGATGAAAAAAGATATAGAAAGAAGGCTACTGGGGAGTGAGAGAGAGTGGAGAAGATGAGGTGAAAGCATGTCAAATACTATGGCCCCTTGTGGTCAGGGTAAGAAGTTTGCGTAGGGTAGTTACTATATGGACAACTGAATTCATCTTAGGCAAAGTTATATGACATAATTTATATTCTTACAAAATCATGCTGGCTTTTGTTTGGAGAACAGATTATAGCAGTGCATGCCGGCCAGCAAGAAAACCCTACACGTCTATTGCAGAGGTCCAGGCAAGACATGATGGTGGCTGATGCAAGAGCAATTACCGCTGAGGTGGATAGACATCGCTGGACTCGAGGTACCTGTCGGATGTCAAGGCAACAGGACTTGATAAGTTGGAAATGGGCTGTTATTCAGCTGCTAAAGAGCCCTTTCAGTGGCCAAAATATTGAAATATTTCTTTACTAGTTGGTAAACAGTCACTGCTAACAGACCCCAATGGTGTCCCCACCTCAAAACCTCAATACCCGCAGACCTCCCTTAGAACCAAAAACTAAAATGTCAATGCCTGGTGTGGTAGAGATGCCCTTACATCGTTCTACTGCTTAAATCTATTCTGATTGGTGGGCCCCATGTCTTACTGTTTGCTAAAAAAACACAAGTGGATTTAAAGAATAGGGAAAAGAGGTAAATGGATTGCTCCTAGGATTTTGGCATGAGCTGTTGGATGGATGGCACTACTGTTTTACTAACATGTGGAGGAACAGGGAAGGAATAAATCTGGTGAAAGGAAAACAACACTTTACATGAGATCTATCCTCTCAATAAATCCTTAAGTATATATACAGCATTGTTGACTACAGGCTCAGTGTTGTACAGCAGATCTCTAGAACTTACTCATCTTGCATAACTGAAACTTTTTATCCATTGAACAGTAACTCCCCATTTCTGCCCTACTCAGCCCCTGGCAACCACCATTCTACACTCTGCTTCTATACACACTCTCTTTCAATCCTTTCAATAATGCTGTGGTGAGAGACATCATATTCCAGCAAGAGAGACTAGGTAAATCTTCAAGGAAAAGGTAATTCCAATTCGGGCTTTGAAGGGTGAGGCAAATAGAGCATGCAGAACTGGCGAGGAGGTACGTGCCAAGGGAGGAAACAGAGTGCTCTAGAAAATGGGAGGGCATGTTCAAAGCAGCCATTGGTGAAGTAGAAAGAACACAACAGGAAAGAACAAAAGATAGAGAGCCTTCAAGGCCATGTTCACATACTTGGCCCCTGTTCAGTGAGCCAGGTAAGCTGACCACACGCATTGTTTTAAATGGGACAGAAAACAAGGATACTGTCCCATTTCAAACAGTACGTCTGGTCAGCCTACTGACACCTTGAATTTAGCCCAGTGAGACCAGGCTGACCATATATACATATACCACCTGAAACGGGACAGTACCATTGTTTTTTTCCTGTTTAAAAAATACATCTGGTCAGCCTAGCCAGGGGGCTCTTGATACAAAGGCCAGAGCTGAACTTTAGTGTGGGGATTGAATGAAGAAGATGGAGGGAGAACCCACAGTCAAAGGAACCAGGTAGAGGCTACTGAAATAACCGAAGGCAGAAGAAGCAGGACTGAGAGGGAAGGGAGAAGCCAGAGTGAGATAAACCAGAGCAGTTTTCAAAAACAGCAAAAACTACAGTTCCGATAAATAGTTCTGTTTTGGAACGGAGGCAGCCATGGACCTATGATGTTTTCATTTAAACCTATATTCGTTAGATTGTGAGAGAGAAAGCTGGTCAGTAGTGAACTGCCCCTTATCGCTAGATCCAGTCCACTTCACTCCTCTGCCCAGATCTGAATAACAAATGTTCCAGTCTTCCAAAGAAATCAATGACATTGAATGAGGTGAAAATATCAGAAATAGGACAGTTTGATTCTTATGGACAGAGTTTCATACAATAGATTAGAATTCATCCAGCTGTTTTCCAGTTGACCCATCAGCCCAACTATCTGACCTTGAAAAGTCATTTTCTTCCTCTTTTCAGTACGATGATAAAAATCGAAGTGTTTTTAGAATTGAAGAGTCAAAACTAGAAATGAGGCTGGCAGCAAAGAAAGGATAATTGACCTGTTCAGAGATCAGCATTCTGATAAGACTGAACAGGAGTGGCTGGAAGCAAACCCAGCAAAGAGGGGGGATGGGAAGGGAACTAATTGACTGGCATCTGTTAACTCTTCAAATAGTGAACTTGGTGTTGTAGATGTAACAATGAACAAAACAATCCCCACCCTCAGGGTGCTCCCCAACATACAGAAAAAATACAGAGTGATAGAAAAACAGTCTGGGGAGCAGAAATTTGGCAAGTCAGAGGTTTCCCAGAGACCTGAGTAAATAGGTATTATCCAAGGAAGCCTGTATCAGGCCTCAGAAATCAGTCTCCTAAACTTCCACAGCACACTTCCTGATTTCAAATGACATTACAAAGGTATAGTAATCAAAACAGTATAGTACTGGAATTAAAAAATACACAGACCAATGGAATAGGTTCAAGAGCACAGAAATAAGCTCTCACATATACAATCAACTAATGTGTGACAAGGGAGCTACGAATACTCAGTGGGGAAGGGATAGTCTCTCCAATAAATGGTGTTGGGAAAACTGGATAATCACACAAAGAATGCAACTGGGCCCCTTCCACCACTCACAAAAATTAACTTGAAATGGATTAAAAACTTAAACATAAGACCTAACACTATAAAACTCCTAGAAGAGAACAGGGGAAAAGCTCCTCAACATTGGTCTTGGCCATGATTTTTTTCTTTCTTTCTTTCTTTTTTTTTGGA
Organism: Lyroderma lyra; assembly: GCA_004026885.1. Taxonomy (NCBI): domain Eukaryota; kingdom Metazoa; phylum Chordata; class Mammalia; order Chiroptera; family Megadermatidae; genus Lyroderma; species Lyroderma lyra. The sequence goes on along the minus strand of PVJL010000471.1, from coordinate 347,350 downwards.
TTTGACTCCAAAAGCAAAGGCAACAGAAACAAAAGAAGTGGGACTACCTCAAACTAAAAAGCAGCAAAGGAAACAGTCAACAAGAGGAAAAGTTCTGCTCCAAAATGGGGTATGTTGTCTTCAGAAGATGTGTATCCTCTTATTTATGCAGATGTTTAAACACAAGTGGGGTCAGCAGGGGTGTGGCAATGGGGCTCAGCAAAGGTCATTTGGAATGGATGACTTCAAGCTCCCTTTGAAGACTGACATTCTGTGACTGTACAGTGAAGGTTTATGTGAGGTCAGCGCCAATGCTCTCTCTGTCCGAACAGAGCTCCCCGCCCACGGATGATACATTTAATAAACGGTAAGTAGCACCTTGAGTAACCAGGACTCATGGGGTGCCATCAGGTGGCAATTTTATTTGTGTCTTCCATTTTCCCTTCAAAGTGCATTCAGTGGGATGAAACTCAGCCCATCTCGTGATTGTCTGACCACTTGATGATCAAAAGTCTGACAGTCATTTTAAGGGGAAGACAATATAAATCCAGTGATTAAAAGGCCTAGTCTCCTGTAGTAATAATCAAAGCTGCCAACTCCTTTGAAGGTAAGACTTTCTAGGGCTGGGGGTGGAGGAAGGGGGAAGGAGTGGGGTGGCATCCCCCACCAATTCTCCCCTCCCAGAGCTTGTCAACTACAGTTTCTAATGCCCTCGGGGTTGGGGTAGGGCAGGACTGGGTGGGCACAGGTGATAGGAAAGTTGAGAGTGGCAGGAAATGTTTTACCTATCATAAGCAGGTTGGGAAGATGTTAAGGTTGTTTTCTGGGGCAGTTCACCGATAGCTCTCAAAGGCCATAAACTTGACCCAGGCAAAAGCCTGCTGGTCTAGTATTATTCATTCTCTTGTCTGCCCTTTGGAATCCAGAAATACAGCTGGTGGGGCTACTTCTTCTACCTTAATAACTCTATTGGGAGTGAAGGCCAGTCCCCAAGCAGAAACAATTCTCTTTTGTTTTGCTTCCTCATCAGCTAGATAGCCCAGGTTTCATCCTCTGATATCCTAGGTGAGGGCAGCGGTGTGGGGTCAGACATCAGGGCTGTGTATTCCTCTAACTACTCTCTGTCCCAGTGAAAACTCCTCTCCCTTGACAAGGTGATGGGGGAAGCTCCCTCGAACCCTCCTCCTGTGATAGGGAAGGAGGACTCACAGCACAGTCACAACTCTCTCCACAGAAATTCTCATGAATTTTTCCCTAACTCTCCACTCTCTCAACCCCATTATATCTTTAATATGGCTGGAGGGTTGGTGAATTTTAATTTTCAACTTAGTTTCTCTGTTATTTCTGCATATGGCCTAGAACCTCCTTTAGAACGTATGGTGTTGCATCAATTGGAACCTCCAATATGACATCCTGATTAATTTTCAGTGACCACATGGGAAAGAAATTACAAAATGTATTAATAGCTGTGTAAGTGTTTGATACTCCAATGCAAAGCTCTTGTAAAAGAATAAAGAATGCAGATGAGGCCTGAAGTCTCTTGCTTCCATTCACTGAACTTCTGCCTATTCCTTTCCCTGAACCCAAGCAAGGGATGTTATCATTGGAATGCAAGGAAAGACCAAGGTGAAGTAGCACCCTACAATGACCACAGGAAGTGAAGCAAGTGAAACCACTAAAGGACCACATTTGATCGCAAACCTAAGGGTGAATATTCCAGGTATCCTACTGTGGAATAAGAACAGTAGACGAGATCAGGTTGTCATTTGGGAGAAATGAAAGCCAACTGCAGATGGCCAAGTCTTTTCTGACACAGAGAGAGAGAACCGAGCCTTTCTACCAGTCTTTGAAATGGGAAGTAACAGAGGAATTGGTAGGAGAGCCCACCAGCCATAGATTAAAGAAGTGAAAGAAAGACGATGGGTTGGCTCCTGCCAGTGAATATTCCAAAGCTTCCCAACTGGCCAAGCTGCCTTCCACGAAAGGGCTACCAACACATCACAAGACCTTAAACCTCCAAGATTTTGGTGCTTCTGGAGACCCCCGACTGCTCACCTCTGGCCAGGAGCAGCTTTCTCTGGGGCTCTGCAGAGGGTGGCCCGAGATGAGCAGGATCTGTCTGCACCTCCCATCGTTGCTGCAGGCAGGAGTGTAATGAGCACCACTACATGCACTAACAATTTAGCCTCAGTGTGATGGGCAGAGTTAAGGAGAAGCTCCTCCACTTGGACAGCCACACCAGCCACTGAACATGGAACCCAAATTGCCCAACGTGGACAAATGGCCCATGGAGCTTGTGGAGGAGTTAGGGTTACCAGGGGTCAAAGAGCATGGTGCATAGCCCAAGTGCCACCAGTCTGTGTTGAGAGAAGTGGGAACAGAATGTTGGGCTCCTGGTGGTGGCCTTCCCATGTATTTGGGATTTCTGCCCATTTGTAATTGATGTGTCCTTTCAATAGTGACTCTAATGATGTGTGCCAGTTCTATAAATTAGAGCCATATTAGTATTTTGAAATACTAGATATGAAACAGTGCCATTAGATTTAAAGAACATTTGCACTATCCCAAGAAATTTCACCATTACATTTGTCAATAAAAGAAAAGAATGGGCTGCTATCGTCCCTAAATATAATTTCAACTGTCATGAATTCTGGAATTGGTATAAAACAGTGGTGTAAATATGTTTTTATGAACTCCTCGTGTCGAGTTTCTCATTAATGGTGAATGTCCAAAATTTGAGGAGATCATTATTAAACCCTTTTGATCAAGAATTGAGTATAGACATTTCAAGCATCAAGCTTAGTATTAAAAAGTTGTATTTCCAGAAGCAAACTCATTTTTAAAAACTTGACTCTATTTGCCTGTTTAAACCTAATATCTACTATCTTTCATAATTTTGAATTTTACTTGTAATTACATGATGTTAAAAAAAAAGGGGGGGGGTGTTTGTTTTCTCGGTGTCCCACATAGAAGCCCCAGAAGCCCTTCCGTCTACCTGCAGTGTGCCATAAGAATGTGACCATTTCTATATGAGTTATGATGCAGCAGCAGGGGTTAAACATATGGTCTCATAATGAGCTTAGGTGAGGGCTCCTTCCAGCACTATTTTGAATGGGATGAGGAAGTGTAGAGGGAGATTTTCTTGGGAGAAAATTGCTTCAATGTATACATTTTTAAGTTTGCATATTCTAACAAGAACATATCCACTGTGCACAATTAAGGATGTTCCCTAAAAAAATTGATCCTCGACTACGGAGCTCAGCTCTCAAAATTCTTACATGAACCCCATCTTGGGCGGATTGCTTGTGGCTACCTCACTCCTTAGGATCCACCCTCCTATGTGGAAAGACATAGAACAACCTGGATCCTGCACTCTCCCAAGGGTTTGATATTACCAAGCCATGCTTTCTTATTTGGTCATTTGGTCCTTAAAAAACAAAACAAAACAATTTAACCCAATTTTAGCATACTCCTTGGCTAATTTCATTATTTTTATTATTTTATCTTTTAGAACAAGGGTCTCCAACCCTTGGGCCAAGACCATGGCCTGTTAGGAACCGGCCTCACAGAGGTAGGTGAGCAGCTGGTGAGTGAGCACAGCTTCATCTGTATTTACAGCTGCTCCCCATCACCTGCATTACCACCTGAGCTCCATCCACCTCCTGTCAGATCAGCAGCAGCATGAGATTCTCATAGGATCGCAGACCCTATTACGAACTGCGCATGCGAGGGGGCTCGGTTGTGCATTCCTTATGATAATCTAATGCCTGACGATCTGAGGTGGTGATGCTAGTGCTGGGGACTGGCTGTAAATAGATTAACATTAGCAGAGAGATTTGACTGCAGAGACAATAATAAATCAATTGCTTGCGGACCCCTATCAAAACCTTGTCAGTGAATGGCAAGTAACAAGCTGCATCTGGTGGCAGGCTTCATAGTGGCAAGTGAGTTGTATAATCATTTCATTATATATTACAATGTAATAATAATAACAGAAATAAACTGCACAATAAATGTAATTTGCTTGAATCACCCCAAAACCATCTCCCACTCCCACCCCCGGTCCATGGAAAAATTGTCTTCCACGAAACTGAGGCCAAAACGTCAGTTTGGGGACTGCTGTTTTAAAATATGTTCTCTATTAACTCTTCTAACTTATTTGTAATGTTTCATCATTTTTCTCCTACTCTTATCTTGTTGTGGAATGAGAAGATCAGAGATAGGAAGGTACTCAGAGGTTTTCAGAAAGGCATCCCATAAATGACCCAGGTCAGAGAAACAGATGGCGCTATCTGTAGTCCCACCCAGTCCCCAGGCAGCCTTGCTGAACTTCTCTGAAGCTGATTCTTCGTTCAACTACTATGTGCTAGGCACCTGCTCATGCTACTGCTTGTCATTACTACAGACTTGTATTACAGGTATTAGTAGATCTAGCTTACAGGTAAGGACACTGAGGCTCAAAGGGTCATAGCACTTGCCCAAGGACACATCCCTAAGTGAGTGGGTGTGTCAGGAGTTACAGCAAGATCAGATTTTGAACCCATGCTCTTCCTACTCCGACAGTGCTTGTCAAACTTAAATATGCAGGTAAGTCACATGGATTCCGATTTAGTAGGTTTGGGGTGGGGCCCGAGAGTCTGCATTTCTAACAAGCTCCTGGGTGAGGCAGAGGCTGTGGCTCAGACTTCACCTGAGTGAAAACGTGCACGTGGCCTTAGACAGACCTCCCCGGGTACCGGCATCTGGGGGACAACCCAGATAGAGCTGTCGGGGTTATCATTTACGCTCATTTTGCTTGCTTTCACTGACTGGCTTTTGATCAGGGTTCCAATGGATGGCTAGCGACAGCTAATTACAATCCCAACTAATTCGCTGTGTCAGTTGTTATTCATTAACAAATTATGTTCCTGACAAACTGCTCTAGTGTGGTACCCTAAGTACTGTAATTAAAATCTTAGAAAGTTGCATGTGGGCCTAATTGATTTCCTTAATGCATTACTCAGACTAAACATTCCATTATTTTGTGTCTTGATGTTCATGAAGAGGCAGAACTGCTGCTGCCACCCAGGCAGCAGAGGGACAGTCTGGGTGCTGAGAGAAGCTTGTCTGCTCTGGGGGCCTGCTCACTGCCCCAGCAGTGCTGCCTGAACGTCCACATGACAGAGGTGCTTGCTTACCACCAGAAATATTCATGCAGAAAGAGATGGAGGGTAATTTGACTTGAGTTTATAATTTGTGTGCCCTCCTTGGATTTCTAAACTTTGGGAATGGTATGACTCCCTAGTGTACCGACAGAGAAATGGAGAGAGGCTTGCTGAGACTGTCATGGCCCCATGTCCCAGAGGCTCTCTTCATCACGGGGCAGAAAGGGAAAAGCACTAGGGACCATATTTACATGTCATCTAAAGTCCTGTGAGATAAAGACAAGTCCAAGTGTGCGTGGCAAATTTGGAATGCTATGCACAGCCAGTATCTATACCGTGGGCCACTGAATTAGACTGCATGTGTTCATTCATTCATTCATGTGTTTTATTAGCCTCTTGAGGTTGCGATAAAAAAAATTACAGTGTAGGTCGCATATATCTGAGAGATACATTCATTATTAGTATGTGCTGAAATGCAAACAAAACAAAACAAAACAAAAACAGAGAAAACCTTGAAACACTGCAAATATAATAAAATACATGATTTTAAAATTTATTTTCAGTTACAAACTAGAAATTATTGAACTAAGGAATATAAAAATATAAAGAATAAAAATTTTTCTTACTAAATAACGTGACCTATGCTGTAATGTTTTTTACCATGACCTCTGCAGGGTTAATGAGAATTCAGCATGGGCAAGGCCTAGTGCTTGATTTAAAAAAAAAAAAAAAAGGAAGGAACATAAGCACAATCATAACAGCGACAAACATGTATTATATGCCAGGCACTGTTCTAGGAACTTTAAACGTATTAACTCATTTAATTCTTGCTCATTTCCTATGAAGTAGGTACTCGTTATCTGTGTTCTACAAATGAGAAAACTTAGGCAACAGAGAAGGTAAGGAACTTGCCCAAGGCTACACAGCCAGGATTCAGATCCAAACAGCCTGACTCTGACTCCTTGCTTAAACTCATGCCATATGGCCTCTCTTAAGTATATTATCAACTAATGAGGATTTAGCATGTCCTCATGAGTAAATTTATTCTCACAAAGAGATAGGTACTATCATTATTCCCATTTCATAATTGAGGATACTGAGGCACAGAGAGCTTGCTGAACTGCCCAAGGTTACACAGCTTGTAAACGTCAGGGTCAGGATCTGAGCCCAAGCCTATGTTCTTAATCTTCATGCATCTCAAACAGAACTAGCAAAGATCTGAGACATAATATAGGGATTTGGGACCTGCACTAGCCAACCAATGTAAATAATTAAACTCCAAGTGACCCTGCCCTAGATTTCCAGCAGATAGAAAGTAAGGCCCAGGTAGAAAGTGCAGAGCCGGATGTGAAGGCAGATGGTCCGATGCTTAAGGCTGCCCTTGACCTCTGGATTATCATGCCTCTTGCATACCTACAGTTCTCTGGTGCTATTTCCCTGCCCTCTGCCCTACAAACCCTCACTCAGTATCCACCACACCAGGGATGGACCACACAAGTCTAAGATAAACTTAACAGGTTGGCAATACACACTGTATGTTGAAGAAACTAAACTGTGCTTAATTTTGGAACTTTCATTTTTTTATGAAGGCACACATTTAAAAAAAGAGCAAATTATAAAAGACAGACATTTCTCACATTTTCCTGGTTCTATTAAAAACCAGACAACAATAACAATAACAAACCGTGTCTGTTGTGAAGTCTTTTGGAAAGATAGGAACAGGAGACTGGGCTTTTTCAACAGATTGTATCTCATGCTACACCAACGCACTAAATGAAGACTCCCGTTACCCACCGGCTGTCCTGAGCATGACGGGCTTCGTTGGCGCTTTCAAGCTTTCTCCTTGGTTCTGGAACCACAACTTGACATGACTCACCCCCACCATCCTGTGAATCACTTCCTGTGTCGTTGGTTCACTGGCTCCCTCATCACCAAATGCATTATTCCTACTTCTCTCAGACTCTGCATACACCCAACCCAGGCCTCCACATCATTTTACCTCCAGACCTCTGCCCTGGCATCACAAATTCCTGTGGATGATCCGACTCTGTGCCATCTTGGTGAGTTCCTCTTTCAGCTGTTTCCACTCATCATTAAGCACTTTTTTCCCCTCAGTTAAACTGTGTATCCTTCCACTGGAATGTTGCACTGGGAGAACAACTGGCTTGTCATGCATCGCTTTTAACACATCATATTCTTCAACTATTTTTTAATGCACATCTACGTATATATACACATATTTATATTTTAATATGAGCAGCCAATACTGTAAATTTTTATCATATCACTAAGCAAAAAACTGGGTTTAAGTTCAAAGAATCATGTAGACATATTCATGCCCAAGAACTCCATTGTCAATTCTCATGCAGGATCTTGGAGCACTGATGACTTGGCTAATCAAAAATCCTGTCTGAAGTTAATAATCGCCACTGGCTAGTGCTACCTTTCAATAAGAGAGTTCTTAAAAACACTTGACAGAACTCAGTTGCCTATGACAGATATTCCCCTCTACACCAGTCACCGATGGCAAGCAGAGAAGGAGGCAATGCAACTGTCAGGAAAGCTTCAACCCTTCTTTTCAATTTATTTGATGTATAAGAAAACATCTGCTTTAGGGTGGTGTTCAGAATACAAACTGTCTGTGCGGAGGGTCTAATGCTGCTACATAGTAAAGACAGAATTTTTTTTTTCTTTGTTGGAATTGCCATTGGGAGATTGCTGGCAGTTTTTAGTTTGGGGAGGCTGAAAGGGCTCTCAGGGTGCTTGGAACAACAGATTCCTTTGGTTTTGGAAAATTGCCATGATTAGCCCTGTAGTTTTATGACTCTAAAGCAAGTACCCACCCACTGTCCTTGGCAACTGCAGTAAAGTCACCATAAATCTGAATGCTGTTGTTGCAAATTAAGATGCCAAGTACCCTGCCCAGTGATGTAAGTGGGTATCTTCAGCCAGAATCAGGCCCAGAAATATATGCCTAAATAGGAATCTAGAGTAGGACTACCAGTATTTAAGTGGTATTTAAAGAGTAAATAACACTAACTTTTTGAAACGTATTTTCAACTATTTGAGTTCATTTGCATTTTTATACACTTTTAAAAGGACATTTTAAAGGATATTTTATGTTTCACATAGTATTCAACAAACACGTGCCACAAATATCTAACATAAACAAAATTCGCATGAAGCAATTCTATCCTTATTAAGTATATATGCTGATGTTTCTCTATATTGTCATTGCTTTTGATGGTGGCCGTGTCCCATTGAATTCATATTATGACCTGTTAGTGGGTCATAATTTGCAGTCTGAAAAAAACCCAACTCTTGTGATTGCTTTATCTGGGTCCAAAAGTCAATCTGTGGAATCCAAGAGATGTGGGGCTTTAGACTTTGAGGTTCAGGGACCTATAATAAGGACAGTAATTTACTTTAAAATCTTCTGCTTAGACAGTGAGATATTACAGGTGTGCCAGTTAGTTTTGGCTTTCACTCTAGGGGCAGCTGGAGTGGTTAGCTGGCACTGTCATCTGGAGTCCATCCACTGTGGCTTCTGCTGTCTGTATCTCAGTCAACAGTCAAAGCTTTGCTAATGTGCACTGGGAATGTAAATTTAAAAAAAGAGTTTTTATAGTGGAAAATAGTGTCCTGTCGATCAGCATAAAAAATGTCAGAAATGGGCTCTTATCAGTGAACATTAAAAGTATTCTTTGTCAAATATATTTCTATTTTAGTTTTAAAAAATTGTAATAAAGATGTTTCTAACAATAGTACAAAAAAAAGTATTTTTAACATGTGGACTGGCTAAAATATCTCTCCCCTTGTGCAATTAGGGTATCAGAATGCAGAGAGCCCAGTAGCCAACCACCTGGGAAGACCTGATTGTTGCTAAAAGGCTCTATGTGCACCACCCGCCAGTGTGTGACCATCCATGTGGAATATCCTTGTCTGATATAGACTGAAAGGGTGACAGGATCCTGCCTCTGCAGTCTTGGCTTTGTCTCCAGTGAACAGAAGTTCATTGGACCATCCGAAAGGCCAGCCAGAGGCTGTGACTTCATCAAGCTTCCAGAATAGATAGCGTGAGCTGACCTGTGCATGTCTGGTGGTGTGGCAGCATTTGGTCTGGGACTTGCTTTCAGTATAACCTGGTAGTGAGGTTGTGTAGGAGTGGCAAACTCCCACCCACCTCAAACTACTTTGGGTGACTAGGGATAGCTAAACAAACAACAAAACCCTAAGAATGTGACTAACAAACTGATTAAATCCAGTTCGTGGCCCTTTTTCATACTTGCAGATCTATATGGAAAGTGAGGGATGCTGGAGAAGCAGGTCACTTTGGGCGTGAATGGCTGACAAACATGATCAGCAGAACAGATGTGAAAAGCATGTGAATGTTCGCTTGACTCTCAGAACTCACTGGTGAGGGAAATCCAGCAGAGGGTCTTCAAAGGATGGCAATTTAGGGTCATTTGATTTTGGATCATAAAAAAAAAGAATGACCTTATTTGGTAATGACAGGCTGCTGAGTCATGGAAATCCCTAAGTCACATTTGGAATCACAGTATGTAACGCAAAGGATTTTGTTGATGTTCCATTCTATTTAAAAGTTGGTGTTTCAGTTATGAAGCTTACTTTCTCAGGATAATGGGTTTATCCTGACAGTGAAGTTTGTGAACTTGCCACCATGCACTTACGTTGGTGGCACTGTACAAACAACTCGGTAAGGTGTCATAACCTTGGTATACCTGTGTCTCACAGCTGTGCTCTTGTCGACGTGTGGTGGTGTCTTGCTGAGTGGTGTTCATTATTGTGTGTTTTTGTGTGCTGTCATGAGAATGTCAGAGCTTGAATTAGAGCAATGAACAAAGATTAAACTTTTGTTAAACTTGGCAAGAGTGGAAGTGAAATCAGGGACATATTAATCCAAGTTTATGGGGGTAATGCCATAAAGCAAACAGCAATGTACAAATGGATTAAACATTTTTCTGAGGGGAGAGAAAGCGTCACTGAAGAAGAGAGGTCAGGGCGGCCAGTAATGAGCAGAACTGATGAAAACATTGCAAAAATTCATCAAATTGTGCATCAAAATCATAGGCTGACTGTGAGATGCACAACAGACCAAGTAAACATTGATACAGAAGCAGGCACATCTTAGCTGAAAATCTTGGCATGAGAAAGGTGTGTGCAAAAATGGTCCCGAAGGAGCTCACTGATGAACAAAAGCAAAGGAGAGTTGAAATTTGCCAAGACCTTTTGGAAAGGTAAGATGATGTTTTGGGCTGTGTTATCACTGGTGATGAAACATGGTGTACCAATACAACCCTGAAACGAAGTGTCAAAGTGCACAATGGAAGTCAGCTAACTCTCCACAACCAAAAAAGTCCTATCAGTCCAAATCAAGAGTCAACATGATGTTGCTAACCTTATTTGATATCAGAGGGATTGTTCATTATGAATTTGTGCCAACTGGGCAAACAGTCAACCAAATTTACTATTTGGAAGTGCTAAAAAGGCTGCATGAAAAAGTTAGATGAAAATGACCTGAACTTTTCACCAACAACTCATGGCTCTTGCGTCACAACAATGCACGAACTCACATGGCACTGTCTGCAAGAGAGTTTTTAGCCAGTACACAGATAACTGTATTGGAACGCCCTTCCTACTCACCTGATCTGGCCCCCAATGACTTTTTTCTTTACCCAAAGATAAAGAAAATGTTGAAAGGAAGACATTTTGATGACATTCAGGACATCAAGGGTAATACTACGACAGCTCTGATGGCCGTTCCAAAAAAAGAGTTCCAAAATTGCTTTGAAGGGTGGACTAGGCACTGGCATTGGTGCATAGCTTCCCAAGGGGAGTACTTCGAAGGTGACCGTAGTGATATTCAACAATGAGTTATGTAGCACTATTTCTAGAATGAGTTCACGAACTTAATTGTCAGACCTCATATTATGGAAGAAAAAGTGGCAGGACTCCATCTGAGCCTAAGATATATCTACTGTGGAGTTTTAGGTCTTCCTAATGAGTCAAACAAAGGGACAGCCATAACTGAATAACCACTGAGGAGGTAGCTTTCTCCATTATAAGGGCTACCTGGAAGGAAGCTAGTGCAGAAGGTTTGAAAAGTGTCCAAGAGATGGTGATGAAATTAAGGGCTTGGGCTCTGCGTTGTATATTGTTCCCTGGTCTGATCTCTCTGGGCTGCAGACAGGATCAAAAGGAGACATGAGGCTATTGGTCCCAGCACATAGTACCTGGGCAGTTAAGTTTAACCCAGACAGGGAGAGGGGTCTTTTCTTCATTGTTGTATGGATCCAACACAGACAAGATTCAAGGAGGTGCAGACAGCAGACTCCTTGGAGAGTTGGGGTCCATATCTCGTGGAGGGTACAGACATCGGTGTTGTCATCCCAGGCCCCGGCATCAGTGACAGAACTGAGCATGACCCATGAGGGACTTCTCAGTTGATGGAAACTGTGTAAGCCAGAGAGACAGAACTTGAGATCAGTATTTGTAGACTCATACAGCTTAGGGCAAGAGCCAACTTTTGGTCATTATTCACACTGAGATCCACTGTACCTCCTTGTACAGGTAAGACTTAAGGAGGCTTGGATTAAATTTGTGACTCTCATTAGAATTGTGGTGATTCTGGATTCTCCTTGGAAACCAGAGCCTGAGACAAGAGCTTCTGTGCAAGCCGCTCATGGGGGCAATGGTCCAGGAGAGTGAGAGCCAGAGAGAGTGGCAATACAAGATTGCATGATCAACCTGGCCACCGCTGTGTTACTAGGGCCTGGCCCACTGAGACCTCCCAAGCAGCCATACAGAATATGCTTCATGTATGCCCCAGCTCTCACCTCCCATTAGAAAAGGCGTGCCCCATGGGGACGTACCGCCCCCACCCTTTCAGACGGCGTGCCTGAGTGGGGCTCCACAGCCACCTCACAGCACGGCATTAGGGAAGTCCGGGGGCAGGAAGATGGGAGGCAGATGAAGGGAGGCACTGCCAGAACACTTCTGCACCTAGCTAGCTGCTGCAGTGGGAGCTGGGGTGAGATGTGGGCTAAGGAGATGTGACACGGCACACACCCAGCGTCTGTACCGGATGTTGCCTTTCCTGCTCGGGTTCCTTCTTGCCCTACCTCAAGTCCCCTGAGTCAGGCTGCCTTCGCTGTGGTGGCTTTCCGCAGTCACTACGGAAGACTTCATACAGGAGGCGTCCCAGGAGAAGCTGTAGGTCCTGCTGCTGCACCTTGTGTTGCAGGGAGGGGTCTGATACAAGTCAACCTGCCCCCAGGTGCCTGGCTGATGCCTTCCCCACACCTTCACAAGAACAGGAAATGATCGATTATGCAAGCTGTGATTCAGTTTCAAGGAACAGGTAACTGACCCAAACTGGTTTAAGCTAAAAAGGGAAGGCACTGGTTCATAGTACCTGAGCAGTCTAGGACTCGATGTGGATCAAAATGTATACAGTATGTTGCCAAGGAACTCAAGAAATTGAAGCAGGGCAGGAAAAAAAGAACTAGGCATGTATTATGTCGCTATTTAACATTTTTGCCAGTATGATGAATGGAAAAAATGGCAATTTTATTTGCATTTCCCTAACCGCTGTTGGTTGAAGTGGGATTTGAACACAAGTCAGTTGACGTAGAAATTCATATTCTCTTCCCAATACCCTACACCATATCCTTCATATCAGCTCCGTTTGGAATCCCGAACTAGGAAAAGGCAAGAATAAAATATTATCTATCAGATCCATGAAGAGGGCAAAAGACCTAGACATTCAGCCTGGGAAAGCTTAATGGAAATGGGGATTGTTTTTCTTACTGTAAAATTTGTAAAGGCTACAAAGCAACATAACTTCCCAAGAGCCACAGGGTTTAGCTGTTGCCTTTTATTGAGGGAGAGTCATGAAAGGATTCTGACCAGCTGGCGGAAGAGGGAAGGGATTGAAATGGAGCCAGAGGGAATTAGCTTAGTCTCAACAACTGCATTTCTCAACACCCCAACACATCCAGGGGTGTAGCTGGCTGTCTACCCTTCATCCTTCCCAGTTCATGTCTTCCTAATGGCTCTGTGAATAATGATGCCACCCTCCTCCCAACTCCCAAAGAGCGGTCACATGGCCCAGGCTGACCAATCCACACGCTCGTCTCTCTGGTCATGGTGAATGGTTCAAAGATGGGCGTGCGGTGTCAGCGGAGCCCTGATGAATCAAATAGAAGTAGAAAAGATAACACACTTAAGGAGGTTTAAGGATCTGCCCCCAGACCACAAAAAAGGATGGAAAGGGAGAGAAAATCAAAAGAGAATACAGAAGTAATGTCACCAAGTGCGACAGAATATGACACGCAACAGTGTGATTTTCCTTCGCCAGCCCATCGATGCACGCACAATTCTCCCTAGGACTTCCCTGCGGGTCATCAGAACCTCTCTTTCCACCGGGGCTGACAGACGGGTGTCTGAAGCCAGCAGCAGCCCTGAACTTCCAAGTCATCTGAGCCAATACAGTTCCCATTTTGCTGCGCTGATGTGTTCAGATTTCTGTTTTACAACAAGAAGTTTTTCACCAATGTATTAGCTCACTCTCAAGCCTGTTGTTTACGCCTTCTTCTGGGTCTGCTTATGGGAGATGCCTGGTGTGCAGGAGGAGGACGGCCAGGTGACACCTCTGGAGGTGGGTCCGTTCTCACCAGGGATCCTGTGGTGAGTGTGATGGGAAGAAAAGGAAATGCAGGGCAAGTGTGGCTCTCCCTTCAGAGGCCGCAAAGTGCCGTCATTGCTCCCGCATTCCTCAGGTACGGTTCCAGAGCCCGCAGGTAAGAGGCATTTAGGGATTTACAATGTGTAACACATAAAGCCGTGATCCTTTTATCCTTTGTTGCATGAGAAATGAAACGTTGATTCCTATTTACAGTCATTCACGCAAACCAGATTCTGGACCAAGTTATCAGCTGTCGTGGGATCAGCCAAAACTGTGCTTCTTAAACAGTCCTTTCTAAAACTCATCCAGCAGAGCCCATGCATCAATCCAGATGTGAGTTGGAGGTGAGGCTGTGACAAATAACTACTAGCTGCAGCCAAATTAAAGCCTTGCTGAGAGGCTTTGTGACTTGGGGTTTCAAGGGAAAAGAAATGGCGCTGAACTGAGTCTGTGACCCAGAGGTGTTTGGGTTCCATGGGGAAGGGGAGTAACAACCAGCCACAGTGAGAAAGGCCACCATTTATGGAGCTGCTCCTGGGTCAGGCGCGCTGCACATTCCATCCCACTTGCTCCTCACAGCTATTTTGTAAAGGAGGCATTTTTAATCCATGGATATGCACATGGAAAAACTGACGCTCACGGGAATCAAGCTCTGCCTTAGGCTGTCTAGCTTGGCAGATAAAAAATCTAGGAGTCAAGTTTAGTTCTAGCTTGTCCAAGGCCTGGGCGCGTCTCAAAAGCCCACGTTTTTTCCCATAGCTCTATGTGGTGATCTACAGCTGTATTTATTAACAGTTTTGCATTTAAGGTATTCCTTCAAGAACTAGACTTCTAGGCAAGACCTCTGAAGAAATCACATCACGCTCACAATTACTACAGGATTGTTGGGTCACCTCTTCTAGTAGGATGCTGTTCTAGAGAAACCATTTACTTGAAATGCTCTTTATAAAATCTCAGTTCAAAGTCTGCAACTGTCCCAGTCAACAATTAGCTTTTTTGTTCCTTGCCACTGGCTTAACAGTACTTTGCTGCTACTCACAAGGAATCGTATCCTAACGTATGGTAAGTCGCATGATATACCCAATTCACATTACAGCTATTGCCCTAATTATAGGTATCCTTAACTGAGAGGTCTATATAGCTGTGATGGAATGGCTTTTATAATTTTGTAGTATCCACAGATTTCTCCTCTCTCCCAGCCTGCCAAGGAGATCCTCTAATTAATTATCTGCTCAGTTTCCTCCATAGGAGACACAAGAAAATAAAAGACATCCTCTAATTATTTTGTGCCTATTTGTGCCTCTCTAAATCTGACTTTTCTCCGAGACCGAACCACCTGGGACGTAGCAGAGCTGCATGATAACAGCTGTGAAAAGTTAGCAGCACACCAGGTACAGAAGCACACATGCCTAGAGGAATGGCAGGGCGGGAGGATTCCTGGAGCCAGCCCGTCCGTGGCGTGTTCTTCACGGTGCTATCAGGAGGATTACATGAAACAATACCCATGAAAATTCTTTCTCAACTACAAAACACTGTGCAAATGTCAGCTGTTAGAACCAGGTGGCATGTGCAATAGCGATGACCTTTTGCCGGGGGGAAGCATTTCAGTTTATGTAACACTTTTCATGCCGGGAGCCCCAAAGCCTTGAGAATATTCTCCTAAGAAATACCACTTGAAATCAAATGCACATAAATAAACAGAATCCAGCCAATGGGGGCACCACTTACAATGACAATGATGAAGGTCTTAAATGAGAACAGCAACATTTTGATGCGTCCCCTCTCAAGGATTATCGCCACTGTAGTCACAGCACCTTCTGAGGGAAAAAAAATCAATCCTCAGCATTAATGTTTTCCATCAGTATTGACTGTTCGGGTGAAGGGGAGGGAGTGGGGGAACAGAAGTGGGGAAAACATTTTAAAATATGAATTTTATCTCCCATAGTGGTACATCAGAGAGCCCTAATACAACGGCACAACACTTTCAAGGGTTCCCTTTTGTGTTCAGACAGTAAAGGGAGACAAAATAAGCTGTCATTACTGGAGGGATCAAATGCAGAGACGAAAAGAGGCAGATGTAAGTAAAACACCAACGACAGCCCTGCCAGGCTGTGCAGGTTAGGTACCTTCCAAACAACGGTACAAAAGGAAACGAGGACTCAGGGAAGGGGACAATGGGGGCAAGGAAGAGAGAGCTGCAGAAATACAAGACCCCCGGGGACCAGAGAAATTGGCCCCCCGCGCTGTGGTGACAGTTCAATCCAGCACAGCCCGGGCCTTCCCATGGACCAATGCCAACCATGGGTGTGCCCTTGCAAACCTGGCTTGTGGCTCACGCTCTTGGTTTGGGTAGCCAGGCGTGAAAAAGAATCATGCACAACCAGAGCTCAACGTAACTCCCAATTCCTTTCTGGAAACTGTCTAGTGGCATCATGAAAGGTTCGATGCGAAAGCCACGCTCTGGCTGGTGAAAAGAGGAACTCTGTGGATAAAGCTAAGCCAGTTCTTGGAAGCTGACAGGGGAGTCTCCACCTCCGAAATAATTTGTGTTGCCCCAGCACCTCACCGTGCGTGCCAATGACAAAGTTTCCGCTCTTTCCTGGCCAATGTAATGAGGGCACAGCTGTTTTCTCGTTATAAAAAGATAGTCACTCTGTCATTCCAGCCTATAGCGAAAGAGCGACTACACTAGTGACTGAATTACCATGTGTCATGTGAAGAAACAGAAGAAATTCAAGAGAAGACACTCTGAGATTTCTGATCATTTTTTCCACGTCCTGGCACCCAAATCTGAGGGTGGTGCTCACTTGGTTTTGAACAAAGGCAGGACAAGAAATCTGGATAAATATTGCATTATCTGCTGTTTTCCGAAATCTCCTCGAAGGGTAATTTTAATCCCTGCCTTTTCCCCTCTTGGGTCAGGGAAGCCACTCTATCAATATCGTAACTGCTGTGATTTGTATCGAACACCTTGTGGGTTCAAGACACATTCAGCAGGGCTCTGCGAGACACAATAAAACTGGAAGGAAGACTAAGTGGATGGACAGTAAACACGAAAAATTATATGTCCGGATTTGCCTTTTCCTTTCTGAACCCTCTAAAATGACAGTAAAAATTAAAAAATGAAACATAAACCCACAAGAACAAAGAAAAAAAGGAGATGATAGTAGATTATGGACAGACACAGTATTTTGGAAATGGAAGGCCAAGGAAGGGAGAGAAAGGGCATAGGACAGGAGGAGTCAACCAGAAGTAAACCACTTCATGCCTCAGAACCCCCAGACGGTCTCAGGAACTGAGGACCCACCTGCCTCCCAAGGCAGAAATGCTGTGGGGTCTGAAAACAGGACAACGGACTCCAAGTCTCTGTAAGGAGGGAACAATCTCTCAGGTCCCCTCACCAGCTCTTTGTGGCCAGGCAGCCAGAAGCCCTACCCACTGGAGCATCAGAGGTGCCCCCACCCACTCCCAGACATGTTGTGCTGGGGTGTTCTGGATGTGGGAGCACCAGACACAGCTGCAAACGGGAGTGAGTCACCACAATCAAACAGGGAGGCTGAGTGAACAATCACACAATGAACAGCCAGTCCAACCCAACTCCACTCCCTTCTTCATATTAGTTCTCAGAAATGTTGCCATTCAAGCTTCAAATTGCAGACAGGAGAGACAAAACTAGTCACAAAGAATTATGGATAAGAAGACCATCCCCTTCTCAACAGCAACGCGGGTAGTTGCATCTTGAGTCACTCTCCTTCAGCCACCCCCCACACAGCTCCAAATGCTCGGATTTGCAGTTTGGCTTCATCCACAGGCTCCCACGAAACGCTGGCCTGTGCCTCTGTCAGTGCTTGGTAGGGCGCATACACCCAGCCCCGACCTTTATCGCACAAATGGCCTTGGTTCTCACACAACAAAGATGCTGAGGAACTGCCTCAGCGAAGACGAGCACGGATGGTTCCCCTGATGCCCTGTTCTGTGGTAGTACTTTACTCTCCATTCCCTGTTCTCCTTTTATAATTAGAACCTAAAATGCAACCACAGCGGCCAATCCAGGAGTATATCCTGATTCCTGCAATGTAGCCCAAGACTGATTTCATCACTTTTTCCTCTTTTGCTGGGAAGTGGAGCAACAATTGTATCATGGGTTTGCTTTGATGAGTAAAGAAGTGGCCTGGTGACATCTGGAATGGCCGTCTTCCAGATCTGCAGCTGCCATAAAATTGCAGACACACGTAACGAACCTGGGGTGGAGACCCTGGGTTCAGGGACCATAGTGTTGGTATCATCTCACCATCTGAACATCAGCCTTGATTCCCCTTTCTTGGCTGCCTTCAGGGGCAAAACGCCAACTCCTCGTCAACTGTGTAATAGATGAGAAGGTGATGCTCAGAAAACCTACCGCAGTGTACGGAGCCTGCAGCAGCCAGTCTGCTTGACATATGCTGTAATCCTGTGGTTACAAGTGTCCTTTGAGTGTAAACAAAAGACTAATCTCATCATTTTAAGTGAGGGAGAAAATGGCCACTTTTGCTTTCAGCAAACCAATGTCAACCCACAGGGTCTAAAAAGGAAAACGAGAACCTCATTCTTCTATTCCTGGAAGAACTTATGTGAAGGGTTTCTAGGGACATGAATGGATTCAATTCTATTATGCCTCTGGTTCCTGGCTTTTGTGTATGAACTTGGTCTCTCTGCCATGTGAACCTTCCACCGATACGGCTGGCCCCATTTGACTCATAAGGAGGAATTTTGCACATTTCTAAGTGTCACGGGCTGAGTGAATCAGGGAGGATAGTGTTATTAAGTGAACTTTGCAATAGGGGAGAAGGAGCCATTGAAGGAAAGATGATGAAGAGTCTGGGGGCGTGGTGAGTTTGAGATGCCCACGGAGTACTCAGGTTCAGGTGCTCATGAGCACTGACAGTGTCGCAAGGTAACCAGAACACTGAGACCGGAGCTCGGGGGATTACATAAATTTAGTTTAGCTGATTTGAAATTCGTTGGTTTGGAGGATAAAGTTAAAGCATCATCTTGGATAAACATATCAGGGAAAAGATGATGAGTTTGAAAAAAAAGAAGAAAGAAGGTAAAGCTAGATTATGCTGCAGAACAGTGAATCGAGACACCAAAGGTTTATTTCTCATCCAGTTTATGTCTAGAATTGACCAGGAATTCTGCTCAGTGTCATCTCACTCTGGGATGTGGACGGATGCGCCGCCGCCACCTAGAAGAGGGCTGGTCCCTGGGGCAGGAGGAGAGAAGGGTCCCATGCCGGCAATGAAATGCACTGGCCCAGAAGTGACAGGCATTTCTCCTGTTCACAATTCAAAGGCCACAGCTCATCACCTGGCCTCACCCAAGCACAAGGACAGCAGGACATGTCAATCACCCCAGGCCCAGCACAGAATTTGTATAAACCCGTTACTCCAGAGATGTAAGAACTTAAGAGTCAGTATGGAGAGGACAGAGAAAAAAACACTTTAACGTAAGAGGAGGAACAAGAAAGCAGGTGCCATGGATGACCAAGAAGGAGAGAGAGTGAATTAAGAAGCAAGCCATCGATGCAGAAGTTTCTAGTGGAGCAGTGCACCGTGCACAGTAAGGCAGAGACGGCACAAGGCCAGCTGGCCGTCTCACAGGAGGCACTTGGAGAGGGCGCTACTTTCCTTGGTGAATTTCACAGCTACAATGTGTGCCCCTCAGCCTAGCCCTAAACCCCATCTAACCTTAATATTAAGGATGTATACATGAGGCTGCCCTAGCCTGCTGCCACCAAACATTCAAAATGTCTAATCCCAAACCCCTTGCTGATTTCATTCTCATTAAGCAGACTTCGGCGTATGATTTGGCTTTTCTTGAAGGTCTATCTCCATCGCTCACTGGGTACATTTAAAAACTGGTATTCTGATCGTCAGTGTGATGAACTTGGTATATAGGAATCTCTCACGCAATGGTTCCACCCTTGAGATGCAGGGAAATGTAGGATATGTAGGCAAACATAAGGCTCATAAGCCTTATGTGTCATATCTGAGCACTTAGAAGTAAGGAAAACTCCAATCCAAACAATCTCCATATTAAAGAGAGACAGAGGAAGGAGTGAAAAGAATTCAGTGGCAGGGCAGTGGGAGGCAGGAGGCTGGATAACAAGGGATCAGGAAGCAAAAAAAGGGGAAAAGAGAGACCATCAGCAAAGACTGCAATTTCAGAAACCTAAAGAGTTAGGTGGCCTTTTTACTTTTGCTGAATTTAAAATAGGTCTGCAATTGTTTATAGACTATGAAGTCTACAATTGGGCAAAAATTTAGTTAAGATTATTGATGGTGGGATGAAAATACCAAAACCAAACACAAACCAGAAGCTAAGTATACAAGGTTAGATAATTAATTTCATGAACTCATCCTAGAAAAAGTGCTACATACCTCATCGCTGAGTATCACTATGGTCACCTTCGAAGCACTCCCCTTGGGATGCTGTGCACCGACGCCAGTGCCTAGTCCACTCCTCAAAGCAATTCTGGAGTTCTTGTTCTGGAATGGTCATCAGAGCTGTCATCCTCCCCAAAAATCTGACAATTAAGTTCATGAACTTGCCACCGTGAGCTTATGTTGGTAGCACTGTACAAACAGCTCAGTAAGATGTCCTAACCTTGGCAAGGTTATGACAGCTCTGATGGCCATTCCAGAAAAAGAGTTCCAAAATGGGTCTGAAGGGTGGACTAGGCCCTGGCATCAGTGCACAGCTTCCTGAGGAAAGTACTTCAAAAGTGCCCATAGTGATACTCAGCAGTGAGGTGTGCAGCACTTTTTCTAGGATGAGTTCGTGAAATTAACTGCGCACACTCGTGTACTAGAGTTTTCTATTTCTAAAAAAAAGCATGCTGGGAATTGTTAATTAAATTATAATAGGGCCAGATTTTATATTAGCAGATTATGTACAATATGAACTATAGTTTAATAAATTATAACAAATTCTAATAGACTACAATTCATCATCCAAACTAGACTGTTGGGCAGTATTACATAGAGTAAGAACAAAGGTGGCCTCAATATAATGTACAGGGGGAAAACAGTGGAATTTTAAAATGTATGTGCATTATTATACCAAGTTTGAAAAACAGAAAAGGCTAGAAGATCTCAAGACTGGGAGGGAAATAGTGATGTGATTAAGCCTGATTTTTATTTTATTCTTTATACTTTCCTGTCATTTTCAAATTTTCTATAATGAACTTAGAATTCTTTTAGATCATGTAAATTACTTTCATAGAGAAGCATGCTTCCATTAGCAACTCAGTTTTTCAATTATTTTTGTTAGTTATATTGGAAATTAAAAACTCATTAGATACATTAAATGAAACATTTTTAAATGCTTAGGGTATATATGCTCCCGACTGCTTTTAAAATGAAATTGTAATTAGACCAAATAAGAGAGCTGAGACCAGAAGAGCTCTCTGAGGGTAACGGCAGAGGCGGGAAATGCCTTATTTCAAATATTGTGAGGTACTTACTGTACACATGGTAATCCTGCCGGCATATTTTGCAGAATGCAATACCTATAAATTAAAACTTCACTTTAGATCCTCCTATAGATTTTAATAGAAATAGAAACAAATTCCCAAATTCCAAATTAAGCTAAATGTTTATTTTTACATTATATGAAAATGAGATGATAAGCAAACCAATATTGAAAACCACATTATGGAAGAAATAGTCCACCTGCCTAAGAGCATATACTACTGTCAAACAGTGGGACCATTCTTTATATGTGACAATTAACAATACTCTGCGTGTAGTTCTAAGCTGCATTTGGTGATGCAGAGGAAACGGAGAAAAATTTCCTCCCATCTGCTGGATTCCACTTTTTCTGCCCAGATGGAGGCAAGGTCATCTGAAAGTAAGCGGGTATTGTGAAGTTTGGGGATCAAGGAAGGTATAGAGGCCTAACGTCATTTTGCAGAGAACAGGAGACTGTGTCCACCAGAAAATGTTATGTTGCCATACACTGAAAGTTGAGACCTAGCTGAGGACTGAGGTCATTTCAGTGATACTGATTAAAGGATCTCATTAAGCAAGCTGGACTCCTAGGATACGAAGAAAAGACAATTTCACTCTTCACTCTTGACTGCCCATCTTTGGTTTTTCTTCCATGCCGGCAGGAAACGTTTCTCTCTGGTTTCTTCTTTTGCTACCTGTCAGAGTAAACTCTCTCCTCTTGAAGGGCTCACCTGATTAGAGCAGGCCCACCCAATATAATCTCCCTTTTTCCATAATAATGTGTCATAATCAACAGACTGGTATCTCACATTATTCTTGTGTTCCACCCACACTCAAAGGGGAAAGGATTATATAAAGGCAAAGGTCACTGGTGGTGATCTTAGAATTCTGCATGCCACATGTACTTATGAAACAGCATTTATGTTTTAGGCACTGAACAAACACTGTGGGTACAAAAATAGATTAGATGCTCCCTTTGAGTTGCTCATCCTCTAGCCCCATATTGTCCATCACAGGAGCCCCCAGGCACATGTGTCTACCAAGCACTCAAAAATGTGGTTAGTCCACATAGTGATGTGCTGTAACACGCACAACGGATTTTGAAGAATTAGTACCCCCCAACACTGTAAAACATATAATTTGTGTTTATATATTTATATATTAATTACATATCAAAGTGATAATATTCAGGATATATTGGTTACAATAAAATGTATTGTTGGGGAAGCTCCCTGATGGTGTAGTGGCTTAAGGCTTCGGCGCTGGCGCTGTCAGTGCTGCGGCCTGGGTTCGATTCCCAGCCAGGGAGCTACCCACATACCAAAAAGCAAAAAAAAATAAAATAAAATAAAATAAAATAAAATGTATTGTTAAAATTGCTTCCACTGGTTCCTTTTCACTGTTTTAAGTATCTAGTTAAGAAAACAAAGTGACAAACGTAGTTCGCACTACTGGACAGCACCAGTCTAGACCTAGAAGAAGAGCTTCCATATGGACCAGGTGCCATGAGCATTTTGGGCACACAAAGGATGATCAGTTTAGCTGGGGACAGGCTTCACTTGCTGGACTTCCCTACATAGCAGACCTTTTCCAATAGATGGGGATTCTTTATATAAAACTGCGAGGCAATGACTAGTGACTCTTTTTATTTGAGAAGACACAATTGAGAGTAAGATTTTAAAACAAAATACAAATGCCCAAATACAAATGAACACTTTCCTGATGAACCTTTAGCTGGTCTCCACCCACCTGGACCTTCCTCTTTTGTTCTCTTGAACCCCAACAGACAGAGCCAACGCTCTCTCCCAGCTACTTCATGAGGTCCAAAACTTCAAGGCTGTCATCACTGAGAGCAGCCTTTCTCCCAAAGTCCTTGCAGGTAGCGCTGCTCTGGTATTTCATGGCTCCAATAGAGGGCAGCTATTACCAGCTTAATTAGAGACCAGTTAATTACCTTCTTGGCCCTCCCAATTAGTTCAAAGACTGCTCCTTGGCTTCCTTGACTTATGACAAATCAGAAAAGGAAATGTTGAAATATGACCTATAAATTTTTTTCTATAATGGCCTTTTTGTACACTGGGCGATTCTCTGCCAGTTATCTTTTTAGACTAAACTCCACTTTTCGTAATGTCCCATGTGAATAATGTTTACTCATTCAACAAACACTTTTATATGCAAATAGTTAATACTAAGCATATGCTATGTATTCGATGCTGTGCTAAGTACTTTTATCATCTCATTTAATCTTTGACTCAAAAAGTTAATAATGTTAATAATAATAATAATAATAGAATACTCTAAGCAATGTCACCCCAATACATTTAATATAAAAATAAAAACTTCTGCTCCCCCCCCCAAAAAAAACAAAAACAAAAGAACAGAACACTAACAATTATTCAGTACTTGCTATGTGCCAGGTACTTTTCTAATCTCTTCTTGTGATCAAGTTAATTTAAAGATTAAATGAATAAAATATGGGAAGTCCTAAGAACAGTGCCTGGCACTGGGAAAAGTGTTCAATCAATGTTACCCTATATTTAATCCCCATAAATATCCTGTGTTGTAAATAGCATTATCATTACTGTCCTACAGATAAGCACATGTGCTCCCGGAGTGAGCACTCTGTTTTACAGGTAAGTAAACTGAGGCTTAGAGGGCTTGGACTCCTTGCCCTAGGTCACGTGTTCTCAGACCTTAGTGTACATGGGAACCCCCGGAGAGGGCTTGTGGAAACAGCTTGTGGGCCCCCACCCACAGTTTCTGATTCAGTGGGTCTGGGTGGGAGCTGGGCATGTGCATTTCTAACAAGCTCCCCAGTGATGCCCATGATGCTGCCCAGGGGTCACACTGCTCTAGATTATTCAGTTAATGAAGACCTCACCTCAGGAGGCATGCTCTTCACCACCTCAACACTCCCTCTTTATCATGTGAACACAGCTTTAAGTGTCTAAAAATCAAGCTAATGTCAGAGCTTAGACAACTTGACACAAATTCTAAAAGATCTTTCAAAGACAGTATAAAATGATTGATTCCCTGGGACCAAACAGGGCATACGAATCCTCTTTCTAAGGAGGATGCCATTCATAAATTCTCATTAGAAAGGGTCCTCTGCTCACTTCCAGCCACCATATACGCTGGCGAAGATGAGTCGTATCTTTTCTAAATATGCATGTGAACGGACCTTCCTTTGCAAATTATGGCTTGTTCTCAGAGAGGAGGGGTACACACCACCATCACGATAATGATTTTCTCCAGAAAGAAAAGGACTGTGGAACTGAGAGCAATTCACAAAGATTTTTAACTAGAATGCCTGTGTTTTTGTTCTTGGGAAAATAATATGAAACAATTCTGGCAAAATGTTGAGATTTGTTAAAGTTGGTTGATAAGTACATGAGTGTTTATTAGATTGTTCTCTACATTTTTCTGGATCCTTGAACTATTTTCTAAATAAGTATCTGAAAAAGGCCCTACACCTTCAGGTTAGTCAGGAAAGCATCTGGAGGAAAATCAGGCCCAGCCCTACCTTCCCTGGGAGTCGCCAGCCAGTGAAGGAGGTCGCCCTGAATTAGTCACAGATGGGTACATTTACCCACTACAGTCTGTTACAAACCTGCAGTTTAGAGTGTGAGGGGAGCTTTAACCTGGTCTCTGACCGAGACCTGGAAGTCAGGGACTGCTTCCCTGTGAAATTCAGCTATGAGCTGAGGACACGTGTTCACTAGAAGCAAGTGGCCTGGGGCACAGAGAAAACTGTGAAAAAGGTCCAATGTTGGGAAGGAGCAAGGAGTTCATAAAGGAATGAAAGCTTGTCTGTGGGTCTGAAGAACAGTGAGCAAATAAAAGGATGACATATGACAAAGCTTAAGAAGTGGGCAAGGGCTAGACCAGGCAGAATTGTACTGAGGACTATGGACTTGATCAATGCCTTAGCAGAATGGGGGAACTATTCATACTAAAGCCTTGACCATTAAACATCTATAGTATAACAAGTGGTGTACAGGAAACAGACTTTCCAAACTAAAAAACCAAAAAACAAAAAACTCTCCCAGGTGGAGCACTGGCCAATTTCTGTGTGTAAATACTCCCACTGTGTCTGATTTCAAGCCCCCCCAGATGATGTTGCAGAACATGGAGCTGGGAAGATGTGTGTAGACTGACTCTGCTGAGCTGATACAAGCCAGCTTCTGCTCACCACTGTATTATAACACAACTCCATCCTAGACAAATGAAATGCAAATGATACTGAGTACTTGGTTATTAGTGCAAAACAAGCAGTTCTTGATGGCAGGCAGAATATAATGCATTTTTACACTAAAAATATAAAATGTTCTCTTATTTTTATGAAGTCACCAGGGTGAATTTTAGGTTTTGCCACTTCATATAGTCCAATCAGAACTATGATTTCAACCTAACCTTGAGCTTATAAGCCTACTTCATCCTTTGTCTCCTTATGTGTAAAATGAGGAATCCCTTGAAGGGATAAAAACCTCCATTATTTTATTTAATGAGGTCTTCTACAATCAAGATCTAATTTATGCCCATTAAGAGTGATAGCTTTCTAGCTCCATTGTCAGGGCATGGGGACACACACACAAAAAATCAGCCATCTGTTTGCCAGTGGTTGCTGACTCATAAATTGAAATTTCTTCTCTGTATGTCAAAGAATCACCCCTGGGACTGGTTAAGTGATTTGACTTTGTGTTTTCATCACCCAGTCCTTTGTCTACTATAAGGAGGCAGCTAATAGGCTAAATTTCCATGTAACTAGTATAAGCATTCTTTATATCCAAAATATATTCTCCCAGGACAATTCCACAATTAAAATTTTAGACACCTGATTTTCTAGAGCCACTCTAAGTGATGGCGTACTGTGTGTGAGGTCCTCCAGTATCCCTAACTTTCTAAAGAAATTTTTTAAAAGTCAGTTTTAGCTCATGAATCCCAATTCAGTACAACATAGGTGTTTTCAGTAACTTTTATAAACCAGGTTATAATACAAGGTAAAATTTCTTGATTGCAAATTTTTTAAAAGGCTGCAATGTCTTAAAAAAATGGTCTCCTTGACAAAGGGTATGAGGCAGAATCCTCCCATGTCATTGACAAGTGGATACAATAATGTCCCTTGTAAAATACTCCTAAATGATTCATTTACTGCGTGACATTAAACTAAACGTGGCACATGCTTGTGTGGAATATCATTTGAAGTCTCTCCAAGGACTTGTTATTACTTTTAAAACATCCCATTATAATAATTTATCATGAAATCTTATTCATTCAGTCAAGCTTCAAGGGCTATAGTTGGAGCTTCAAAGAGTCACCCAGGGGCACATGGCCATGAATTGGCCATATTGCTCTGAGAGACCTTCTAAATTTTTATCATGGACATGAATTTTCACACACAGCCAAAATTAAGAATAGTAAAATGACTTACCGTGTACCCATCACCTAACTTCTATAATTATTAATTCGTGGCTGATCTTGTTTTATCTTTACCCCCTCCCCTTTCCCATTTATTCAACCCCACAATGAATTCCTGAGAACTTTCAAAGGAAGTCATAGAATCTCACCCCATGGCAATAACAACTACTCCCATTCTCTCATGGAGACTAGACTTTTTTGTAACCTTGCGATCTGAGCACAACCATCAAAGAAGGAATGAACACATCTTCCAAGACATTCTATTTACATGCCCAGGGTTTTTCATCAATCTCATAAAAGGGGGTGACATTTTCAGTTCAAACTAAGGTGACTCATCAAGCCAGAGGGGTGAGTCATTGAAGACACATGATACCTTCCAGTTTAACCTGCTCTGTGACTATGAACTTGTCACATCTTGCCATTAGTCTGACCCTCTGTAATGTTAACTGAATCCCAAGCCCTATCAGCATAGTAAGAAATGGTTTCAGTATTTTTGCAAGAATCTTCAGTTTTTGGAAAGTTTACCTGTAAATCACATTCAAACACAAGTTCATACCTTTACTTTAGAAGTAAAGCAAACCATTGGAAAAAGTATCGGGGGAGACTTTCAACCACCAATTCTGCGTGCATCTATCAGTGTTTCTTAAAGAAATAATCAAGGAAGTCGCCATAGGTAAAGGTGTTAGTGTGTTTATAGCAACAGACTGAACATTAGAAAAACACTGGAAACAATTCATTATCCAACAATAGAGGATTGTGGAAGTGAACTATGGAGCATCCACCCAATGGAATATTATGAAGCCTTGAAGAACAATGGGGAAATGTTTGTGATATAGTAGGTAAAAGAAAGTTATTTTTAATAAACTGTAAAAAAATGACAGAAGAATCTCTATATTGAGAGACTTAAGGGACATATTAACTAATTGCAATGTATGGTACTGTCCAAGCACGCACACACAAACACAAACTGAGGAAATGTGAACGATGATCAGTTATAGAATGATACCACAGAATTTTAAAATACCTTTTAAATGTGATAATGGCATATTATTTTTTAACTTCTATATAGAGGTGACATATAATGCAATGGGTTTGTAAGACTACAGATGAAACAAGATTAATGAAGTTTTAGGGTCCATTACACTCTACTCTGTCCATTACACTCTACTTACACATGTGTTTTAAATTACACACAGTAAAAAATTTTCAATTTATAAAACAATATGTATACTATGTTCCTATTTATTTTACATGTCTTTTTTTCTTATTCTTCTATATAAAACATGTCAGTTTTTTAACATAGACATAATACACATTTTGTAATAAATAATTTAACGTGAACAAATTTATACTAGACATTAATCACCCAAAATTTGCTCCTTTCCCATTATTTTTAATACACCAAGTTTAGCAGTTCATAAACTTAAAAATAACAACGCAAGATGAAGTCACACACTGTCTCAAACTAAATTTGTTGATCTTTTGTTAAGCTAAGGCCCACACATCAGTTATAAAATGACTTTTATCCTGCCGGTCTGGGAGCACCTCATGCCCAAAGCAAACAAGGGACAAGCACAAGTCTTTTGAAATCCTGGGCTTCCAAGTTTCAACACAAAGCTAGACGTTCATAAACAAAACGAGAAAGCAAACCGAATTTCCTAACAGGTAAGTGTAGAGAAACAAACACAAACTTACTTTACATAATTGATTTGGATCATTTGTACAATTTTAAAGACAATTTTGCCTAAATTAGTAAGAAAACATGATTTTTCCAATTATGCATTTGCTCAGTTAAGGCAGCTGGATTTATCTTACATTGGAAAAAAGTATGCCACCAAGACATACACTTCCAAATTCCTACAGAGGCATTTATGCCTTAAGGAGGCTTTCCAGAAATTGACTATAAGCATACAAAATGGGATTAGGATAAATTAAATATATTAAAACATCAGAGCCTCTGTTGATGGGTGCATTCTACTATGTGATTTGCTCCTGCATAAAAACTCAACCACAGCTCCTATATGCTTGAAAGAGAGAAGTTTGGAAATTGGATTTCTGTGATCTAGCTTGTGTCCTCCAAGCTTCAAACTGTTTAACCCACTAGAAAATCCTGCTCTGCTTCTACTGCTGGTGTCCCTTCCCTGGCCCTCTCAGCTACAGGCCCTGAGCCCCATTTGGGGTAATTAAGTTCTGCCACACTCAAGCTCCTGAGCTCAAGTTCATCCTCAGCCCAGAGTGAGCCACCTCACCAGAGTGGCTCTGGAATGAGTCTTGCTGCCCTGTCCTGTAGCCAGACGGCTAGATTAGACCCCTTCTCCAACAACACATTAGAACTTCTGTTTTGGCTTCCTGATGGCTCACCTGGTCAACACCTAGAGCCAAGTCCTGAGTCTCAGCCCCCTGCCCTATCCTTAATCCTCTAATAAGCTCAGGCCCGGGTCCCTAGATACGGGACTATCTGGGACCACACTGCCCCCTGGTGGATGCCGTTCTCCCTGCACCCAGCCCATCCAATCCACACGGGGCACCCAAGTACCTTCTCTGTAGGTGGGGCTTGAACTGTAATTTGCCACACCTGTGAAAAACACAATTAGGACCGTGGGGTATCCCTTAGTGGTGTGCCAACTGACACATTCTCAGGCTTCCTACAAGTTGAATTGTTAAACACACCCATAATTAAAACTTAAATTACATAAACTTACAATTAATTCACATTAAAAAGCAAAGATCATAAATACTCAAAACTCATCACCTCTTAACAACCTTACTACATTTTACTATTGTCTATGCCCGTGAGTTATTTTCAGTTATTGTTATCTGGATGGCTGAAATTACTCTTTTTGTCCAATTATGGTTGAATTGCAACCATAGGTCGGCTATGGATACAAGAGTTCAGCAAAAATCAGAGAAAGCGTTCAGTCGGCTGTGTGGAACTTAAAATAAAGAGTATCGTATAGTCTATTGTTGTTTATAAACAGTTTGCTACACACCCTTTATATCAGTAAACGTGTACACTGACATAATTTTTTTCCTGACAGCTCTTAAACATTTTGCAGTACACTACAGCCTCCCTTCCTTGCCCTCCAGCACCCATTCTATAGCCTTTTCAAATTCTCCCAGCTCAGCTCTCCTCCCATTACTGACTGTGAGCCACCAGAAGGTGGGACGCTAATACCCAATGCCTTCTTGATTTGTCCTGTCCAGGTGGAGGGCGTCCATTAGCATAACACACCTGGCCTCTTCTGCTCCCTTCTACATTCTGCCCCCAGGAAGGTGGACTGACTGACCTGGCTGGTGAGTTTATAAGGAAAGAAGTCAGTCATGCATGGCCTACCTCGTGCCTCTGTTCCTTTGCCTAGGAGCTACCCACACGGAGGATGCTCCGCATAGGGAAGCCTGCTGTTTTGGTGCTGCCTGAGGCTCGTGCGCAAGCCGGTCAAATCCTGGGTTTCAGTGTTAAGAATTGGAGCTATGCTCCGTGAAGCAGCATATATGGTCAGTGATGAGAGCCATATACTGGCCTCTATCTGCTGACTCTTTTGTATTATTCCTCAGTTGGTTCAAAAAGTGAATAGGGCAATGGAATGCTACTTATTGGGCCCCTTAGAAACACCAAAGTGTCCTGTCCCATCCACCGTTGCTCCTGAGGTCACAGAATGCCTTGTGGCTGTCTGTGCCCACATGTATTGGTACATATAAGCCTTGTCTAACTTAAGAAAACTTGACTGGCAAATTTATTTGAATTCTTATTACCAATGTTTTGTATGTAATAATAATTATAATATTTACACAATTGTATATCTTTTTTTATGCCAGGCAGTATACAAACATAGATCTTGAGAAATAAGCATTTCTGACCCAGAGTGTTTAAGTAACTTTCCCAAGGTCACGAAATACCCTACCAGTTATCGGAGTCCAAGGCACTCGCTTTTGCCATTCCACTTTACCTCCCTCCCCTTTGCCCTTCCTCCCACCCCAACCTTCTGTCTCCCCTTCTCTCCTTTCTCTCTCCTCTCTCACCAATCCTCTGCCACTACCTTCCCTCATGTCCACATCTTCCTGCCCTTTGACACTACAGAAAATGAAGGCAGAATTTGTGACCTCGGAGATTATAGTGTGTGTATATATATATAGAGAGAGTTATTAATAAAAAAAAATTTCTACAAAATCTTACCCCAACAGCTGGGCCCTCGAGAAACTTGGCAGCAGGCAGTAGGAAAACTGTGGCTGTCTTTTTAGCATCCTCCTCAGGTTTCTCAGGAGGAATGTTCAGCATCCCATTTGAGGTCCTGGGGGAGGAGGTCACAAAGAAACTAGTGTGCATCTAGAGAGACCACAGGACTTCATCAAGCCGAGGTCTGTCCAGGTTTGACCTGGGGGCAGGGCTCTAGGTGGAAACTGCAGCCTTTCCTCAAGTGGAGTGTTTGCTGTCACCTCTGAGTCAAGGTTTCTTTTGCTGATGTCAATAGTTGTGTAATAGGTGAAGGGATTGAGCAAATAGTTGAGAAATTACTTAGGGAAAGATTGAGAAGGAAATGAAATGTAAAAATATATATATTAACATATATTGTGCCTATTGAGAATGCATTATATAACATATACACTATTGTATATTAATGTAGGTTAACATTATTTATATATTATATATAATGCATTCACAATGATGGTAATATTGGCCCGAAAGGGATGAAAATTGGTTCTTTAGGGACAGGGTAAAAAAATCTCACTCTTTTTATATATAAAGCAGATAGTGCCTACGTACATATTGTACCTAAACAAACATACAGTATATCTGTGGTATTAAAATTTCATGGAGGGGATATAAAGAAAAACATGTGTAAAAAGTCTCCTTAGGAGAGCAGTTATTTAAAATAATGGTTGAAAAACACTGCTGTACATGGGCTGTCCGGAAAGTCCCCAGCCATGCAATATGAAAAGCAGAGGCTTTTATGGCTGGATTTTTTCCGGACAGCCCTCGTATGTACATGAGAAATGCAGTTGCTGTGATCGTGGTTAGTTGCTGTGATCGTGGATAGCTGTCGTTAGGACTGTCCTACAAACTGCCCGGATAACCATGCCATCTCATCGCGGTTAGGGTGGACAAGAGTGTGTGCTGTGGCAAGTTCCAAGATGAAGTTAGTTTAGGGTGGGCGCTGCGTGAGCTGGAGGTCAGACCTGCCCGGGGTTCTAGAAAATAAACAGATTCTTGCACACAGCTGGGATGACCTCTGGGATGCCCAGAAACACTTGAGCACGACAGTGTGAAAATCCAAGGAGCAAGGCCAGGCACAGACTTCTGTAGGTGTGCACAGCTGCGACAAGGCCCACCTTAATCCTCTGGGGAAAGGACGGCCTCCCACATTCCTGTCTGCCTGGGGAGAAGCCCCCCGCCAGGTTTTGTGCACGTGCCTCTATTTCTCTTTACAGAGGGTTTGGCTTCCAGGAGGCACTCAGTAGATGAGTTAATACGGGGCTGAGGCAAACGTTGAGCTACTTCTCAGGCAGCCGCATGTGCTCTGCACGTTGGAGGACAACAAATACTAATGTAATGATTATTCTTAAAGCCAACATTTGTGTTACTTCTAGCAAAGTGGTTTCATATCTAGTACTTTATTAAATTGTCATCACAATAGCACCGTAAGATCAGTATTACATCCCCACCTAACAGATAAAGAGGCCCAGGCTTGGCGAGGCCACTTAGTTACGTTTCCTTTTTAGCTGCCCAGTCATAGGTGACAGAGCGAGCCCCTTTTCAACCGTACGACACCACCTTTCCCACAGAGGACAAAGGCACAGCAAACAGGAAAACTGAGGAGGAAAAGGCACACGTCGGGATCTGGGGAACTCCCCTGTGAGGGATATGGGGATGTCTACGCACTGACACAATCAAGTCGTGCAAGAAGGGCTGTTAGCTTCATGGAGTAAGAACCTGGCACACGGCCCCGCCCACCGAGGCTGCTCAGCCCTATCATCTGCCACGTTACAGGGACGTGAAGACCCATCAAAACAGAGCATGCAAGCGTCTCCAGATGCTGTGAATTTGGGGATGCCAAGGAAAAGACTCAGAGGCACAAAGGCTGAGAATAAAATATGATCTAAAACATAAAAACTGGGTCACACAGGTGTCATTTTTTATTTCAGGGCTGTAGCTTCAACTGTTGGAATGACAGATATTTGCCTAAGAATGGAGAGCATTTCTCAAAGACTGAAAAGAATGTGTTTAGTCAGAGACCAACTCATCTGGCCCAAAGGGCTGGCTGTAATGAAAAACAGATGAGGAGAAAGAAGCAAAACACCGAGATAAAACTGAACCGGGTTTCTGTGGGTGGGATTAAGGAGGGCCTGGGCAGAATTTCAACAAGGAGGGACGTGCGGTGTAACCCAATGAGGAAACGATTGGAAAGGACATCAGAAACAAAACATAGGTCCCGACATCAGGCACAGAACATGAGCAACATAGTAACCTTGAGCACAGGGTGGCAAACAAGGCCTCGCAGACACCCCTGAGGGTCGGCGGGAGGACAGCAGGGTGTGCTGTGCACAAAGACCCGTCGGGAGGGCTGGAGCAGCTCTGCAGGCTGTGATAATAATCCAGTCAGAGGAATGAATCCCTGCACACTGGGAAGAAGATCAAAGGAGAGGAGCAGAAGTGATGTCACGGAGGCAGAGCTGAGCTACCTGGAGGAAAGTCACAAAATCGGCAGAGCACACTGATGGAGATAACATTCTGGGAACTTCGTTCGGGTCAAAACTTGCCTCCCCAACAATGTCAAGGTAGAGAAAGGGGTAAAAATGATTGTGCTCTGAGTCCAACCAATGGCAAAATGGCGTGTTGGAGCAGAAGGGATGAGCTCCCTTGAAGGACAGGCAAGGTGGAGCTGGATAAAATCTACACGGAGGACTTTAGGAAGCTAGACTTCAAAATACTTTAATATAGGCATAAATCCACGAGCTTCCAAAATACAGGACCAGGAAGTGCTCAGAAGCATGACTGGGGGCAATTCCAATGAAGAGAAAAGAGCTGGGGAGATTCTTAAAGAAATTAGTGATGGCACAGAGCTCCTTAGGTGACGAACGTTCAAAAATAGTAACTAGGACAGTGACATAAAACCACACAAATAGTAGCAGTAATGTTAACAGGCTGGAAGAATCAAAGCATGCAAAAATGGTATGTACCAGGAAAAGTGTTAATAGGACCAAGTCGATTATGATAATGGATCGTAGAAAGGATGTATATATCTCAAGTGGTGTCACGTTCCTTTAGGCTCCAACAAGGACTGCAGTGGTGGGGCTGAAAAGACAAAAGGGGACAAGAGTGTGTTGAAATCCAAGGTTGGAAAAGACGTTACTGATCCCTTTTGGAATCTAACCTGGGCTCAAACTCAGTAGATCAACTTTACCTATCTTCAAACTTCCTTACTTCTTGAGTGTTACTAATAACATTCAGCAAGCTGATCTTCAAATTCTTGCAGGAGCTTGGGGGTAATAATTCTTTGGGGTCAGAATTGATTCCATATGGATCATCTGCATACTCTTTCATTATCAAAGTTTTTAAACTGCATACGTCTCTTTCATTATCAAAGTTTTTATACTGCACACGTCTAGTTGAAGGCTTAACACTAGCTAATGAGCTACAGAAGGACAGTTTCTAAAGTCCTCAGCAGGATTCTGTTTATACTTCCAGAATAAATCCTAATAAAGGTATTCCGCCTTTCCCAAGGCACATCTGAAATGGGTTGAGTTTTGTAAGTTGTCTAGACTGGTTTCTCTTCACAGAACTTGGAAAAATGAGTGTCATTGTCTTTTTATAACAACCATGGTGT
Source organism: Lyroderma lyra (assembly GCA_004026885.1). Lineage (NCBI taxonomy): Eukaryota > Metazoa > Chordata > Mammalia > Chiroptera > Megadermatidae > Lyroderma > Lyroderma lyra. The sequence continues at coordinate 312,789 of PVJL010000471.1, read as the reverse complement.
TAGCCCACAATCAATACAGCTTTTTATGAACTTCAAGAACAGGCAAAATTGATCTGTGAAGATAAAAATTGTAATAATGTTTGCCAGGATGGAAAGGGGCAGGAATAGGATGAGAAGGAACCCTAGTGAACTTCCTAGGATGATGGCATACTCGTGGAGTGTTGGTTGCGTGGATATGTTTATTTGCCAAACCTCATCAAACTCTCACAGTCACTGTATGTAATTACATCTCTATAAAAGTATATTAAACAGTATATAATAAATCTGGGCAGTGATTATGAAGAGAAAAAAACAATGATTCTCCATGACTTGACAGTAAACAAATGAAGTTCACATAAATAGTCAAGGAATCAGAGAAAAGCAGAGTCTGAGTTTGAAATCAGCAATGCTCTCCCAGTAGATTTAGAGAAAAGTCAGTCTTACCAACACCCTTGTTAAGTCCTTACTGCCAAAGTCTTCACATTGAGAAGTGGCATCACCACCTTTTATCCTGGTCGAGAACAGATCTACCAGTGGTTCTCACACGTCCATACTACCTTGGGTGCTTGCTAAAAATGCCTATTCTGGGTCCAAAAATGAAGAGTCTGATACAGTAAACCTAGGTTAGTGTCTAGGGACTTGCATTTTCATGCACACCCTTGGTGATATTGGTGTAGGTCATCCATGGATCTACACTTCGAGAAGCACTCTATTACATAATCAAATCATAAAACTAAGCTCCTGCTTCCTCTAATTTCAGGGTCTCCAGGCAACCTTCTACTAATAAAGCCTTTTCCCATGCCTTCACAAAGAAAGTATGTTGTTACTATCAACACACGTATCCTAGCCCAGGTGACAGCACTCTTTTCCGTTCTAAATCACAGGCGTTGGTATTCTTTTTTTTTTTTTAAATTTATTTTTATTGTTAGATATATTGGGGTGACATCTGTTAGCAAGGATTACAGAGGCACTGGTATTCTAGCGCAGCTTGATGACTACTGGTCTGCCTGCCACAAACGGACGTGCTCACCAGGGGATTCCGAAACATCACGCTTCTGGGATTGAGAGACAGAAACGTGATTCGTGCCAAATGGGCCCAGACAAAGGGTATTTCAAAATTTTCCTCTTTAAAGAAAGCCTATGCCTAAAATCATTATGGCTGTTACTTTTGTTAATAAACTTCTTTTTTTTAAAGCCGTTCTAGGTTCAAAGGAAAATTGAGTGGAAAGTACAGAGAGAGCTCCCATAGGTGCCCTGTCCTCCCTCACACACCTCTCCACCATGGACATTCTGGACTAGGGTAAAACATTTGTTATGACCAAAAAAACGGCACTGACACATCATTATCACTCAAAGTCCACAGTATAAATTAGGGTTCACTCTGTGTTGTATGTTCTATGGGGTTTGACAAATGTTACGTTCTTCTAAGCAACTGAACTCAACAGTAAATATGTGTAAATGTATTTTCATTTAAAACTTAACTCAATGAATTTTTAAATAATGAGTGTTGTGCTTTATTTTTCTGATTCTAAATAAGTGGTCTTAATGACATTTTGGAAAAACAGAAACATTTTTTCAAAAACAGTTATTCTGTTACTCTGGCTAACCATTGTGAACATTGTGATTCTTTTTTCTTCTCTCATGATTCTGCCTTTAGGTACATGTACTTATTGTGGTGGTGGTAATGGTGGTTATTTCTTTACAAAACGGGGATTATACTATATAAGTATCTCCTAACATTGCATCATTGTATCATATTTTAACAGTATTAACTCTTCTCTGACCTGACTTTTTCATCCTAGCACTTACTACCACCCAACATCATATATTTGTTTGCTTATTTCTTTTTTTGTCCTCTCCTGAATGTTGTTCCAGAAGAGTTCTGTTCACTATGAAAACCCAGTACCTATAACAGTGCCTGACATGTTAGTTATTCAATTTGTATTTGCAGAATGAACAAATAAATGAATGAGGGGGATTTTATTGTGTCAGCAAATATGCTTCAAAATCATGATTTACAATGATTAAGCAATTCTATCAAATGTATATAATGTAATTTGTTTACCTGTTCTTCTAATGTTCAAGAGTTGTGCTGTTTCTACCTTCCAATTTTTACTATTCTAATGAATGATATATAAATCTTGTTTATAAAAGGGAGTTCATATTTCTACATATTTCATTAAACTAATGTGTACCTGAAAATAGAGTTATGATGTCAAAATTATAATAACCTTAAAGACCTTTTCCCATATTGCCATACATATTTCCAGGAATACTGAAATGTCCATCTCTTTCCATCTTTACTAACACTGAGTACGGTCATTTTATTTTTTTAAAATCCTGGCTAATTCAGTAAGTCAAAAACTGTGTATCTCTTTGATGCTTGAACTGATTATTCAAATAATAACAATAAAGGGTTTTATCTTATTATATGAGGGATATCCAGAAAGTATCCAGCCATGTAATATGAAAAATAGAGGCATTTATGGCTGGAGTTTTTCCAGACCTTTTCCAGCCCTTTTATATCAAAGATCATTGCAACACTTTTCCTAGTTTATCATTTGCCTTTTTTATTTTATCTGTTTTTTTTTTTCAAACAGATGCATTATTTTGATGCTATTAAGTCCATCTAATCCTTTGCAATTTATTTCACTATTTCTGTGCTTGGAAGGCTTTTTCCCATTTTGAGTTAAGATAAATATTCACCTCTACTTCTAGCTAATTGTTTATTTTTCACATATAATCCATTCATCCATTTGGAATATATTTTACTCCATGGTATAAAATATAGACCTAATGTTTTTTCTATTTAGTTCATTAATGAGAGCACTATAATTTAACTGAGTAATCTTCCTTTTCTTTACTTATTTGGTTTATCACTTTCACCACATAATTTTTCTTTTAATATGTAAGGGTCTATTGTAGGGCATTCGTATCTGTTCCACTGAGTAAAAAAAAAAAACAAAAATTGTTGGCAATGATATGTGTAGAAACCAAAACACATGTGGATTGCTGGTAGGAATGTAAAATGGTACCGCCACTATGGAAAACAGTACGGCAGGTCTCCAAAAAATTAAACATTTGATCGAGCAATTCCATTTCTGCTTACATACCCAAAAGGATTCACAGCAGAGATTCACAGATACTGGTACTCCTGTGTTGCCAGCAGCATTATTCACAATAGCTGAAACATGTGAACACTACAAATGTCCATAGGCAGATGAATGGATCAACAAAATGTGGTATACACCTACAACAGAGTATTAGTTAACTTTCAAAAGGAAGGAAATTCTGACACATGCTACAACATAAATGAATCTTGAGGAAATTATGCTGAGTGAAATAAAAGGACACAAAAGGACAAATATTGTGATTCCAGGTACTATACAGGGTACACAAAGTCATCAGATTCACAGAGACAGAAAGCAGAAGGATGGCTGCCAGGGCCTGCGGGGAGGGAGACTTGGGAGTTACTGTATCATGGATACAGAGTTTCAGTTTGGGATGATGAAAAAGTCATGGGATGTACAGGGGTGAGGGTTGCGCAACAGTGTGAATGCACTTAACGTTACAGAACCGTACATCTGAAAATGGTTAACATGCTAAATCTTACGTTATCCAAATTTTGCCACAATGAAAAAATAAAATAAACACAGAATGGGAGTGATAAATGCTATAAGAAATGTACAAGTAACCTTTCCCTAGGGTTTTCCCCCAACATTGTATCTACAATTTCAATCCTATTTCCATCCTGATACTTCCTACCCTCATGTTTTATTTATTCTATCACTATCTAATATTCTACACATTTAACTTTATTTTTATTTTCTGCTTTCCCTTTTAGAATATAAGCTCCTTTGTAGAAGTTGTTGCCTCATTTTCTCATTGCTTTATCTGCAATGACTAGAACACACAGTAAATGCTCAATAAATATTTGAATGAGTAAAATGCCAAGGGAATTGAGAGGAAAGAAGCATGATTTACTGAGTAGTTGAAGAAAATCTTCTAAGAGAGCGTGAAAATTAAACATAGCATAGCATTTGAATTCTTGAGTGGCAGGAGTGACTTGCCCATTAGACTGGCAAACAAGAAAGTGACAGAATCTAGTAAGCGTTGGCTGGGAGCAGTGGAAAACTATTGCTCTCCAACAGAGTTGAGAGGAATGTACACTGACATGGCAACTTGGATAGAATTTTGGTAGGATCTATTAAATTTAAACTATCCATTCTGTATAATGCAGCAATTTCCTTCTTTGCATCTTTTGTGGAGAAATTCTTAGACGCGCACAGAGGAGGGAAAATGAGTCAGAGAAAGATTAAGTAACTTGACCAGAGTCATCTCGTAATTGGTGTGAGGTTAAAAGTTATCATGGGGGGGAGTTCCCTGATGGTGTAGTGGCTTAAGGCTTCAGCGCTGGTGCTCCTAGCGCTGCGGCCTGAGTTCGATTCCCGGTCAGGGAGCTACCCACGTTCCAAAAAGAAAAAAAAAAAAAAAGTTATCATGGTAGGCATTTAGAAAAGGACCTGGGCACAGAATGGCATGATACAAACATTGCCCCACATTATATTTTATTGGGTAACTGTACTTTTTCCATGAATTTTCTGTATAAATCTTTTGCCTAACTGGATCGTAATGCTTTTCTTTTCTATTTGTATGAATGAATAACTTTTATATTAAGGATATTACACTTGTCACATGATGGAAATATTTTTCAGTTTGTTACATGCTTTTCATGCTGTTTACATTGTTATTATACGGTGAGATAATGAAATCTTTATGTGCTCAATTCCATTATGGGTATTTTTTAAGCTGGGCTATTTGCTGCCAATCAGAAATTTGACAAATATTTGCTTCCTGTTTTTTCCGTTTCTGTAGTTTGACTTTTTATGTTTACTAATCAATTTATCTGGCATCTACATTGATGTAATAGAAATTTTTACATATACGGGGTATTGCAAAATGATGGACCCAATTTCAAAGCAAGTGATTTCAAATCGGGTTTATTTTTTTGAAACACCCTGTAGTGTCCTAGAACTGCCGTAACAAATTACCACAAACTGGGGAGCTGAAAACTCACAATTCTGGAGGCTAGAAATTTGAAATCAAGTTGTTAGGAGGGCTATGCACTCCCTCTGAGGACTCTAGCAGAGGAGTCTTCCTTGCCTCTCCCTAAGTGCTGGTGATTGCTAACAATTCTTGGTGATCCCTGGGTTGTGGTAGCAGCTCTCCAATCTCTGCCTCCACTGTCATGTGACATCCTTCCCCGTGTTTCTGTTCGTGTCCAAATTTCCCTCTTCTTATAAGGATACCAGTTATTGGATTAGGATCTACTCTAATCCAGTATGGCCTATCTTAACTTGATTGTATCTATAAAGACTATTTCAATAAGGTCACATCCACCAGTCCCGGGGGGTTAGGACTCAAACATATCTTTGGAAGGGTGGGGTGACACAATTCAACCCACAACTGTTTCTACATAGCTAACCAATATTCCACTGTTAGACTGATTCCCCATTAAATATTATTAAGTAATCTTTTATTGCACCATCAGACCATAAATTAAATGGATATACACTAAAAGTCTCTTTCAGGCTGTCATTTTTTTTACTCTGTTCTGTCTATGCTTACACCAACATGAGAAGTGATATATCTTTAAGTGGCTTATAGTCATTTTTGACAAGTAGTTGAAAATGATGACTTTTTACAATGTCATATAATGTAGCACAACCAACTCATTGCCCTCTGCGAACAATCTGCACTCTAACCAGCAGAGTCTTCACTCCGAACCTTCCCGGAGCTATCGAGGAAGCTGTGTGGGAGAGGAAGAGGTACACACCCCATTCACAGCCCCCATTGTACTTTTTTCATTTTATTTCATTTTTAACTGAACTACAATGTGGGCTACATCCACTTTATACTCGTTTAGAACTGGCAGTGAGGAAACCCAACAAGGAATGAGACAGCTGGGAGCACCAAGGGGAAACCAGAAACCATAAAACCAGTTTGCTCAACAATTCAGATGCAGGGCAAGAGGTATCAGTGGGACAACTGCTACCTGAACTTCACACACTTTGGGTCCTGGGACTCTTCTTAATTAATGTAATTAACAGCTCAGCAAAACACAGGCAGGCGTGTACTGCAAAACCACAAAAAATAACCTGGGCTCATGAAAAAGGAACCCACACTGTCCAATTAAAGTTAAAAAATATTTTAATGCTCTAAATAAATTTCCTTCAGAGAAGTCCACAAAATTATATTGATTTTATTCATAGTTTCCTTTTAGTCAAGACAATATTCTAATTCTAATACAATTTTTGGAACATTTGGCCGACATTCAGATTAGATAATCAGCTGTGAAAGGCACAGAGCTAAGAAAAAAATGATGATTCCACCTCCTACCCGGCCCAGAGGCAACCACGCCTCAGTGTGACCTGCCCCACACCCACCACAGAACAGAGATGTTTCACTTCTTTATCTCTTCTAGCACCCTCCTGATTCAGAGTCATCCAACATGGGCCTGGCCTATAATTACTTCCCAATAAATATAGAAAATTAGTAATAAACTACTAACAAATAAACAGAGTAGCAATAACAAAAAAAAACAGCTATGAGTTTTAGTTCAAAAGACAAGTGTGGTGTGCTTGAAATATATCATGTATTAAAATCAACTAAGCCGTGACCGGCAACAAAATGACGGCATGAGAGGGACCTCCGAAAACTCCCCTGGAGATTACAACTAAGAAAACACCTGGAGTTCCCTGGCGGTGTAGGGACTTAAGGCTTCGGTGCTGGCGCTGTCAACGCTGTGGCCTGGGTTCGATTCCCAGCCAGGGAACTACCCACATACTACAAAAAAAACAAAACAAAACAAAACAAAACACCTATGCCTCAACCAAGGGCCCTCTACACAATGCACAATCACAGCTAGGAAACCCACTCATGGCATTAAGGTACCTGCAGGCGGGCAGAGGGTTAAACAAAGGAGAAATAAAGGGAAGAGCAGGGACGCAACTGCGTGGGTCCCCACTTGGAACTCTACCCCTGTGGGAGGGAGGAGGAAGAAGGCGGTGGGAGAGCACTCGGGCCTCACTCAGTCCTTGGGACAGAGGAAAGGAGGCCCACAGACAGGTCGTGAGATACCGCACCCACCTCACTCTGGCCCCAGGAGGTGCACACCGATCTGCAAACCTCAGCAGCCAGACTTCACTCTGGTTCCCAGAGGAGGGGGAGCAGCTGGGTGGTGAGAGCCACAGTACAAATGCTCCGGCTGGGAAGGAGAAGGAGAGAGGGGGCTTTGCGCTCATGTTTCAGCCTACAACCAGGACAATCTGAAAGACCAGCATACAGGACAGCTGACCCTAAAGCTCAGGGCAGAATCCGCGTGCAGGCAAACTGAGATGGAAAGATGCAATCACACCCAAACTCCCTGCATGATCCCGGGAACCACAGTAAGAAAACAAAGCCACAAACGCCCCTCCCCCACAGATCTCTGCTTGTCCAGTATCAGCAGCAAACACCAAAGAAACTGCAGCAGGGAGGATGGATTGAGATTCATCTGGAACTATATCAAATGTAAAAATATCAGAATAGGTGTGCCGGAAGGGACAAAAGAAAAGCAAGGGATCAAGAAATTATTTGAAGAAATAGTGAGTGAAAATTTCCCTAACCTGGCAAAGGAAATAGACATATGAGTCCAAGATGAACAGAGAATATCAAACAAGATGATCCCAAACAGGAATACACTGAGACACATCATAATTAAAATGGTAAAAGTTAAAGAAAAAGAGAAAATTCTAAAAACAGCAAGAGAAATGCAAGTACTAACTTACAAGGGGACACCCATTTGACTCAGCTGATTTCTAACCAGAAACTTTACAGGCCAGAAGGGATTGGCATAAAATATTCAAAGTGATAAAAAACAAGGATCTACAGCGAGAATAATGGATCCAGAAAGGCTAGCCTTCAGAATTGAAGGACAGATAAAGAGCTTCTCAGATAAGGAAAAGCTAAAGAAATTTATCACCACCAAACCAGGACTACAAAGAATGTTAGAGGGACTTCTTTAAGATGGGAGGGTGGGTAAAATAAGGAAAGGGATGGAGAAATTTAGCTGATTGTTAACAGAAAATTGAAAGCAACAAAGAGGGTGGGGGAGAAGGGACAGGGACAGGGACACAAATATATGGTGATAGAAAAAGAACTGACTCTGGATGATGAACACATAACACACAGAAGATGTACTATAGAATTGTACACCTGGGACTTATGTAATTTTTACTAATCAATGTCACCCCAATAAAATTTAAAAAAAATTTTTAAAAAAGGCTATAATTACAACATATAAAAAGTCAACTTAACTGTAAATGAAAAAAACCTGTTGAATGAGAAAAAAAGTTGAGAAAAAGAAAAAACAAAATAACCCAAACTGTTAAATCATATTGGACTTTAGCAAAAGATTTCACAATTTATTGCTAACAATTTTTCTACTCTCTCTTGCAAAACTAATGAGAAAATCAGGTCACATTAGAAAAAGCAATGTTGAGTTGTGTAAATGATACTGTTTAAACATAAAACATGGGAATTCCAAGCCTTTGCCCCAGGAGCTGGCTGACTGCACCATTAAATAAACTTTTCAAATCATCATTAGATAGCTAAGCTGAGAAAAATACTTTTATGGGTATTCATATAGTACATACAAGAGTTGAAATTCTAGAAGTTAAGAAATCCCTACATGGATAGCTGGTTTTCCAAAAGGTTATGAAAATTGTAAACTCACCAGCAAACTATGAAAACTCCCATACATTCTTAATAATATTGGAGATTATTAAGTCTTAACTGTTATTTTAACAGATAACAATATCACCTTTTTTCAATTTGCTTTTTTTTTTTTCTTTTAGATGGGTGGCTAAATTTTCCACCCATTAAATGAGCTCTTTCTCCGTTCTAGGCACTGTACCTGGTGCTTAAACAATGTGAATGAGCAAAAGAGACAATGATCACTACCTTCCAGCAGGAGAGAAGCCACTAAACAAGAAATGTAATAAATAAATTATGTAGCATATCAGAAGATAGTTAAGTTTAATGGTGAAAATAAAGTAAAGCATCAGGAATGCTGAACAGGGAATTGTAGGGCATTTTGTCATGTTAAATAGGGTGATCAAGGGGTCAGGGTGGATTTTAGAAAGTGAGGTTTGAGCCAAGATTGGGGGAAGTAAAGGACAAGACAGATCTATAGAGTATTTCAGGGAGAGAGAACCAAAGACCCGGGCGGGAGGGGACCTGGCCAGCATGGCTGGAGCAGACTGAACCTGGGGAAGAGCGTAGCTGATGAAGTCAGGAAAGTAATGGGGAGGAGGGAGGAGAGTAACCATCGTAAAGACCTGGGGTCTTACTGAGTAAAGTGAGGAGCCATACAGGGATTTGAGCATGAGCGAACTGTTTCATGCTTTAAAAGGAGCTGACCATTGTATTCAGAATCGACTGACTATAAGGAGCCAAGAGTAGAAACATGATGGGCACATAAATGAGTGACCATTGTGGCCACTTGGTGGCTAGCTGATCGCACTGGCCCTTTGCATGCTGTAAGGACAAACAATTCGTTCACAGGAACAGACATTTATTCTGGGTACAGGTTTACATGTCCGCCAGCCGAGCTTCAGCCTGTACCGCTATACAGGAGTTTTCAGGGTGCCGGATCCACAGGCACAGAACCCCACCCATTCTTGCATCCAACCAGGAGACCCACTTCACAGTGAAGGAGGCTTGGGAGTGATCCCATGATCACTGGTCTTATCACATACCAACCTCTCCAGAAAAGCCAGCCTGAGAGAGGGCAATGGAATGGCCCACCGGTGGTGCAGGTGAAGCACCACCTCGGAGGCAGCACTGTGCCAGAACAGCATCGCATCCTCCAGGATGGAGTGCGCACACCGCCTCAGAGAAGCCTGTAGGGCACTGTGTCCTCAGCAGGAAAACTAGTTGGGTCCAGGAACCAAGGTAGCAAAGCAGGAGTGGTCCCACTTACCACTCCCAGTGACCCACTGAGAAATTGTCTGGCCCACCACATTGGGCCATGCAGGGTGAGAAGTCCTAGTCCTCAAAGGGGGAGCACTTGGCCAGGGGAAATAGCAATGGTCCCACTGGACTACAAGCTATGGCTGCCACTGTTCATATTAAGGAACTACTAAGCAAGAAGGCTCATCAACTTGGTAGGGACAACTGATCCTTATTAGCAAGAGGAGGTAGGACCACTGTTACACATCAGGACAGGAAAGAATGTAGGTGGCATCCACTTGAAAGCCTCTTGCTATTCACTTGGCCATCTGTGACTGTGAATGCACCAGGGCAGCACCCCCGGCCTGAGAAGAGTGTAATCACCAAAGGCTTACTCCCCTCAGGAATGACGGTCGGATCACATCGCTAGGTAACTCACCACGGCCAGTAGAGGTGACAGATGAGGGGGAAGTTAGCATGGATAGTGCAGGAGGGAAACGATGAGTACCAGTAACGGCCCCCAAACCAACTGCTGGCATGGAGTGTATAGAGTTTGTGTCACCATCCTACCTCCTCTAAGTGTCTCTTTAATAAGAGACGCTCCACGGGCCCCTGGAGTAGCTATATCCTGAGTATGGATGAGTGGGTTTGCATGGTGCAAGGACAGGCCTGTGGCAGCCAAGGACATATACTGCTCAATCCCCCTTCAAGAAAAAGCTTAACCTGTGAGAAGTATAGTTAGCTGACAGCTCTACCTGAGTACCTCCTATCCACTGGACATGGCAGGGATACCACAGGCTGGAAATTTTGTTAGAATGACTGACTGCTCTAATAAGAAATCTTTATTCCAGTGCTGCACAGTGGCTTGGCTAAGACTCTGTCAGCTCTGCATCACAATCTGAGTCTTTCTCTACACAATTCTGCGTCCTTCCCTCTTTCACAACAAACGTATCAGCACTGTGGTCTGATGGGTTTCCATGCCAAATCCTGCTTCCTCCCCTTTATTTTTCAGTTGATACCCACCAAAAAACCTCTTGTCCTCCTAACTATTTCAGTGTCTGCTTCTTCCAAGAGACCTCAATTGACATACTGACTGAACAATGAATGAGACTGACAGGGCTAACAAACTTGGGGTGGAGGGGAAACGCGGAGGCTGAGGTAGCCATAAGTCTAAGCTAGAAGACAAAAGTCATTTTTAAAGCACAACTGCTACGGGCTGAACTTGATTATAAAAGTGTATTTGATTGTGGTATGAAGAAATACTTTGAATAACAAGTTGCACCACTCTACAGATGTCCACAAATTAGAAAGAGGTTCTATTAACATAAAATTTATGTCATTAATCACCGATAGCTTTATAAACAATGGAGGTGGGAGTCACACATTTTGCCTATGGAAGGGCTTACGTCAAACAGTGTTATTTTTCTGAACAGGATCCCAATCAGACTTTGTCCATCATTGTTACCTCCAACACAATGCCTTATACAGAGTAGGTGCTCAGAGAACATCTGCTGGATAGATTGGTGGCCTGCAGAATACCATCAGGCAGGGTAGACAGACACTCTTTAATGAGGAGGACCAGAGTATCCCAAGGAAGTTTCCTAACGAGAACTTATGCATGGTGAGTCTCTTTCTCTTACCCCCCCACACTAACTCCCATCAACAAAGCCTGCAAGGGCCACAATAAATCCAGAATTCAACCACTTCTTACCACTCGTATAGCTTCCCCACTGAGAAAAGTCACCACCCTCTTCTGGGTTATTGCAATAACCTCGTAAGTGGTCCCTCTGCATCTATCCTTTCCTTCCCCCCAGGAAGTTCTCCACACAGTAATCAAAGTAATCTTTTCAAAACCTAAGTCAGATCCTGTGACTTCTCTGCTTTAAATCCTCCAGTGATTTTCCATGTGACTCTGAATAAAAACCAAAGTCTGTACAATGGATTTCTGCCCACTGACCCACATCTTTCCGTCTCTAGTGTCCTCAGCTGCACTCCCCATATTGGTCTCTCTTTTCCTTCATCTGACCTCCGATATGCCCAGGATGCTTCTACCCCATTGCCTTGCACTTATTCATCTATAAAAATGTATGGCTGTTCCTATTGTTTCCTCTATTTCTCCCTGGTATCTGGCTGGCTGGCTTCCTGGCTTTTCTCTGCTCAAATATCACCTTATCAGGGAGACTTTCCTTCATTAACCCATGTATTAGTCTCAGCAGAAAAACACACCACATTCAGATTGGGTTATTCTTATGGGTTGAATGTGGTCCCCACAGATATGTAGAAGATCTAACCCTCAGTGCCTCAGAATGTGACCTCATTTGGAAAGAGGGTCATTGAAGATGGAACTAAGTTAAAGTCATACTCAAGTAGGCTGAGTCCTTATTTCACATGCTGTATGAAATAAGATATTGCTCTTATATATAGTGTGAAATTACACACACACACACACACACACACACACACACGTATATATAGGTCTCTGCCCCTGGTTCTTGCTAATAATTGGTCTTTTGCCCTGGTTTGTGATACAAAGCTCCTAAATCCCTTAGAGTTTCCCGAGTGATAAGTGTCTTTTGCTCTGAAGCCAACTCTTGGTGGGCTCCTGGATGGGGGCTAGTCACCAGAAAGACTAAGCCATGATAGAAGGCTGGAACCTTAGACCCTACCCACCATTCTCCAGGCAGGGGAGCAAGGCTGGAAATTAAGTGAGTAATCGATCGTGCATATGTATCGAAGCCTTCATTAAAATTCCAAAAGTATGGGGTTCAGAGAGCAGTGGATTAGTGAACACATCCATGTGCTAGGAGGGTGGGGCACCCCAACTCCACAGGGACAGAAGTTCCTGCACTCATGACCATTCCAGAATTTGTCCTATGTATCCCTTCATCTCACTGTTCAGCTGTATCTTTTATCATGTCTTTTATCATATAATAAACTGGTAAACACATGAATTTCCCTAAGTTCTGTGAATTGTTCTAGCAAATTATCAAAGCCAAAGAGGGGGTTGTGGGAATCCCCAGTTGGCCTGAAATACAGGTGACAACCTGGAACTTGCGATTGGCATCTGAAGTGGGATCAGTCTGGTAGGATGGAGCCCTTAAGTGGTGGGATCTGATGCTAGCTCCAGGTGGATGGTGTCACACCTGAATTGAATTGAACTGAATGATCATCCAGCTGGTGTCTGTCTGCAGGTAACTGAAGAACTGCTTGATGTGGGGAAAAGAAACCCACGTATTGGGTGACTGGAAGTAAAGTACTGGGAGTCATAACTGAGTGGTGAGTACAACAGGAGAAACAATGGAGTTTTTCCTATTCCACGGGAATCCTTAGAGGAAGGGACAGAGAGGGACAGACATACAAGGAAAAAACATATGATGATGGAGGCAGAGACTGAGGTGCTGCAACTGTGAACCAAGGAATGTCAATGGCTGCCAGCAAACCACCAGAAGCTAGAGACAAGGAACGATTCTCCTCGACAGATTTCAGAGAGAGATTAGCCCTGTCAATGCCGTCATTTTGGGCTTCTACCTTCCAGAACTGTGAGACAATAAATTTCAATTGTTTTAAACTACTCAATGTGTGAACCTTTGTTACAGCTGCCCTACCAAACTGATAGGGGTCTATTCCAGGAAGTCAACAAAGAAACTCTTTACAATGAAGAAGAGAAGAGTACAATACAGGGAAGCTACAGGTAAAGTACAGTACTCTGGAGAAATGAGGGCCTCTAGGCCTGAAGGGGCAAGGGGAGGAGCAGTTTCCAGAACCTGGAAGCCAAGAATCACCTGTAAGAAGAAGCATCTGGAGGTTACCCTCCAGAAGCAATGACCTTGTATCAAGAGCACTGCCAACCACAATGAGGAATAAAGTACCTAACTTCACTCCCCTCCCTCACTCTTACCTCCTACTGGGACACCCCAGGAAGCTAACTACGGTAATCCACACAGGTCAGCCTTCTTGGGGCCAATTCCTAGGTGAAGAAAGACTGATGGAGATAGAGGAAGGAAAGATACCTGGCTCATTCTCCATAGTAACTGTATTTTCTTTTCAGCACTGCTGATCTTATCTTCTCCATGTGCTTTTCACAACTTGGCACTTATCATCACTTGATATAAGTATCTTTGATTTTAGTTTTTTAACTGTTTACCTATTATCCCAGTAGAATATAAACTCCATGAGGGAAAGGACTTTGTTTTGTTTGTTCCCTAATATATCCCCAACACTCAGAACAGTTCCTGGCATGGAGAGTCTCAATGACTATTTGCCAAATGAATGGTCTGAGGTCTGGTATTTTTACCCTGGTATTTTCTAAGTCAGCAGATGCTGCATCTCTGCTTGTTCATCCTCTTCCCTGAAATCATTTGACTTATTTCCACAGATATAAGCAAAATTCCCTGGCCTGTTACCAAGTATTTGGAATCAATGACTCCCTTCCATTTTTTCATCTTAGCGCAAAAGCTCCTGAAGAAGCCCAAGGCCTATCCTACAAGGCCTTGCTCACAAGTGCCCTCACCCTGCATTGGGGGGGGGGGGGGGGGGGGGGGGGGGGGGAGTGGGGATCCTATCATCTGTCATGCGAACTGTGGGACTATGGGCAAAGACAACAAGGAGGCATACAGCCTATCCAACCTGGGCTTTTAGGCCAAGAGTGGGTATGTCTGGAATTGTTTTCATAGAAATTAAGAGAAAAACAACTTCTTATCTAACACTGTACTTTAGAAAATGTAATTGGGTAAATTTTTGAATTAACTGACATTTAAAATCTACTGGTGTCACCACTATTTGGGGGAATATATTTTTGTATTCATCTAGAAAATTTCTAAAGACACTCAAAACAATGCTCATTTCTGGGAAGGTGGAAGAGGATTTTTATTTTCAAGGACTCCCTTTTTTATACTACTGGACATATGTGTAATTTTTTTTTCCCCATGAGCTAAAGATTACTTTTCTTAAAAATACACACTAATATGTGGATAGGCATCTCACCTCCCTTTTTTTTTTTCTGCAGACAACAGCAGTTGTGGCAGGAAATGTTTGACTGTTATAATTGTACACAGCATATTCTAGTTTTTAAAATGATTTTACACATTTTCTTACAACTGTTGTCAATTTTAACTGAAGTGACTTCACCAGCTTTTCAGTCAACATATTCGAACATCCACATTGTGCTCGTCTCAGAAGATACCATCACACCAAGAATGACACAGCACTTGGGCTCACAGAACTTACAAGTGAGTTGGGTGTCAGACAACATACACTGTTGAATACCTACCATGTTCCAGCACTCCCCTAGGTGCTGGGGAAAGAAAGAGCCATTGATAAGGCAGTGAGCTCCTCTCCCCAAGAAGCAGGCATGGGAAGTGGGTAATATTTTGAGACAGACAATAAACAAGTTGAAATAATAATAATTTCAGGTAGATTCATGAAAGAATTCAAAGCAAGGTAAATGCTGTACCTGTTTCATTGAGTTCTGTGGCACTCAAATGAGATTATCCATGTAAAGTGGCTGAACAGTGCCTTGCCTAGAGTAAAGGGTTCATGTGTGTTTGTCACATATTATACAAGTTGTTCGAGTCTTCTCTAAGGAAGTAAAATTTGACTGGAACCTGAATGATAAAAAGGAGTTAGCTATTTACAGACACGGGAAGATTCGGTTTCAAACTGAAGTAACCAGCCTGCAAAGGCCCTGAGGCTAGAACCAGCTCAGCCTGTTTGAGGGATGAAAGAATGGTGAGGGAGAGGTATGCCAGTGAAATGAGAGGAGGAAGGAGATGCAGCCAGAGCATTTGGCAGGAGTCAGATGACAGGAGCTCTCCAAGGCTAGGTAAAGAGTTCGAATTTATTCTAAAGTATAGCTAGGTACTAAGAATAGATGTGACGTTATTTTATTTATGGCTGAAAAAGGCCACTCTGACTGCAGGGGAAGCTGTTGGGAGTGGGGGTGGGGGTGGGGGTGGAAGTGAGAGACCAGTTGGGAGGCAGGTGAAGAATGATAGATTACCCTAGGGTGGTAGAACAGAAATGATGAGGAATGGGTGAATCCAGGGATATGGTTTGGAGAATAAAGTTGACAGCACTTGATGATGGACTGAATGTGATAGATGAGGGGAAGGAAAGAGACCTAGCAGGGATGACGAATAGGTTGTTGGTCTGAGGACCTAGGTAAGATAAGGGAAACCTGGGAGAAAAAGGGGAAGGGAGGCCCAGAGGGAAATAAATGGTTCTATTTGGCTGTGTTATGTCTCAGAGAATTGTTACACTTCTATTTCAAGTGCAGATACTGCAGAGGCAGTTGGCTAACTCTATCTATAGCTAAGGGGAGAAGTCCAGGCTGGAGGCATTTCAAAACCAGGGCCAAGATGAGATCATCTGGTGACTAACAGTAGATACAGGAAGACAAAGGGCAGAGGGTTAGACGCTGAATTACAATACAGGCAGATACTTGTTGTGAAGGGGAAATATCAGGTTAGTGAAGAGGGAGGTTGGTCTGGGAAAGTTCCAGAGAAGAATTATATCTGAGCTCCCAGTATCCACGGAGCACCAAGCAATGGCACTGTGTCAGTAAGGAGGCTTGCTCACAGAAATACTCTGCAACTGGTCTCAAAGCTAATGGTTTCATTCTAACTTTGCTTTATACTTGAACCACTTAAAGTCAAATGGGCCACAGGGTGTGCTTTAATGTTCCCTAGTAAGACACAGAAAGAGCCAGGCACCTAGGAGCAAAAGCTCTGGAGCCATTCTGCTTGGGTTCAAATTCTGCATCAGCCACTTACTAGGAGGGGGCCTCCACACATATTACTCAATACCTCTAAACTCCAGCTTTCTTATCTGTAAATGGACAAACTATTACTATCGAACTTCTTATGGACAGCTTATGTTCCTTGCATGTACTTACACATACATTATTCAACACCCTGTCGCCAATAATCAATAGTTGAAAGCTATTATTATCCCAATCTTATTGATGAGGAACTGGAAGCACATTCACCCATTCTACAAATATTTATTGTGTGCCTACTATGTGCCAGGCATGATTCTTCGTGCTGGGTTAACAAAAATCCTTGCCTTTGGGATGTTTCAGTTTGTGGTTTAGAGAAGGGAGAAAGATGGGAAACATAATAAAGATGTACATTATAGGGTAATTAGAAGATGATAAACGCTATAGAAAAAGCAAAGCAGGATAATGAAGCCAGGGAAGTTGTGGTATGAAGTCGGGTATTTGGGATAAACCTCACTGCGAAGGTGACATCTGAGTGAGGATTAGAAGGACAGACTGCGAGCCACCCAGGCATGGGGAAAGAGGACTCGGGAGCGAGAACTGGGAGGGCAAGGCCCACAGGCGGGAGCACATGCGTAGTATCCAACGCCGCCAAGAACAAGCCGGGAGAGTAAGATGTGATGAGAGGCAGGGGCTAATGTATCCAGTTCTAAGAACTCTGACTTTTACTCTTGAGGAGACGAAGAACCACTGGACAGTTCTGTCTAAAGGAGTGATATAACTTGACGTCCTACCATCGGCCTTTGTATTTAAGCTCAAGGTGCACACAGGCAGTCCCGCGCTAGAGTGAGTCTGTGCTCTCAAGACTAAAGAATCAGTTGCCAACACAAAGGCTCAGCTACACAGCAAGCGCTCCGTAAGCGCCAGCCCATTACTGAGGGGCCCATGAATCTTTTACTCAAGCCCCGCCCGACCTACCGCCCTCTAGTTCCCCAGCTCCAGAGCTCGGGATCCACTTAAGTCCGGTCTCCACGTAGAGCTTCCCCGGCTACCGATTGCGCAATTTGGGCAGCCAGGCGGAGTCTGGACATAGGCGGAGCAGGGACGGGCGGGAGAACACCACGGCTGCAGACGCAACAAGGAAGCACCCAGAGCCCGAAACAAAGTTACTGCGCCTGCGCAAGCCCGATCCTGGCCGCCGACATTCCAGCGCCGCATCCCGTCCCGCACCAATTCCGGGGCGGAGTTCTTAGCCGCGCCTGCGCGCTTCGCCAGTCCGGTCCCATCCCCCCCCAGGTTTTTTTCGGGTGGGGGAGGGGGCGCGTCTCGGCGAGTCACGATGATGGCGGCCACCAGTCTGTGGTGAGGTAGCGGATTCTCTGCTTGTCTCCAAGATCCCCTCGCGCCTCCTGCAGACTCAGTGGCTGGCGTCGGGCGCGTGAGGAAGAACGGTGGCCCGAACTCGCGGTAAAGGCCGCAATCGCGGAGGCAGCGGCCCGGCCTGGGGCCAGCGCTGGGGGAGAGGCCGCTCCGCAGGGCGAATGTGACAAGCCCCCACCCCCACCGCCTTCCTCCCGAGTGCACGAGGAGCGCGGGCGACCCCGGGGCCCCGCCAGGCCACAGACCCCGCCCAGCGGCCAGCACCCGGAGCAAGCCCGGCAGCGGAGCTGCGCGTCGACACCATGCAGGTCACCCTGAAGACCCTCCAGCAGCAGACCTTCAAGATCGACATCGACCCAGAGGAGACGGTAAGAGAGGCGGGGAGTGCGGGGACGGCCGCGCACCGCCGCGGGGAGTGCTAGGGGTTTGCGGGCCTGGGCCAGGGCGGCGCGGTGAGGCTGTGCGCGAGGTGCCCTCTTCAGCTCTGAGCTGGGCCCGGCGGCGCGCCCGAGTGGTGAGAGCCCCCGGCGCACCCAGGAGGGCGCGGCGAACGTGGGGCTCGGGCCCCGCGCGCTGAACGAGGCCTGTAGACTCCGGGTGCGGGCAGGGCCTGGGGTCCTGGTCCCAGTGGAGTGCTGCTAACCCCTTTGGAGTTGGCCACGGTCTTTGTGGCAGGAGTACGGGGAAGCAGTGGCCGAACGCCGAAGGCCTGATGGTAAATGGCGTGGAGCATACGCACGCGGTGTACGGGAGGCCTCGGCCTAGGCTGTATCGGTAGTGGGGCCAGAGGTGGTCGGTCGGAAGGGTGTCAGAGCTTCCTTGGCGGTGGAGCCGGGGGCATTCTGGTATGGGTG
Source organism: Lyroderma lyra (assembly GCA_004026885.1). Taxonomy (NCBI): domain Eukaryota; kingdom Metazoa; phylum Chordata; class Mammalia; order Chiroptera; family Megadermatidae; genus Lyroderma; species Lyroderma lyra. Next base: position 293,868 of record PVJL010000471.1, on the reverse strand, counting down.
CTTAGTTGGGGTGGGGGCAGATGAAGGCCTAGCCACTACTCTTGCGTGGACCCAGTTAGGCGCTAATGTCTGGGAGGAGGTAGCAGGAGAAAATGAGCCTTTAAAAAAAGGAATCAGGTTTCGTCTGCCGCAGGGTGAGTGGTGAGGGATGGGGAAGGTGAATTCTGTGCCCTCTTCCCCCCACCACACACACTGGGTAACCCTTTTATTTTGCATATATATCTTGAAACGTTTGGCTGCAGTTCTCCCGCCGCCGAACCCACACACCCTTACGTGAACTGCACTTTGAGGCCTCTTTGGTGGTGAACGTTTTTGCATTAGAGCCCTTCAAATCCAGGCTCCAACTCAACTCCAGGTTAACGGATCCTCTGTGTTAGAAGTCTTGGAATTGTAGAAGTTGGAACTCTGCGTCCTTCCCCCAACCCCCAAATAATAGCATTTCAGGGGGAGGGAAAAAACATAAAAACTTAGAATCGTTGCAGTTAAACCCTTGAACACTTTAAAAGTCCACGTGGTAAATTTTCATGCCATCTTTATTTGTGACCGCAGAAAGAGCTACTATGTGGAAATCAGTACAACTTTATGCCAAGAATCTAAAAATGCCATGAGTGTAAATTTACTGCTTGTGCTCTGGAATTGTCATTCTCTACACCGTTAAGATTGTCATGATACTAATTTGAAACCAACAGCTTTCTGCTCATCTGTATTTTTAAAAATAGTTGATTATATTGTTTTGTAGAGCTTGGGAGCCTTAGTGTTAAGTAAACCTGAGTTTTATTTCTGGATTTGTGACTTATTTGCTATGTGCCTGCCTTGCAGAGATGTAAAGATTAAATGGTATTTAATTGGTGGTCAGTAAATGGAATTGATTATTAACCAATGGATACCTTTGAGTGAGGATATGGTATATGCTTACCTATCTCATTTAAATTTTTCTACATCTTTAATTAAGAAACATTCCAACCTTTTTGAAATTGTGGCACAAAATGGTTTTATTTTACGGTAATTCTGTGTAGAAGTATGCTGTGTGATAAATTCTCAAAGGTGTGGGAGATTACAATTATAGATGAGAAACTTCAGTGTCCTCAAGTCATTACCAACACCTGTGGATTGATAGCACTACTGGAAATCAAATTTTTAAAAATTCTTTTATTGCTTAGTGTGTACTAATAAGTTAGAGGATGAAAGTTAAAATGCAGCTGTCTGTTTAATGTTTTCAGACAAAACTTCATAAAATACCTACTTAACTTTGGTTCTTTGTAGTATTTAAATGTTGGTGCTGCAAGAACTTTACCATCTTAAAATATTCTAAATTAATTCCAGAATTAAAAAAGAAACTTTTTTTTAAATCTGTGGGTTTATTGAAGTTGTGCAGTGACTTTCTGCATACAACTGCATTGAAATAGTTATGTAAGATTTGTATAGCTCTTTAGGCACTTGATACATTATCTAAGTGGTAGTATTTGTATAGATTCTTAATTGTATTTGCTATATTCCAGTTTATTTCCCAGGCAGTGTATTAATTATGTGAATTATTTACTTTTTGATGCTGTTTGTCTAAAATATAATTTTGCTGCTGTTTATATAAATATAAAAATTAACACATGTGGGACAAGAAATGAAAACATTTAATCTGTCATACATTGAACATTTACATTATAATAAAATGGCTTGTAGGTTTTCATTTTAATGAATTTAAATCTCAGAAATGTTTATTTTTATCTTTATAGTGGTATTAATATTTTTCATTCAGAATTTGAGAGCAGAATTCCAGTAAGAAAAGAAGTAATGAACATTATGTTAATATAGGGAGATTTAAGTATTCTGTTTCTAATCTGTTGTGAAAACTAGGTAACCAGGGATGTTAGAAGTACTAGGGCTGTCTGGGAAGTATCCAGCCATGTAATATCAAAAATAGAGGCATTGATGGATGGATTTTTTCTGGACAGCCCTCGTAAATCTAAAAAAGAGAAAAAATGAACTTTTAAGTGAGACCTGTAGGGAGATCCACATAAAATGACCAGAATATGATCTCTCGAGACCTCCATTTTGGCAGCTAAAGTGTTTGTTCTTTATTTGATTTTTGCTTAGAATGAACTGAGGAAATTAAGTAACTTGAAGTGACCAGTATAGAAATTCTTCTGAGTTTGAGATGAGGAGGAGCAAAAATGAATGAAAAGACTGAGAAATAATAGGAATAATGGGAGGATTTATTTGTTGAACAAGTAGATAGATGTTTAGTGAGCTTTGGCTGGCAGGACTAGAGTATGGGGATTTGTCTGGGTCTTCTGGAAGTCTTACTGGCCTATTGTAAGTTAGGATTATACAGATGGAGATGTATAAGTGGAAGAAGCAAGAGGATTTGTTTTGAAGGTGTTTGTATTTGCTTTAGTTTTTTGAATTTTTTAAATATAAAAGTATTTTTTATTGTTAGACTTATTGGGGTGACATTGGTTAGCAAGAATTACATAGGTTCCAGGCGTACATTTCTACAGTGCATTGTCTGTTTCTGTTTGTTGCATTATGTGTTCACCACCCAGTGTGAGTTCTCTTTCCATCACCACGACTCCCTCCTTTTTTTTAACTAGCAAAACTATAACACTTATTAGCCATTTTGTAGCATTTCTTTGACTATTATCATGTACTGCCTTCAGTGTTAACCACAGCAAAACAGGTTTTTTATTATTACACTAGTATAAAATACTCCCAACAAGGTACTAATAGAAACAAAAAGAGAAGGTGGAATGGAGAAACCATTGCTAAAAGGGAATATTCTTCATTGTATGAAGTTCTATTTTTAAAAGATGATTTACTTTTTTAAAAAAGGAGAAATTTAAGTAATCTATATAATTAAAGCATTCTGAGATATCTAATAATTAAATTTATACAGAATTCTTAAAATTTTTGAAGATTGGTGATATGATAGACATTTAGAGTGAAGTGGAATACACAGTTTTAAGCTCCAACCCAGAGTTACTTAGTTTTTAGTTTTGCCGTTACTTAACACTGTTAATTGAGAACAAGTGGATTAAAGAACAAAAACTGAAATTATCGTAATACAGAGCAGATTTTATTGTATCACTGAAAATGATAACAAGAAAGAGTATGTGGTATATAGGTTTAATCCTTCAATCTGCTAACTCTTGCCACTGTGTGCTTCAATAACTGGGAAGGAAAAAAAAACCCAACAGTGAACTTGAGATGGGACTTTAAAATGCACAAGCTGACACGTGATTATATTACTATATAAGTCACATCAAAGCTGCGTATATACATTGGAAGTTTTTATAAGAGAATTGTAAACATACAGTAGTTTTAATTACTATAGACAGTGTATGTAGTATGCTGTACAGTAATCTGCAAAGAATTACCTTGCTATGTGGTTTATCTGTATAATGTGAGATTATGGTATAAAATATTGCTTTAGTACTTGTTCCATATGTGGTATTTGCTAGGTACTATTTATTAGTAAACTGTTCGTTTTGTGGTTCATTGTGTTTTAATATAGTTGTGCTAGAGATAGTGCATTAGTATGGAACTTTCCTAGATTATTAACCCTACCAGACCGCTGTACCGATTTTTCGGTCATTTCCGAACCTGCCGCTAGACCGCGGTACCTAATGTTCGGTACTTTGACTGGTACATGAAAAACATGTCTCCAAGTTCCATCTTATTCTAACCACTTGTTTGCATGTAACTAACATTTTTCTATATCATGTTGGTTTTTTCTCTTTAATGCTCAGGAGCCCAGATATAGGGGACAGTTAGGTTCAGGGCCTCAGGTCTGGTAGGGTTAAAACATTAAGTAGTAAATGTATTATAATACTATACTACAGAGGTGAAAAACTAAGGTTTCTTGTAATATTGGTAAAACAAAATATGGAAGCACCTAGGAAATCTGGTAGGGTTTCTGCCAGACTTTTGCTCTTTATATGCCTGGCACATGGTAAGCCTTTAATAAAGATCCTTTGAACGAATTGAGTACATTCTTTTGGTGAACTATCAAGGTAATGATCCCTCATGTTTTCATGTTGATTTGTTTATTTAGTATTTGTTGAGTATGTACTTACTAAATGTCAGGTCCTGCTGTCACAGTTCATGCATTGTAATGGAATAAATCAGTCAAAAATTGAATTTTAAGAACCAGATAATGGTGAGAGCTATGTAGAAAATTGAAATAGGGTGAGGTAATGTGATAGTGCATGATCAGGTGATTTCTTTTAAATTGACTGGTCACAGAAGGCCTTTTTGAATAAGGTGACATTTCAACTAAGACCTGAATAATAATAAGCACTTAGAGATGGGGAGGGTATCTTCTGTAGGTAAAGAATTTTAAGAGAATGTGTTTGGGGACTCAAAAAAGGCCTGTGTTATTGATCCAGGATGTGAGGGGTGAGGGAGAAGAGAGATTAGAGATTGGAGGAGGGTTAGGCTGGGGCAGGCCAGAGCCTGGAGTGCTTTATAATCAGCTGGGGGTTTTCAAGGTAAGCCTCTGGGGGATTTTTTTAAACTGCATGGAGAATGGATATTAAGATGAGCAAGAGTGAAAACAGGTACACCAGTTAGGAGGTAGTGCCCTAGTCTTAAGCAGTGAGGAAGTAGAAGTAGAGATATGAAGAGAACTGGATGGATTTGAGATGTGTTTGGGAGTATAGAGTTGAGAGAAGTTTTTGATGGGTTGGAGTAGGGGAAATTCAGAAATTAGAGATTAAACCTAGATTTTGATTGTATAAATTGTGTCACTATTGTTCTTTTCCTGAGATGTGGAAGGCTGGGAGAGAAGCAGGTTTGGAGGTTGGGGTGGGAACTCAAGACTTAAGTTTAAGATGCTTATTAACCATCCAAGTGGAGATGACAAGGAGATTTGTTATAAATCTTGATTCCAAAGAAATTTGGGCTGGGGATAGAAACCTGACAATAGGCAGTATATGGTTAACTTCAGTTTGTGGGACCAGATGAGGTCATCTAGAAGTCTTTTAATGCCCATTCCTTAAGAAAATTGAGCTCTAATGCCTAAATTATTATTGTATGCAATTATTTAACATCTGCGATAACAAAATTGTGGAACCTTGGTGAGAATGTTGCTGGGTAGTAGGATGGAGCCTAGGGCTGAATCTTAGGGTGCTCTAACCTATGAAGGTTGAATAGTGAAGAGTTAAGTTAAGGAGTAACCCTTGAAGGTAGGAAGAATCCAAGAAAAGAAAATATTTCAAGGAAGAGGAAAGGGTCAAATATGTCTAATAATTGAGAAATCAAAAGTAAGATTAAAAAAAAACAAGAGACATGACCTTTGGTTTTTGCAACTTGCAGGTCATTAGTAACCCGAATGAGTAGTCTCCATGGAGTGGTGGGGCCAGAAGTTAGATTTGAGTGGATTGAGGAATAAATGCGAGACAGGAAGTGGAGATAGTACCTGTGGACATATATTGTTAATTATCCTTGATATTGTCCTTTTTCTTGGTGTAGCTGCCTTTATCTGTGGATTAAAAACATGTAAAAATGATCACAGTAATTCTGAGCTTCACATCATGTGATAGAAGTTGTTTAAAAATAACCTATACCAGAATTTTGAAAAATATGTAACGGTGTGTGTTTTAAGAAAGAAAAAATGAAGACCAGTGTGATTAGTAATTTGTCTGGGGTTCCACTGACCTTGGTAGTTTCAATATGAAAGATGGGCTTGCCTGTATCCTGACCTTCTGTTCCTTAATTTCTCATCCAGTGGTCTTTCCTTCTATTCTACCTCAATTACTCAGTCCCATGACTAGTAACCAGTGCTTATCATTACCATTAGCTGTAGCTCTTTGCCCATCTCCAGTAATCTGTTTTTGGTGTGTATCTTACCCCAAACCCATTGTATCCATACTTCTTTTCACTGGTCCTCCTCATGTTATCGCTTCCACCCTTTCCCAGCTACAAATGGGGCCAGTGATTATAATCACTCTCTTGTACGGGTCATCATGGCATGTCTCTTGAGCCACGCTGTTGGAGTTTTGATCCTCCTGTAGCATTAGCTATTTAACCTTAGGCAAGTTACCCAATTATGTGCCTGTTTCCTCATCTGTAAAATGAGAGTACTGCCACTGGAAATACTAACCTCATAGAGCTGTTTTGAAGGTTATATGAGTTTGAGATAATACACATTGATTTCTCAGAACTGTGACAGTGCTTGGCAACATGGTCTCACTCACTACATTGTTCTTGCTTGAAAAACCCCCAATGTTTTTGTGTTTGACACCTGTGTAGCTAGAAAATGAACACGTAGCTACATTGACTTGTCTTGCTTAAATTCATGAACATTAACCTTACCTGGACCCTTTGTACTGCCTACTAATCATACATTTCTCTAGTTTGTTCTCTCTTGCACTGCCACAGACAGATTTCATATCATCCCCTCTCCTTATTTGCATTTGGTGACCCTAGATTTTACATTTTATTGAAATTTCAGATTTTGTTGAGAATATGGAAACAGTTGGGACAGAACTTTTACAAGGACCTACAGAGCTACCTACCTGCTAGTCTCCTTTTATTGTGCATAGCTATCAATTGTGGATGGTGCTAAGGCCAGTCCCTCCACCTTTCCGCTATATTCTATACCACTGTCATTTATAAAGGACATTACTTTATCAGTTCTCCTTTTCTCTTCTGCATCATCAAAGTTTCCATTTCTACAGTGTACTAACATTTCCCTGATTTTAATAAAATCCTCCCTGATTCCTCCCTTAGCTATGGCCTCATTATTCTGCTCTTCCTTAGAGCAAAACTTAAGAGCACCTCTTGAATCTGTTTAAGTTTTCTACATCTTGCTCTTTTTCAACTACATACTGTTTCTAAACTAGAGTTTGCTCCCACTTTGTAGTTGTCCTGTGTCCTTGAGCACAGTACTTAAATCTCTTTTCTCATTGGTAAAAATGAGAGTACAGTAATAATAATACACCTGTCTTCCTCATAGAGCTGATGTGAAAATCAGGTTCTGAGATCATGAATCTGAAATTTTTTGGTGAACTGTGAAATTAGACATAAATTCATGCAGTTTTTAAAAACATTCTTTCATCAGTTTTTCATTATTTATCAATGTTTTCACTTGTTCTTTCTACAAAAGGTTTGTGTGAATGAGATATCGTTCTCATTTTCTCAATCTAATGTAATCATCAGTTTTTAAGAGTGCTTCCTTTTTAAGCTTGGAAATTGTGAGATTATTTCATAGGTAATGTATAAAATTTCTGTCACTTTTGAAAGATGTGCTAAATTTAAGCCCGCTCTTGTAGCACACAGTGAATCTTGCTGAAGGACACCACACCATCTGTTCCCCATAAGTTTGGATAAATAAATTCCTTGTATAGTGTCTCAAAGAGCTAATTTTGTAGCTCAGTGTACTTCATAAACCTTTTTAAAACATTACATAAATCTTTTCTAGCAGAGGAGGTAGACTGGCTACAAATGACTAATGTATATGATGAGGACCTAGATGTTCCAACAGGTAGATGAAAATTATTCTTTGTCACTTCCTTCCCCCCCCCCCCCCCCAACACACACACACACACACACACTTCTTGTTGAATTAGGTAGGTGGCTTTTTTTGGTAGGGTATTAAAACCATTCTTTGCCTCCATAAAAACTTCAAAATTTACAGGTAACTTGGGAGTTTTTACTTTTTCTACTTACTCAGTCTTCAAAGTTTGCCTGTTTTGATCTTATTGAAATGATACTGTTAGGAATATACTTTCTAATAGAATATATTGAATTGGCATAAGTATATTGGTTTAGCAGCCTTAATACCATAGTTTCTGGGGGTGGGGAATGGATTCTGGATGTTAAATTATATTTAAACTAGTAGATTTGGGAATTATACCCCTAATTTAAGAATTAATTGCTTTTGTTATAGCTGTTCATACATTATTAATATTGTACTCTGGGTTATTGTTTACATTTTAAAAAATCACTTTTCTTGTGTTAACATTTTCATTCTTTGGGTCTAGTGGGGAGATTTTTACTGCTGGGCTGAAATCAACTGACATCTTTATAATCTATTCTATTTTTAGAATGAGCAGGAACCAACTTTGGGGGAGAAATGCTGAAAATACTCCTTGGTGCCTGTCCCAGTCTCTCAAATGGAAGAATACCACCCAAAAAGGAAAGAAAAAGCTTTGCCCATAGTGTAAATCGATGAAATCCTTTTGTAAACATGTTTGGCTTTGGGGCTCTCTTTCCTTTTGCTAATGGCTGATTGCCAACATTTAATTGCTCTTATTTTTTTAAATTTGCTTGGCTATTAGTATTGAACTACTGCCTCAGTGAAATCTGCTCCCCAAATTGTAATATATTCTTGTGTAATATTAGTAAGCAGTGGTTGGAGGAGTGCAATGAGAGTTTTTCCCCCTTAAATTGCTGAAATAATTCAGGCTTGTTGTAGTAGATAAAGTAAAAAGTGAAACGCTTTGGGCCCCTGGGCTTAGTAACCACTGTAGACTCTGTGTATGCCACTAGTCATTTTTTTATACCTACATGTAATATGTAAATGTAACTATACTATGTTTGTTTTGTAAAAATCAGTTGCTTAGCAACTAACTTTGGTCCCTTAAAGATCATTTTAAATATTTGATTCATTGGTTAATAGTTCATGCATTCATCTAATACCTTACACTATTAGACACATAATTGTTGTATTGCATAGTTTGAAATGAATGCATGTATAATAGTGTATTTTACCATTTCACCACTGATGGCTGTTTAGGGTTATTTTCAGTATAACAATAGCATAATGTACATATTTTGTTTATGTGTCTTTGACGTATTTGTGTGAGCATCTCTTTAGCATTGATTTCTAGGTATGAAATTACTGAATCAAAAGCTGACAGATTATCTCAAAAATACTCACATCATTGCTTGCAAATATCAGTGGTATTTGTTCACAAATACCAGCTTTCCATATAAGCATTGTTTTGATACCTGAAACATACAACTTAAATTTGTTGAATGAAATTGACCTCTTTTAATGGTTGTTGGCCTGAACTAGGGTAGCACCGTGGGATGCAATGGAGTGTTCACATTGGGAAATAGAAGGTAATTTGGAACTACTTAATAAATGATTTGATGTGAAGAATATGGAAGAAGGAAGAGACAGACATCTCACAGGCAATGGGATGAAAAAGGATCACGGATGAGCTGTTGTGTTGGCACTTTTTAATAGATTGCAGGCATACTTTGGAGATAGTGCAGGTTTGATTTCATGCCACCACAGTAAAGCAGGCCTCACAATACAGTGCTCTTTTGCTAGTGGAGGTCCTTGCCTTCAATTCGTAAAAAAAATGCAACATCTATGAAGTGTGATAAAGTGAATTGCATTAAAACAAACTATGCCTGTATTATGATTTTCTTCCTTTGGGGGAAAAAAGCCATGTCACCTGTGTTTAATATTAGATACTGAGTATCCTTTTCTTTTCAAGTACACATTTTCATAAGAGAAGTATATGGCTAGAAAAAAGCTTGATGCTTTAGTGTTACCCAGGCTTTGTCTCTCGTTGAGCCAGTGATAAACTCCCATTCTTTATCTAGGTGGAAATAGGCAGTAAAATGAAAGTTTTTGTCCCTGCTTCTTATTTATTAGCCTTGGATAATATGGTAACCCTGGTTATTTACTGGGACTGTAGTCCTCAGTTATAAATCCATCCTGTTGAGATGACTTACAAGGTCTGACAATTAAGTTCACGAACTCATCCTAGAAAAAGTGCTACATACCTCACTGCTGAAAATCACTATGGTCGCCTTGGAAGTACTCCCCTTGGGAAGCTATGTGCCAATGCCAGTGCCTAGTCCACCCTTCAAAGCAGTTTTGGAGCTCTTTTTCTGAAATGGCCATCAGAGCTGTTGTATTTCCCTTGATGTCTTGAATGTCATCAAAATGTCTTTCTCTCAATATTTCCTTTATCTTCAGGGAAAGAAAAAAAAAATTATTGAGCGCCAGATCAGGTGAGTAGGAAGGGTGTTCCAATACAGTTAATTGTTTACTAAGAACTTCCTCACAGACAGTGCTGTGTGAGCTGGTGCATTGTCATGGTTCAAGAGCCTTGAATTGTTGGTGAAAAGTTCAGGTGATTTTCATCTAACTTTTTCACTCAGCCTATTGAGCACTTCCAAATAGTAAACTTGGTTGACTGTTTGTCCAGTTGGTAAAATTCATGATGTACAATCCTTCTGATAGCAAAAAAGGTTAGCAACATTGTTTTGACTCTTGATTTGGACTAATGGAACTTTCTTGGTCATCGAGAATTCACTGACTGCCTGTGTGCAGTTTGATGTTTTGTTTCAGGGTCGTATTGGTACACCCACGTTTCGTCACCAGTGATAACATGACCCAAAACAACATCTTGCCTCTCCAAAAGGTCTTACCAAACTATGACTCCTTTCCTTTTGTTCATCGGTGAGCTCCTTTGGGACCATTTTTGCACACATCTTTTTCATGCCATGATTTTCAGCTAAGATTTTCTTAAATGTTTCTCTTATCGATGTTTACTTGGTCTGCTATACTTCTCCCAGTCTGCCAATTAATTTGATGTACAATTTGAAAATTTTTTACGAGGTTTTCATTTCTGGCTGCCCTGGCCTCTCTTCATCAGTGATGCTTTGACTCCTCTCAGAAAAACGTTTAATCCATTTGTACACTGCCATTTTCTTCATGGCATCATCCCCATCAACTTAGACTAACATATCCCTGATTTCACTTCCACCATTGCCAAGTTTAACAAGAAATTTAATGTTTGTTCGTTGCTCTAATTCAAGCTCCAACATTCTTGCGACAGCACGCAACAACACACAATAATGAACGCCACTCAGCAAGACACCACCACATGTTGACAATAACACAGCTGTGAGACACAAATATACCAAGTTTATGAAACCTTACTGAGTTTGTAGAGTGTTGCCAATGTAAGTGCACAGTGGCAAGTGTACAAGCTAATTGTCAGACCTCATTCTGGAATGGAATCATTGACATGGAGCTCAGCACAGTTACAGAAGTCAAAACTGCATCAGTTTTAGGCCATTACCTTCCCAAGAGAAACCATATGCAGTTACTGCCTGTTCCTTTGTAATATCTGGAAAGAAGGCCTTTCTTTATAAGCTGATTTAAAGTGTACTGAATTTGATTGGGTTGGGGAAGATTTAGGCAAACTTTAGTCTATAAGCCATCCTTCAGCAAATGCAATTATGGTTGAAATGCCTTTGGGACATCAGGTGAAGGTATCGATTAGAGAGTTTGGGTGTGCATAACTGAAAGTCAGGAGAGAACTGTACTAGAGATACAGATGACATCTGGGTAGTTATTAAAAGTACACTTAGATAAGATGGATTATCCTGAAAATTTATGTACAGAAGAAAAAGCATAGCCTTGAGTAACATTTAAAGAGTTGACCAAGGAAGAGGAATTCAGAAAAGAGTGACCAGAGAGATGGGAGGAAAACCAGAAGAGTATGGCAGTATGGAAGCCAAAGGAAGACTGTAAAAAGGAGAGATAGGGAAATACTGTCTGATTATGATGTTGCTGAAATCAGTGATACCAGTAAGAGCAATCTAAATAGAATTGTGGGAGCAAGCACTACTGGAGAAAATAAACAACAAAATGAGAGTGCAGTCCCTGCATCTGTTTATCAGCACGCTATTGCATACTTGAGTTTAGGTATGATGTAACCAGTAAGTGAAGACAATGTGTGTAGTTAATTTTTTGAAAAATACTTGAGACTAAGGGAAGGGAAAGTAGCTAGCAGGATGCAAGGGGTTGTGAGGTTTTTGCTTTATTTTGTTTTTAAAATGATAGAGAATCGGGTTTGTGAATTGGAAATGAATTGGCTTTGAGGGAGAAGTTAAAGCTGGGGGCGAGAGGGGAAACAAGGAATCCAGCCAAGTACTGAAGAACACTGGAGGGAGAACCAGAGAACGGGGAAAGAATTAAGTTTGTAAGAGAGGGATGCCTCATTGAAGTGAGAAAAGAAGTTTCAGTTTGGTGGCAGAAAGTTAAGGGTGAGTTCTCTTATTTCTCCTATGTTTTGAATGAAGTAGAAAAATAGTCATGTGTTGGGGCAGGTGAAGGATAGTGCTGGGAATCTGATTTAGAAAGAGCAAGCAGGTTTGAAATACCTTCTTGGAAAATAGAGGAAGAACCTAACCAGGAGATCTGACAGTCTTTTGTTTTCTCCAGTAGCATTTAAAAGACTGGATATAAATGTGGATAGGTAGTTGGTTAGATAGTTAACAGTGTGGTTTGTTAGTTACCTGAGGTAAGGAGAGTGTGACACCACAGAGTAGGTAAAATAAGTTTTATGTTGAGTGCTGATGATTTAATTGTGTTGGTCCAAATAGAAAATTTTGCCTGGCAGAAGCTGCAGAAAGACAGGAAGCCTTGATATGAAGAAAGAGATAGAAGCAGTTACATTATTTCCTAAGCTGATAGAGCTGGCAGTAAAGATCAGATTGAAAGTAGAGGCTCCAGGGACCAAAGTCTTAATGAGATGAAAGATAAGGTGTAGTGAGCATTTATCAGGAGAGCTGGAACAATTTGGGGATAATAAGATTCAGCCTGTGTCCTGTGAGTACTACATGACTTAAGTGTATTGAAAGTAACATTGAGTTGAGATTAACACATTTCTCGTTTTTCACGCACCTAAAGTGAATTATGATCTGTAGTTATGCAGTCCCTGGCGTATGTCATAGAGATTTCTATGCGGTACGCAATGTGTTAAGAAACAATGCCAGAATTATGGACAGGTCAGTGAACCCAGTTCCAGAATCTGGTTCATGTATTTTCTTCGATACATTCATTACCCTAAGTGGTAATTGCTTGATTAAATGCCCAAATCCCTGCCACTACCCCCCACAGAAAAAAGAGGTTGAGACATTTTGGTATATTGCTTTCAAAACATTTTATTATTTGATACTTTCATTCTGAGAGTGTATCTCTTCACACTTAACACCAAGAATTGTTTAGGATAGTCTTTTCCAGTATGACAGTCTACTGGACTAAGGATGCCTGACATTAAAATCTGCTTTTGGTTTTTAATGATGTTCAACTTTATTTTTGGACTGTGTCATTGTGAATTGCCTGCCCTTGTCTTGGTTCATTTTTCTGTTGGCCAAGAACCATTTTCTGCCATTTCATTTAACTTCATTGATTTGCATTTTTTTTCTATTGTTATGTCTTTTTATTTTCATTCAAGTTGTATGCTTAGTTTATTAATTTTCTTTCTGTTTAACAATAAACATTTTAGTGTTTATTTGCTTTTTAAGCCAAACTATTGGGTTGGCCAAAAAATAATTGCAACTTCATTCTAAACTGCTATGTTACTTGACAGCTGGCTGTTCAAGAAAGTGTACAGTTTTGTTAACAGTTCGCTTGGCATTGATTTGAAAATGGAAAATCGAAAGGAACATTTCTGTCATATCTTGCTTTATTACCAAAAAGGAAAAAAACACTGTACGAGCTCATAAAAAGTTAAGTGATATGTGTGGTGAAGGTGTTCTAAAACTACAGCAGGGTTAGAACTGGTTTTCTAAATTCCATTCTGCAGAGTTTGATGTCAGTGATGCATCATGCTAATAAAGGACAGTTGAAACTGGTGAGGAGAAAGTAAAGGCATTGACTGAATCCTGTTGGTATTTAACGACACAAAAGATTGCTGAGACTCTTAACATTGAAATCAAACCTTGAAAACCATTTAAAACAACTGGGGTATGTTAATAAACTCAGTATTTGTGCACCACCTGAACTCAAATTTATCTCACTAAACACATTAATATCTGCAATTCCCTCTTAAAAAGTGAAGGAATCAATCCATTTTTGATATGTATGATAACAGGCATGAAAAACGGATTATTTACAACCATGTCAGATGAAAAAGATCGTGAATCAAATGTGAAGAAGAACCTGCTCAAAGCACTTCAAAAACAGATACCAAAGAAAGGTTAGGCTGTCAATTTGGTGGGATTTCAGCCGTATTAGGTATTTTGAGCTGCTTCCCAGGAACCAAACGATTAGTTCAGATGTGTACTGTCATCAACTGGGTAAATTAAATGATGCCATCAAATAGAAGTGTCCAGAATTGGTGAATGGCAAAGGTGTTGTCTTTCATCACAGTAACGCCAGACCATGTACATGCAGGTCACTTGGCAAAAGTTGTTGGATGGGATTTGTTACCACACCCACCACATTCTCCAGACATCGCACCACCAGACTACCATTTATTTCCTTCTATGCAAAACACCTTGAATGATCAAACATTTACCTTTGATGAAGATATCAAATCATTCTGGGAACACTTTTTTGCTGCAAAAGATAGAAATATTTTTGAGCATGGAATCATGCAGTTACCTGAAAGATGACAAAACATAATTGAACAAAATGGACAATACATTGTTGAATAGTTTTTGTATTCCATAAAAAATTTCCTTTTAATTACTCCCCCAAAATCACAACTACTTTTAACCAACCTGATCGTATAGGTATTGATGTGTGTGTATAGAGTTCTCATTGTGATGTTCTTAATATCCTTTGATCACAGCTGATTTCTTTGGGGCAAATGTTATTTACTGATAAATGATTGGAGGTATTTAGTTGGTTTTTCTCCTATTTACAGGGGTGTTTTGTTTTGGTTTTTGGCCCCTTTCTCCTTTTTTCGTATACAAAGCTAAAGAGTGGGTCCATTATTTAGGCTTTAGAAAGTAGTGAAGTAATTCTTTTTGGACTAAGTATTTTATTATTTTATTATTTTATTTATTTACTTATTTAGGTATGTGGGTAGTTCCAGTTTCTATTGGGTAGAAACTATCTATCTGTATAAATGATATGTATCAATTAAATCTGTCTTGATTGCGTAGTCCTACTGACTTATCAACAAATGAGATTTCTGCATATTTTCCTTTTTGCTTCATGTATTTTTATTTTCTTTTTCTTCATGTATTTTGTGCTTTATTAATTTAGTCATTCAGCAAGCAGTAATTGAGTACCTACTATGAACTAAACCACTATATACTGTTCTGAAAACTAGATTCACTCATAGTGATACATGTGGACTATAATTTGTGGTTTTTCACCAAGCAAGCAATCACAGATGCAAATATTGCCTCTTCTGTTCCTCTCCAAACAAAATTATTGAGTAATCCAAAATATCTTTGTCTTTGTGCTTATATTTATTGATACTTACAGTATTCAAAATTAAAACATTTTAAAATACTCATTTAAAATGAAAAACCCACTAAATGTTGTAATATATTTTTGCATGAAAAATTATTTTCTAAAACAAAAAAGTGAGAAGACTGACATTGTTTTTCATTTTTTGCCAATCTCTTTATTTACTGTTTGCTTAATAGAGATAAATGGATTCTCATCTGCTTCTGCATTTAGTCTTTCATGATATCACATGCTTTGTAAAAGCCTCTGGAAAACTCAACTGTGTACTTGTGAAAAATGAGGGGGTGGGGAAGGCAAATAATTTCTTTTAACCTTGCATACCACCTGATAGGGTCTTAGGAATCTTCAGAACTCCCTAGACTGGACCTTGAGAATCTCTGCTCTAGGCCTTAACATCCATTAGCAATAGAATGGTTTAACTAGATAGATGGTCTTTAAAGGTTATTTTGTCTCAGAAATTTAGATAGTAACAATTTATTTCCCTCTGTTACCAGAAAGTGCTAACTGAATGGATAGGTAAAATCAGAACCGTCAACATAAGTGTTACTTAAAGCAGGGCAGACCGTAGAGTTGTTAAAGACTTTGTGGACTCCTTATACTTTTCATTTTGAGACACACTCTAAAGAAGTTGTTAATTGTGTTTTACCTTTGAAACTCGAAACAGTAGAAAAGAACAAGTTGAGATTTTTTTTTTTGGTGGAGTTCACTCTGGGGAACATCAGAGTAGCAGTGATGCTACTGGCCCATTTCAGGAAAATCAATGTAGCAAGGGTGGTTTTCTATAGTACAAGATATTTGCAAAATACTGCCATCTGCTTGAATACTCCCAGTGTTCTTTTCTAATTTTGCCATATCAGTCTTGTCCTAAAGTTTCACATGAGTTGGAAGACTTGGCAACAAATGCAGGTTTTTGGCTTCTTTTGACGCATACTGAGCAAGGCATTCTTCTCGTGGCCTCGTGGCTTCTTCCCTTTCCTCCTCTTCATCACATCCAAAGAGATCGGTGTCGTCATCGTCTTTACTACCTGTAGCTCAGCTGTGGAGTCCACATTAGCTGGGCTGTACTTGGCCAAAGCTTTCTTCACTCCTAGCAGGCTGGCCTTTTCCTTTTCGTGAGACTTGAATTGATTTTACCAACATAGGGCATAAACAGGTTGGCAAGTGCTGGGCCAGAGACAGCTTCAGATACTGCCACATCTTCTTGTGATGGCACATGCGCCTTCATGTAGCTCTTGTCCACCACGCAATTGTTAAGCACTTGGAGATGGGCAGGGCTTTTCAGGTCTCCCAAACTCATGGAGTCCACTGATCCAGAAGCTGGGTGGCAGCAGAGGAACTAAGTAAAGAAGTACAGGCAGTTGATGCCCAGCGCTAAGAGGAAAAAAGGGAGGAATTATGTTTTGTTTTGATTGGTCTTTATAAAGCCTCCTTAGGTGATTATAATGAAACATTATCAACTTTTAATGTGAGTCATTTGCCTCTTAACATTCAGTTTAATTTTTATTATTATTCTAGATGAGACCTTTTATTCTTAGACCTTTTAGGCTAGAGAGCTTTTCTTTACATTTTTACTCTGTAAAATAAGTTCATAAACTTTATGAGAATCAAAACGCTGATGTTGAAACCTTTATTTTAAATGGATTTATCAAATCAACTTGGTAAAGTTTTTTTAAAAACCTGTATGTGTGTGACAGATGGTGGTAAAAAAAAAGTTTATACCTATCATACCTAATAATATGAGTTAATAATAAATCTTTCTGGTATAATAACATTGTAAAGACATGATTAAGTTTCTGGGAGCATTAATAATTAATATGTATTAAATTTTTCTTGCATAATTTATTCATATTCTAGATTGTCATTTGTTGTTTAAAATTTTTACAGAAAATCTTTATTTTTCTTATAGGTAAAAGCACTGAAAGAGAAGATTGAATCTGAAAAGGGGAAAGATGCCTTTCCTGTAGCAGGTCAAAAATTAATTTATGCAGGTATGGGTTAAATAATGAAATTAATGTGTCATTTTCTTCCTTACAGTCACATTGTTTTAGTTTTAGAAACAGTCATCTTATGAACTGTAGCGTATACAAATTGATTATGTCAGAAACATGATTGTAGAGATCGAAACAGTTCATTCCCCTCTTCATTCATATTTGCTTTATTCCTGAGCAGTCTGTAAAAAATCCAGCCATTGTCAGTATAATGAGAATGGTTAAAGGCTGGATCCTTTTCAGACAGCCCTCGTGTATTTCTCCATCTAATGATGTTTTTTGTTTAGTTTGATCTTTTGTAAGTTTTCGTATTTTTTATTGAATAGATTTGTGTAACATTGTGTAAGTTTAAGGTGTGTAGCATGTTACTTTGCTACATTTATATATTGTAATATGATAGTTGAAGTAGTCTCATCCCATGACATAATTATAACATAGGAGTATTGTCTGTATTCATTACACTGTGCATTAGATCTCTGTGGCTTATTTACTACTAGTTACAAGTTTGTACCCTTAAACACCATCACTCTTAGCCAACCCTCCTCACGAATCCCCTGGAAGTCACTATTTTACTGGGGTTTTTTTTACAGGTTTAATTTGTTTTTTTAGATACCACAAATAAGTGATACCATACAGTATTTGTCTTTTTCTCTGACGTATACCTCCTTTAGCTTAATGTTCTCAGGGTCCATCCATGTTGTCAAAAATGGAAGGATACCTTTCTTTCTTTCTTGTGGCCAAATAATATTCCACTGTGTATATGTTTATCTCTTTTTATCCATTCATCTTTGATGGGCATTTGGGTTGTTTTTGTATCTTGACAAATGTGAATAGTACTGCAATAAATGTGGGAGTGCATATATCTTGTTGAAATCCTGTTTTCATCAGGTATATACTAGGAAGTGGAGTTGGCTGGATTGTATAGTAGAACTATTTTTAATTTTTAATTTTTTGAGGAACCTCCATATTGTTTTCCATAATGGTTGGACCAGTTTACATTCACACCAACAATGTATGAGGATTCCCTGTTTATCGTTTTATTAATTGTTTCTTTTGCTACGCAGAAACTTTTGAGTTTGGTGTAGTTCAATTTGTTGTTTTTTTTCTTTTGTTGTTCGTGTTTTTGATGTCATGCGCAAACCTTATTGCCAAGAACAATATTGATGAGTTTCTTTCCTACATTTTATACTGAGTTTTGTAGTACAGGTCTTATGTTTAAGTCTTTGATCCATTTTTTATTAATTTTTGTGAATAATGTGAGATAGAGGTTCAGTTTCATTGTTCTTCAGTTTTTCCAGCATTATTTGTTGAGACTGTCTTTTCCCTGGCCTTTGTATTTTTAATTAGTCTGAGTCCCTCTTTTTCCCTATTGAAATGAGACCATTTATACTGATTATGTTTTTTGTTTCTTTTTCTTGTTTATTTTTATTTTTCAATTACATTTAACATTACAATTTTACAGCACAGTGATGAGACATTTATATAACTTACACAATCCTTATTCTGATACATCTAGTTCCCATCTGACACCATACATAACTTACTACAGTGTTACTGACTGTATGCCCTATACTGCACTTTACATCCCTGTGACTGTTTTGTGACTTTGAATTTGAGCTTTATTTCTTTCCCTTTTTCACCCACCCCTCCCACTCTCCTCCCATCACCCCTACAAATCTAGTACCCATCTGATGTCACCCATAGTTATTGCAACATTATACCTTATATCCCCATAACTGTTACTTGATATTTATACCTTATATCCCCATAACTATTACTTGATAACCACCAAACTGAACTTCCCAATCATTTTCCCTTATCTCACCCTCTCCCCCAACCCTCCTCCCATCTGGCAACAAGCCAGATGTTTTCTGTATCTGTGCATCTCTTCCTGTGCCATTTGTTTATTCTTTGCATTTCACCTATAAGCAAAGTTAACTTAAATTTGTCTTTCTTTGTTTGACACTCCACTCGGTAGGATAGCCTTCATGTTTTTTGATTGGAGCTTTTAATCCATTTAAATTGGAGGTGATTGTTGATGTGTACCTATTGCCATTTTGTTGTTCATAATTTTGCTTCCCCCCCGCCCCACCCATCTTATAGCAGTCCCTCTAACATTCCGTGCAATACTGGTTTGGTGGTGGTGGTGAACTCCTTTAGCTTTTTCTTTGATTTTTTTTGTTGTTGTTTGTTTGTTTGTTTGTTTAATGTACTTAGAGTCATTCCTGTGAAATTAAATTTCAGTTTATCTTTTTTTAAAAATGAAATACCAAAATTGAATGAAAAAGACAGGAAACCTTATTATGTCAGAAGACACTATAAATGACAGGAAAAGAAAATACTAATATTCAGATTATATAAATATAGAGCTTTTAGAAATAGATAAGAGAAGGATGACCCAATAAAAAGCAGCAAAGGATATGAAAAGGAAATTGCATTACTAGCCTCACTAGTAACCAGGAAAATGTATTTTAAAAATAAACCTGATGTGTGACTTTTGTGGAGCAAAGGCTTTTCTTTGTTCTTCAGAATGAACATTGTCATTGTAGATGTCAGTGAGGTGGTATCGGATTGCCCATTGATTCTTGTCTCTTCCTAGAGAGAGATTTTTGTAGTCTTTTCTTAACTGAAATGGTTTAAAGGAAACACTGACCTGAAAATCATTTGGAAGCCTAAAAAGACAGGTAGTTGGCAACAGACATAAAACTAGAATTTCTGGTTCCTAGTCTTGGTCTCTCTTCTCATTCCTATACACAGTAAAGACACTCTTGGTTTCTGTCTTCATGCCTACAGTTTTTGATTCATTTACTTTTTAAAAATGGACAACTAAATTCAAGGCAAAGGGAAGAAGGAATCCCACCCTGACATTTGGCTTTCACCATGATCAGTCTGTGTGCTTCTTTGTGCCTTACTCAGTTCACACCATCTTGCCATTTCTGTATACCAGATCATTTTCTGAGGTACTTTTAATGAGTGTATCTCACTTTTACAGCATCGGAACATTTCTGTTTTGTTAGGTATTTGATATTAATGGGAGCAGGAATTTCTTTTCTCCTTCCTCCTATGAAGAATTATATAATAGGTTATTTCCCCTGGAGGAATCCTTGGGCAATCTGTGAGTTTCATCTTCATAATCTCCTTTCTCAGGAGCTAGTTACTATTTACTTACCCAGCACATCTTTTTATTATAAGTAATAATTTTTAAGAATTGCTTGGGGTAACCTTATACTGTATATGTGTTTGGTGTCTTTTAGTCACATGCTCATGCCATTTTAACTAATTGTGTTTCCATTTATCTTTATCTCGGCTGATTGGTTAATGTTTTTCTTTTGGGAAAGTATTAATTGATAGAATTGATGTTGGTGATTGTTTGAACTTCATTTATGGATAAGACAAAGATTACTGTACCTTAAATAACATTTTTTCTTAATGTACTAGGCAAAATCCTCAATGATGATACTGCTCTAAAAGAATACAAAATTGATGAGAAAAACTTTGTGGTGGTTATGGTGACAAAAGTAAGTTTCAGCCTTATTCTGTCTGTATACAGTCTTCATGCATGTGAGTTTTTTAAAATAGTAATGATCCCAAGTCCAGTCTTTATACTTTTTAATGAATGCAGTTTCTACACATCCACAGTATCATACACTTAATTGTTTTTAAAGGTTTTAACAATTTACCTTGAGTAGACCATAAGTTAACTTAACAGAAATATGATTTTTGTATTAAAAAAATTGTTAGGTTTTGCTGGATAGTAAAATCACTAATTCTGTAGTTATTAGAAAGTGTGATTCTTAGAAATTGAATTAATGTTTCTTATTTTGTAGTTTTTAATAAGAGTTGCTAAATTATGTATTGGACCTCACACACCCTTCAAGGTTTTGTAGCAAAGGCATGTAGGTATATTTCAGTGATATTTCTTAGTTAATGGGATAGGTTTGGAGAAACTATAAAAGAAAAAAGGCAGCTAAAAATGATGGAATGATTTTTGTGAGTAAGTTTTTAACAGGAAATTTTTGTGGTTTATTGGACTGAATTACATTTGGGGCAGTTTATAAAAACCAAAGTTTTTCTCTAAAACAGAGAATGAATATGGGTTCTTTTAGAGATTTTGTTTTATTCATATGCTTGTTTAAAGATACGTAAGCACATAGTGAAGAGTTAAAACAAATAGAGAAGTGGTAGTACTCATGACATTAATTTTTAGGATTAAATAGTCTTAACTTGAGAAGAACAGTGTTACTTGTAGTATTGAAAAGAAGTTTAAATAGGTAATTAGAAACCAATTTGTCACAAAGACCAAAAATAAAATAAATGTGGTTTTTCTTTTAAAGTCATAAAATAATTGATACATGCAGTAGGAAATAGAGTTGAACAAATAAATTTAACTACAACATACTTTTGTACACAGGAACCAAAGCAACTAAACAGTGTATATGGATTGGACTTAAAAATTTTTAATCTATTCAAGCATTTACTCTTAAATGTAAAACTTTAAATACAGAGGAATAGAATCACATACTGAAACTTTGTCTCTCCTAGTGTTTTTTTAAAATTATAACAAAGTATGCATAACACAAAATTTTTCAATTTAATTGTTTTTAAGTGTGCAGTCCAATATCATTAAGTACATTCCCATTGTTGTACAACCATCACCCCCATTAGTCTCCAGAACTTTTTTTATCTTCCCAAACTATACCTCTGTACCCATTAAATAGTAACTTTCCATTCTGCGTCCCCCAGCCACTACATAATTAATATAAATGAAATCACAACAGTACTTGTCTTTTTGTGACCGACTTATTAATATTTCCCTTAGCCTAATGTCTTCAAGATCATCTGTGCTGTAGGATATGTCAGAATTTCTGTCCTTTTTAGGGCTGAATAATATCCCATTGTCTCTAGTTTTATCACAAGCAATACATAATGGAAAAGGTGGTAGGTAGTCGCACATTTGGGTATGTATTTGTTACTGACTTTTTACTTTTTTGGTATTATAGTAACTTTGACTATTAGAACATAACTAAGACTTAAGCCGAATAGGTCTCAGCTTAGGTGCATGCACTTGAAAAATAGCTAGCTACTTGGAGCCAAGCCTTTTCTTATTTTACATAGGATTCTAATGACATTAATTGTTTATTTTCAAGTTAATAGTAGAGGCCAGCTATTAGAACAGGAAGAAAACTGCTATAAATAGGCAGTATGGAAGTAAT
Source organism: Lyroderma lyra (assembly GCA_004026885.1). Taxonomy (NCBI): domain Eukaryota; kingdom Metazoa; phylum Chordata; class Mammalia; order Chiroptera; family Megadermatidae; genus Lyroderma; species Lyroderma lyra. Next base: position 271,489 of record PVJL010000471.1, on the reverse strand, counting down.
GAGAAATGACCTTATTATAAATTAGGAGAGACAGGAAAAAGCTATTAATATCAAAAGTAAGCAGAAAAACTTGAAAAAGCAGATGGGTTTGGTACTGTTTAGAATAAGACTTAAATAGCTCTTTGTGGCAGTAGAGACCTTGAGTAGAGACCTGTGTTGCAATATTATATTGATTACAAATTATTGTAAGGGAAATACTAAATGAGCATAATACTTTTAAATTGCATTTTTATCTAGATTTGAGTTTTAGAACATTAATAATTTGCAGAATATTGGCAGTTAAAAAAGTTATACAGCTAAATATGACTCTTAGAATAGGGAAAAGAGTGGTGAGTACTATTAGTATTTTTTTAAATTCCTTCCCCCTACCTTGTACTAGCCACTTTTTCTTTTTCGTTGTATTCTACACTAGCTCAAATCTAACAATCTTAAGTCATCTCATTACTTTTACAATTTGTCGGTTTATACTTGGGGCAAATTTTGTTGAATTATAATCCCATCTTCCATCAAAACGACTATGTCAAACTTGTCCAACCTGCAGCCTAGGACAGCTTTGAAAGAGGCCCAACACAAATTCGTAAACTTGTTTAAAACATTGCACAGACCTTTTTAATTTTTTTAGCTCATTAGCTATCATTAGTGTTGTTTATTTTATGTGTGGCCCAAGACAATTCTTCTTGCAATGTGGCCCAGGGAAACCAAAAGGTTGGACACCCCTGAGCTGTGTTTTGTCGTTAGGAAAGTTACAAGCTAAACAGGTAGAGAGCATTAATAGGCCTTAGGAGAATAATATGAGGGCTGCCCGGAAAAAAATCCAGCCATAGATGCCTCTCTTTTTCAGATTGTGTGGCTGGATACTTTCTGGACAGCCCTTGTAAAACTCATATAGTATGATTTTTACCCATATGTAATTGCTTTTTGCTATGTGGGAACTTGAATGGCTCTGCTTCTAGTTCAAAAAGTGCTAAGCATATGATTGTAACTTTATTTGGTCTTTATTTTTCTGTTTAACTACATACACATCTCAAAAGTTATGTTAACCTCTTTGTACTTACACTTACCACTTTAAATGCCTACTTTTTTGGTTCTACTTTATACTAACTTGATATGAAGGCTGAAACTGTTGGCTAAAGTGAATTAAAATTGCATTAAGATGTATCTCACCAGCTTTGAAAGAGTAACATAAATAGTGATTCAGAGTACTAATATTGACTGTTACATCACTTTACAAATTCATTTTCAAGTTGCAAGTTGGTATTATTTAGTATTGTGTTTGTAGCATCCTGTAACAATATAGTCTTAAGTAAAGATCAGGTAATAATGTAGTATTTTATCATAATTCATTGTTTTGCTTTTTAATGTGCTTAGCCCAAAGCAGTGACAGCACCAGCACCAACAACAACTCAGCAATCAAATCCTGCCACCACCACCACAGTTAGTTCCTCCACAGCACCAGCTGTGGCTCAAGCCCCAACCCCGACCCCTGCTTTGGCCCCGACCCCCACGCCTGCATCTATCACTCCAGTATCAACGACAGCATCTTCTGACCCTACTCCTGCTAGTGCAACAAAACAAGAGAATCCTGCAGAACAGCCGGCAGAATCACCAGTGGCGACTAGCCCAACGTCAACTGACAGGTAAGAACTGGATTCTAGGAGATTGTATCAGAATATGTTCCTAACCAAAAGTTCTTGCATGGACTTACTTTGATTATTGTTTTGATCAAACTAACTTTATCTACTGTGTTAAACTTTTTTTAAACTTTGCATTCTTACAAAAACATAGTTACAGGGTCGGACAATTAATTTCCTGAACTCATCCTAGAAAAAGTGCCTCATTGCTGAATATCACTATGGTCACCTTCGAAGTACTTCCCTTGAGAAGCAATGCACTGACACCAGTGCCTAGTCCACCCTTTAAAGCCATTTTGGAATTCTCTTTCTGGAATGGCCATCAGAGCTGTCATCGTAACCTTGCCAAGGTTATGACACCTTACCAAGTTGTTTGTACAGTGCTGCCAACATAAGTGTACAGTGGCAAGTTTGCGAACTTATTTGTCAGATTTTGGGGACAATGACAGCTCTGATGGCCTTTCCAGAAAAAGAATTCCAAGATTGCTCTGAAGGGTAGACTGGGTGCTAGCATCAGTGCATAGCTTCCCAAGGGGAGTACTTTGAAGGTGGCCATACTGATATTCAGCAGTGAGGTATGTATCTGGGAGCTAGATCCCAGAAATCTATATTTTAATAAGCTCTCCTCTGGTGAATTCTTAGGCTTCCTAAAGTTTGGGAAGACCTGATATCCAAGTACCATAGGCCAGTTAAAGTATACAGCATATGTGCATATTAAATGAATGTGGTTTCAAGGCTTTTGATATAAAGTGAAAAAAAGTAGATTGCAGAACAATATAGATAATCGTGAACCAAACAAAAGCCACTAGCATTGTATATTTTCTGTGGGTGTGCATATTAATGTGTAGAAACGCAGTAGCGGAGGGACAACACACAGCTGATAAGTGGTTTCCTCTGGATGCCGGGGGGAGTGCTAAGGCAAAATCAAGAATGAAAAATAGTGGTTAAATGGTACCACAGTCTTACCTGTACTGTTTAAAAAGAAAATTTAAAACTGTGCAAAAATAGTGCAAATTGTTCTGTAAAAGAACAGTAATGAAGGGGACTGACTGATCCTACCAGACAGGAAAATACATTGCACATGATAATAATTACAATAGTTTAGGATGGCTTTTATTAGGAAGACTGCTCAGTGAAATAGACAGTAGTCTAGAAAATAATAGAAACAGACCAAAGTAAGGACTTAATATAAAATAAAGATGTCATTCATACCACTGTTGGAAAAATGCTTTGGGATAAATGTCTAGCCATCTGGAGGGAAGAAAGAAGGATCGCACACCCTACACTAATAAAAAATTCTAGGTGGATAAAGATATAATGTAAAAGGGAAACCATAAACTAGAAGAGAACATAGGGAAAGTAAAAGCAATCCTTAAATAAGTCATAAAAGGGAAATAATAAATTTGACTACAGCAAGAATTTAAAAGTTGGGAACTACACTAAAAAAATCCTTAGTAAGAACTTAGTTTGGTCAGTTAAATGGAATACTGTGCATCTGTTGGAAAAACTTGAGATACTTGTGGTCTTGCTGGCATGTTTTAATTGTTAAATAAAACAAAAGCAAGACAGAAGTGGCTACATAGAAACTGGTAGTGGTTGTCTGGGCAAGGGTCTTGTGCATGAGAATTAGTTTTCTCTATGTGTAGTTCTTTTTGAAGTTTTCCCTTCTGCATATTAGTTTTACTATCTAGTTCATGAAGATACTTGAAAAATTATAGCAAAGGATTATAATAATCATATCAGGTATTGTGGTGCCAGGCATTTTGCTAATAAGCACTTCACCAGCAGTAACTACCCACATTTTGGGATTTATGAATACTGTTGTTGACCTTGTATTGATGAAGAAACTGAGACTTAGAAAGTAATTTATGAATTCACACTTAGGTATTTTCCTTGCTTTTGCTATGCTTCAGGATTTTCTCAGCACTGGTCTCCTGTGTTTTGTTTTTAAAATTGGAACAGAGTTAACAGTGTATATCATGTTGTATGTGTGTTCTAATCTAAACTGCTAACTATTACCTTTTTCACTTTTATAAACCTCAGTTTATTTTTCTTTGGAAAATAGAGAGTCTTCATGGTCTTTCATAATCTTGTTTTTGTCTACTTTGTTTTCCAGACTCATCTTCTGCAATTGGCTAACAGATATTTAGTCCTTTTAATTGGTTTGTTAATACTTTTGGTTACAGCTTGGGTTTACCCCACCTCTGCATTTTTTACTTATGCTATGTTCCTTGACTTGAATGCCTCCTCTCAGTTTGTGTTCAAAACTTACCTATGCGATCTAACTGAACTTCAACTCTGTAAAGACTTCTCAGGCTTTTTTAGTCCAGAAGTTGGTATGTGTGCTATTTATCATGTACCACTTTTGCTATTTTCTTCTACTGTGACTTGACTTATGGATTTAAATTCTCGTGTAAATTCTTTCAGGGAAATAGTTTTGCATTATCTTTTGTGTACTCCTTAAATAGTAAGCTATCTGTAAGGATGTTATTTTATATCGCTGGACATTTAAAATGGTGAATTTGTAGAATTGAATGAGAATTAAGATTGAAAGTTCTTCCCAAGCCACAAATGTTAAGGCGAAAACTTTGGAGTTTAAATACTGTAGCCAGACTTTTACATTTTAAGCAAAATCAAAGACTCTTTAAAAATTAGACAGTTATTAAACTTTAATGTAAATTTTACATACTTTCTGATGTATGATTTTTTAAAAATCTCTTAACAGTACATCAGGAGATTCTTCTCGGTCAAACCTTTTTGAAGATGCAACAAGTGCCCTTGGTAAATATCTACTTTGTGAATAATGTAAGAGATAGGGAAGAGGTTTAAGTCTCATTTTTCTAAATCAAGATAATGTGTTCGTTTTCAAGCTGCTAAATAGTTGGTTTAGATAACTATTTAATAATGTTACTAAAGACGTTGTAAATTAATGTTTTATGCATTGAATCCTTTAAAGTGTACTTAGAGTTAAGCATACTCTTTTCCTTAAAACAAATAATTTTTCCAAATGTGAATTTTAAATAAGATCTTAATAAAGTTTGATCTGTGTACAAGTTTATTACAGAATGCCTTTGAAATGAGTATAAAGTGTTACTGTATCTGCCTCACACTTCATCTTTATTCACCTCCTGCCTTTATTTCGGCATATAGCCCCATGGGTTCCCATCTACATCTTGGTACTTACATTGTACTTGCAGTGAAAATGCCTTTTTACCCCAACTTCTTAATTTTACCCATTGAATAATGACTTTTCATCTTTGCTTCACACAGTCTGTCAAAATCAGTTTTGGTTTTTGTCTCCATTTTCAATTCTGACATCTGGTACAGTTTCTGCTGTGTCTGCTAAGGATTGGTCCCTTAAGACTGCGAATAGGTGGGAACAGCAGTGTCAGTGAAGTACAGGCTTCTGGATTCTTTGCTTAGCTGCTATAGCAGCAAAGTTTTGACAGCAGTTGCCCCTCATAAGAGCTAGGGTAGGCCCTCTGATCTAATTGGACTTGAACTCCATAATGCCTGTATTGCCATCAGAAATGTCATACTGATTGCCCATAGCATAGAGGAGGAAAATAGTTGTTTATATAACTAACCTGAAATCACCTGGGTACCAAACCCACAGTCACATATTTGAGGGTCTGTTTTCTGGGATTACTCTGCTACCAAGTGAGTATGAGTTAGTGTGCAATTGGGAAAACAGAAATCATTCTATTAATATTTCAAACAGGCTCAATCTTAGGAAACTGTAGCAGAGATACCGAAGGGTTCAGAGAGATTACCCAGGAATCTGTGACCTCAAAGCTGAACCAACTGGCACTTGTCCTTGATGCTGCCAAGCAGGAGCCCAGGGGTCCCCAGGGTCTAGCTGCTGGTGGTGCTGGCTTCACCTTCCTACCTCATACCCCCCAGGAACAGCAGTTCATTCTTAGCCTCCTGGTCTCGGGATCCCTTCCTCTACTCTTTAATTCTTTGTTCATCCAGTCTTTGAACTTCCCTTCTTTGGCTTCTGTGGCACCCCTCTTCTTGATCTGTATCTCTCTATTCCTTCTCAGGCTTCTAGTTCATTTCTTATTATTTTACCTGACTCTTAAATATATGCATTTTTTTATGGTTCTGTTCTAGGCCATAATTAAAAGTTCAAACTGTGAAAATGTCAAATACCATCCATATACTCTAAGGATTCCCAAACTGTAACTCTTAGTACACATCTCCCTTTGAGCTCCTAGATTTTCTTTAAAACCGCCAACTGGAAAAACCTGTAAGCTTCACAAATTCCTTAGGTTCCAGATTGACTCATCAGTTATTCCCCCATCTGATTCTTCTTTGTTCCTTTCCTTTCTTCTGCCAAAGCCCTGGCATCATCCTGGCCCAGTGAGCCCAGGAGTCCTCCTCCTCCTTCCTACAGTCTCTGGAATATTTGTTTCCATTGCCATTTAGTTGCCTTAGTTCATGTCCTTATCTCACTGATAACTCTTGCATTATCCTTTTTTAACTGGTCTGTTCCCTGCCATGGTAGACTTTCTAAAAGGCGAATCTAATGGGGTAATTGTTAGTTCATTTCATAGAAAATAATTCCGGAACTCACTCTTATGACCTTTTATCCTCTTTAGTTGTGTCTCATGTTGTCTATTGTCCGTAATTTTTCTACAAATATTTGCCCTTGTACTTTTAAGCTCTAAAAAGTACAAGCTGCTTATGGGCATTTCTTTTTGATCTTTTATAACTTGATTGATTAAAAAGCATAATTTTGGAAGACATAGCAAAATAATTAGGTGTGCGGGCTCTAGAGTCTGACAGCCTATGTTTGTGTCTCTGCACCATAACTTAACCAGCCATTGATACCATAATCAAATTGCTAATCTCTCTAAGCCTCAGCCTTATCATCTCTAAAAAGAGAGGAAAATAAACCTGTTTCATAGAGTTATTGCAAGAATTAAATTAGGAACACCATATTAAAATAGTGTAGTTCTGATGCTTTGACAGCTTCTTATTTTGTTTATGTTGATGCTAATTTCTGTGTCTGGGAACTAGATTACTGAAAGTGTATTGGCACTTGAGTGGCTTTGTGCTGGCATTGTATCAATGGGTAATTAAAATAAAGATAATAACTAGTTCTTTATGGAATGGAAAAGGAAAAGTCATTATACAAGACATCAAATGCCAGATTTGCTTAGTGATACTTAGTTTTTTAAACTGTACTTTCCTAGCTATTAAACACATACATTTAAAATTCTACAGGAAGAAAATCATTCAGCTGATAATGAGTGTCACCTGTGTGTAGGGAAACAGTAATGCAAAATAACATGGTGCCTTGCACAGTCAAACCTGCATTTAGATGTGCGAAAGAAAAAGAGGAGGGAAATGTAAAATAAGACAGTGAATCATGATAAACGATGTTTTAAAAAAAAAAACAGCTAATGGCTTTCGTAAAGAAAAACAGAAAGCACTTACCCAGGGTGATTAGGCAGCACCTCTCCAACTCTGTAACAGGTAATTTGAGAGATGGAGTTTATACAGGAACTGGCCGGCAAGGGCGCCTGGTGCATGTAAAGGCTCTGGGGCAGGAGAAGGTTTGACTTGGGAAGTCAACTGCAAACAGTCAGTGTGGTTGGAGTGTGGTGTGTGGAGGGTTGTTGAGAGTTGGGAGCCTGAAATGGGATGAGATTTTCTTTTTTAAAAGCTTACTTTTGCAACTGGCTGAAGAATGGATTGTAGGCTTGGGGACAGGAGAGGAAACAGGGTGTGATTCAGAACAGAAGTTGTTCCAGACTTTTCTTAAGTGAAAGCACTAGAAAAAGAAGGAACTAGGTGGGTTTGGGGTCTCATTTAGAGATAGGACCTACCAAATAGTTAGTGGATTAGATGTGGAAGGCGGTTAAAGGGGATTGAAATCATCAAGGTTTCTGATTCAAGCACTTGGCTGGATAGTGGTGCCGCTTATTGAAATGGAGACGGCAGGTAATGGTGAGGTGTATTTGAGGGGGACATCTACAGAGATCAGTATACTGATACTGATTGAGGAGTGAGTGGGGTATGAGGAAGCGGACAGCTGGGGCTGTGTAGCGAAGACAAAAGGCAAATGGACCAGTTACTGAAAAGGGAATTGGAATGTAGTCAAGGTGGCATGTTTTTGTTTTTAGGATGACATTCAAGGACATTGGTAACCGCTGATCTGGATGATTAAATAGAGAGGGAAGGTTGGGAAGTGGACAAGAGAGAGGATATCCAAAAGGTCTAGTTCTTGGAGGAGACAAATGGAATGGTACCCAGAACACACGTGGAAGAAACGTTAGCTTCCGTGGGCTAAGTTCAGTGGAAGACACTTGGCTTTCTTTCAGAGTGTTGTCTGTTGCCTGCCATCTCCATCAAGGGTGAGTTAGGGTTGGGCAGGGCCAGTGGGAAGTGACTGAGTGGGGTGGCAGTGCCTGAGGCATTGCACCAGCCTTGTATGGTAGGTGACGCTCTAATGTTCGAGCTTCTAACTTCTTCCTTCTGCTTTGTAAATAAAAGGTGTCAGGAAAACTGAACTTGTTAAAGCAGAGTTGATTGCTTGAAATGTTTCCCTTGCGTGTTTTCAAAAATCATTTCATCGGCCTCTTTCAGGTTTCATTCCCTGACCTGCTAATTCTGTCCTGTATCTGTGCTACATTTATACATGGTATTTTTATTGTACTTATTCAACATACCATATTAGTTTTCTGTTGCTACTGTAATTAAAGTTCCCCACAAACTTTGTGGTATAAAACAACATAGATTTATTTATTATCTTGTGTTAGAAGTCTGACACAGGGCCCACTGGACAAACAAAAAAATCAAGGGACTAAATCACTGGGTTAAAATCAGGACTGTATTCCTTTCTGGAGACGCTAGGGGAGGATTTGTTCCATGTCTTTTCCAGCTTCTAGGGGCTGCCCACATTCCTTGGCTCCTGGCCCCTTCCTCTATTATGGAAGCAGCATAGCATCTCTGACCCTGCTTTTTCCTCCTGTCTTCCTTACATCAGTTTCTCTGACTCTTTTACCTGCTTCCCTCCTACTTTTAAGCACCCATTGATTACAGTGGGCCCTTGGATAATCCAGGATAATTTCCCCATTTTAGCTGATTAGCAACCTCAATTCCCTTTTGCAAGGTAGCTGAACATGGGTTCCAGGAATGGGCTGAGCCGGAGTGAGGGGGAGGCGGCATCATTCTACCACATGCATGTTTTAATTTATTATTCGGCTTTGTATTCCTAGCACTATAGTCCCTGAAATATTGTATACACTCAAGAAATACGTGGAGACTGTTTAATTATTAAATGTTCCTTTCTTTGCCCTCCTCCCACTCCCACACACCTTTTTGTAGTGACAGGTCAGTCTTATGAGAACATGGTAACTGAGATCATGTCAATGGGCTATGAACGAGAACAAGTAATTGCAGCCTTGAGAGCCAGTTTCAACAACCCTGACAGAGCAGTGGAGTATCTTTTAATGGTGAGAAACATTTTACTTTCTTTATTCTTGTTGTTTAAGACCAAAATCTCAAAGATTTTTAAAGAACAGTTAACTGTTCACAGGAGGAGAATAATGTATGCTAGATAATTTACATGATGCTTTTATTTTTCTTAGTATGTTAGCATTTTATATTGATAAAAGTTTTTGATGTGATATTTAGTTACAAAATAACATGGCTGAGTTGTAAAATTGGCTATCCATTTGAAGTAGTACCTTCTACCAAAATTACAACATCCTCAAAGTATGACAGCTGTGTGTTGGGGGATGGGGCAGGTTTTTCATCTAATCCAGCGGTTCTCAACCTGTGGGTCGCGACCCCTTTGGGGGTCGAACGACCCTTTCACAGGGGTTTGCCTAAGACCATCGGAAAACACATATCAGGTATTTACATGACGATTCATAGCAGTAGCAAAATTACAGTTATGAAGTAGCAATTAGGAAGGTTGAGAACCACTGATATTACCTAATCCAACAATTTACTAGCTTTTTTGACTGCCAGCATAATCCTGGATATACTATTTACAGTAAAAGTTTCAAGTTAGAAGCCCAACCCAAATTTTATATACTCTTAATTTTTGTAATTAGTTACTAACTTTTAAAAATTGGGAGATTTTCTTAAAACTTAAGATAATCTGGTGTGTAGAGCAGCTTGGATCCCAGATGCCCTCAAGGGATTAGGAAAAGTTTTCTATCATAGACTCTTTATTCACAATCTTCTCATGCATTCACTGTTAATTCACATAGCATTATGCATTTAATTTAACATATGATGTTACTTGCCTGGTTCCGTTGGCATTTGAATTGCTAGCTTGTTGATCATTAATAGCAGTCTAAGTTACTATTTTTTACTAGCATAAAGGTTTTTGAGAAATAGGTTGTTGTGGGCACATACTAAAACCCTTGTCAGTTTAATAGTATCAGATATTTTGATCTAATAGATTTGAAGTTTTGAGGAATATAAGTGAATCACTTTTCAAAGTTGCTACTACTACTTAGCATTAAATACAAATGAATAAAAGAGATAATTTCATGAAACAGTTTGAAGTGTTTTTGATGTATTTACTTTTTATTTCATAAACTGAAGTGGGGGCTGCCTTTAACTGTTACTAGTTTTTGAGACCCCTGTATAAGAGAGGGTGAATGGATGGAAAGAAGAAATAGTGATCTAATAAAATGTTAAATACAACCTGTGAGAATTTGAGGTAGGTCTGTTACAGTGATGATGAATTTGAACGAGGCTTAGGACCCTCAATCCGTATATAATTTGTTGGCACTTAATAGCTCTTCATCTAAGGGTTTAAATTGGTGGACTCTCTAAAAAAACATTGTTTTCCGTGTCCAAAGTGACATAAAATGCAGGCAGCTATTACCCTACTTTTCATAATTCTTGATTCTTTTTAAAACCTTTTTTTCAATTATAGTTAACATACAACATTATATTCGTTTCAGGTGTACAACAGTGATGACATATGCCTTATATATATATTGTTTTTATATATATTTATGATTTTGGCATCTCATTTATTGAGAAATGGAAGCATTTATTATTATAATCTCTTATTCAAGTGTAATATTTTCCTCCATTTTTCTCCTTCCATAATCTATGAGAAATTCATAAAAACTTTTAAAATAAATTGTATATAAGAAGTTTTGTAAATTATTTGCATCAAAGAGGGTGTTTAAAAAGTATTAGTGCAATTTTAAGTTACAGTAACTTTTAGAAGATAAATGCTGCAGACTTAGAAAATGCATCACCTAAATAAGGATTTAAAGTTCTTTTATACCTGTTTACTCCTTCACATTTTGAATCATCTATTTTAGTTTTTAATAAGTGGTGCTTCCTGTATGATACTTTCTCAGAACCATGGATCAGTCTAGGAGATCCTCCTTGCTTGGCCCCTGTTATCACCTGCCCCCTCCCCAATAGACTTTTTCCCCTAAGGCTCATTTCGGAACTGCCATGTGTGTATCAAAACCTCTTTGGATAATCTTAAGACTAGGGTTGCAAATGCAATTGTTTTTGTTACTGAGCTGGTAAAAGTTTCTGTGAAGTTTAAAAATCAACTAGAGCATAAAAACCAGGTATATCCAATTTTAATAAGATTTGTATTGATACCTTAAAATTTAAATTAGTAGCTTGTTTAATATTGTACATTATTACTTACATGCAAGTTTAGGAATCTGCCCCTGATACTTCAGTGTTGGATATAACATTCTTTGCTATATGAATATCATCACTTCATGACTTATTTTTTAAGTTACAAAATCCCTTATTTTATATGTTAGATCTGCCTTACGTAATAAGGTAGCTAGCTGTTCAGTACAAGTAGATGTTTAAATTTAATTTAATGAAAAGTAAATTAAAATTTTAGTTTCTTAGTAACATTAGCCACATTTCAAATTCTCAGCAGCTACACGTGGCTAATGATATTTTATTGGACAGTATAGATATAAAACATTCCCATCAAGTTCCATTGGACAGTGGTGCCTGACATGCTGCCAACATGGGTCCAGTGATGAGTTTTTCTGCACCACACTCAAGCCATTTCTAATCTAAGTATGTGCAGTTTACAGATAACTCTGGATACTTCAGTTGAAGCAGACATCTGTTTGGTGCTTTTGGAAATTAGACAAGGATATCAAATAGATTAATAAATCTTTTACTGTGTAATATTTAAGTAACTTTAAATGATGGGATATTTTAAAGTTTCGAAATTGTGTTCTAGGGCATCCCCGGAGATAGAGAAAGTCAGGCTGTGGTTGACCCCCCTCCAGCAGCTACTACTGGGGCTCCTCAGTCTTCAGTGGCTGCAGCCGCAGCAACTACGACAGCAACTACAACAACAACAAGTTCTGGAGGTAAAGTGGAATCTGTTGGGTGGTGGGGGAAATGGTCCCAAATTTTTACTGTAAAATAATTTAATCTGAAATATTTGGAGGTACTGTTCATTACCAACACATTTGGATAAGTCTTAAAGCACATTTTCCATTCCTTAAAGAAGGGCCCAAAAGAAGTTCTAACAAATGGACATAAAAGAAATTCTTGCTTATATTAAACATCATTGCTGCAGTTTGGCAAAGGGCACATTCTGTTTAGTGTATTGTAAGGAAGAGCTGCTTCCCATTTTGCATTCCATGTTATTTTCTAAAGCCATTTGGCATGGTTTGTTCACCTTGTCTCTCCTTATAAATGCCGTAAAGTATGTATGATTTCAGAGCCAATTGTATCTCAGTGGTTTTTATACAACCAAGGAAATAAAATCCCTAGAGATTTAAAATCTTGTATCTAGAGGTGAAACTACACTTGAATTCAACTGTCATTGTTGGCCAGCACCCACATATCCATTATCAAAAGTTTGATTACAAAACAAAGTCTGGAGCCTTTGGGAGGCCCAGGGATTACTTAGTATTCTCCTTTATTCTTTCTTCCATATATTGATAAAATATTCAAACTGTTAATTTTGAAGAGGCCATTCTTTGACACATTTCCCAGCTCTAATTACGGCAGCCAGTTTTGGTTGGCAAAATCCCTAAGCACTTTGTGTACAGTCTCCCAAAGAACAGGCTTTTCATTTCTTGAGATAATGGCACGGGGATGGAAAGAGGAGGGCACAGTTTTGGTTCAGGTTGGGGGGCTGTCCCTTTCAGCAGCATTAAATGGGTAACTTAGTTTCTAGGTCTCATTTTCTTCATCTGTAAAACTAGTGTTACATAAAGAATAAATGTCTTGTGTTGTGTGGTCATTTTAATTTGAATGATTATCTCATTACTCATTAATTAATAACTTCAAAAACATATTATCTACAATTTTGGGTTTCCTATAGCATAACCAAATACCACCACCCCAAAAAGTCACAAGTCTTTTTTTATCTTATTTGGCATTATTAATATTTATTATTGTAAAGGGATCTTGGACTAAAGTGTTCTAAATGTATTAGTACTAGATTGTCTTGTGGCTTATTTATCTTAAGTGTTTATAGATTATAAATATTTGAAATTTGATAGTAACCAGAAATTCTCTTTTTAAAAAAAATGTACTTATTAAATATGTTGGGAAATCTTCTAATTATAATTGTTTGTCTTATAAAACTCCTTCTGATCTGTGAATATGAACTCTTTACTAAGTATCTTTCATTTATTTGTTTTAGAGTTTCCCAGAAATTTAAGCTCAGATTGTTTTTTTTTAAGGTTTTGGTTGTATTTAATAAAGTAAGTAGGTTTTTCGTTTTTGTTAGTCCTGGTATATATGTTTTTCTAAGAAACTTTTGGGCAACAGTAACAGCTTTTTTAGTTCTTTTTTAATATTATTTGATCATACTGAATGCCCAGAGAAATTATAGGAAAACTTCTTTCTTTTAATGTTCTGTATTTTCTGCCTTTGCTAATGAGGAATAATTTCTGCAGTATGAGACTTGGAAGTTGGTACATTTTGAACATTTTATCATTATTTACTTTATTTTATATACATCTGAGAACTTAAATTATATTTTTTAGGTTATGGTTGAACCAGCTTTTTGTATATGTAATTGCTACTTTTGTTTTAAAATGTTTATGTTTATTTTAGGACATCCCCTTGAATTTTTACGGAATCAGCCTCAGTTTCAACAGATGAGACAAATTATTCAACAAAATCCTTCCCTGCTTCCAGCCTTGCTACAACAGATAGGCCGAGAAAATCCTCAATTACTGCAGGTAACTATTGGATCCGTGTTGATTTCAGAAGTGGATTGAGAGTGTCTCACATTTTGGAAAAGTCTGTGAGCACCCCTTCCTCTCTACCAGCTCTAAAACTGTCTTTCTAAGCACACTCAATAGAATATGCTCAATAAATAGATGTGCTATAAAAAGAATTAGGGGTGGAGGGTGGGCTAATTTTAGTGGGTCAGATAATAAGTTTGGGAAACAATTGATTAAAAACTCTTTCGCAGAGAAATTAACTAACTTGTTAAATCTTTTTTTCCAAGCTTATTAACTTCTGGGGCACTGCCTCTTAGAAAACTACTTGTGGCTTAAGTAATACTTAGGTCATGAGTATCTGAGTTTTATACAGCATTGTACTGCCTACTAATGAGGGAGATATATAAGTTCTATTTTTTCTTACAGTCCCCAAGTCGTTTTTAACATTGATTTGAGGTTGGAGGGTAAGATACATTTATGAAAGAGAATTTGAATTCTCTTAATTCTTCATTCAAGGGTACTGAGCTTCTTTAATAATATACAAAAAATCATATCCTTCCATAGACTAAATAATCTAGAATCATTCTAAAATATTGCAGTTACAGAGTTACAGTTTTCTTTCTTACTTGTATTTTAGAATTCTTATTTTCCTGAAGATACTTTATATCAATATATTGTTTTTCTCTGTCCTTCAAATCACCACAGCAAATTAGCCAACACCAGGAGCATTTTATTCAGATGTTAAATGAACCAGTTCAAGAAGCTGGTGGCCAAGGCGGAGGGGGTGGAGGAGGTGGCAGTGCAGGGATTGCGGAAGCCGGAAGTGGTCACATGAACTACATTCAAGTAACGCCTCAGGAAAAAGAAGCGATAGAAAGGGTGAGTTCAAGTAGCACTACACATTCAGTTTTGTAGATAACCACGTTTCCGGTGCTCAGTGGTCATCTGGGGCCAGTGGCTAACGTATTGGATGACACCGATACAGAGTATTTCTGTCACAGGAGGTGGTTTTATTGGACAGCCAAATAGAGCATTGCCCTAGGGACTGCAGTAAAGACATTCCCTTTCCAGCCCTGCTCTCCCATCTTGTCCTGTGTGAAGCCAAAGGACTAGCAGTGAATACTAGTCTAGCATGAAATAGTTAAAATATATTGGTATTTTCAAAATCAGGAAGAATAAAAATGATCCTAAGGTGTATACCCAATTCAAGATTATCCATTTTTCAATTTATATTTCAAAATTTACTTCACTACTGTCACTAAAATGTGAAATAGATATATATGTGAATTACATTAAAAATGATACACAGTGAACATCAGAACCTGATGTCTTGAATCTCTTTTCGTGCTTACCAAGTGGACCATCAGTGTAGGTTGTCACACTGCATAACCTCGTTTTCATGATACTATGACCAGTTCATTTTTTCTGGAATTATAGTATGTACTTGCCCTGTCCTATCTTACAGAATGTTCTGAGATGAAAATTTGATGAAGTGCATTTTAACTTAATACTTAGAAAACCATCTGAACAGAAATTTGTCCTTGTTTATGGTAACAAACATATCAAGTGTTCAAGATTTATAATTATGTGTTTCTTAAGAGATACTTTATATATCATGCTGGAATTTTCCCCTCTCAAGTAACAGAAGTGAGTAAGTGACACTTGCCTCAGTTGTTGTATGGCAACATTTTTTGTGGGGGCAGGTTAGGGTGGTTAAGATTATCAGTTCTTAATTTCTGTGTTGGAAAAATTATTTTCCTTTGTTGTGCTTTCAGTGTCATACTAAGCAAACATTGCCTAATGCAAGGTCATAAGGTTTACTCACATCTCTTCTCCAAAGAGTTTATAGCTCTTACTACATTTAGGTTTGTGATCCATACTGAGTTACTTTTAGGTTATAGCATGAGGAGTACGAGTCTAGCTGTATTCTTTTGCATCTGGTTATCCTGTTGCCCCAGCACCGTTTATTGAAAATACTACTCTTTCTCAACTAAATTGTCTTGGTATTCTTACTGAATAAATGGGAGGGTTTATTTCTGGGCTCTCAATTCTGTTTCATTGATCTTTCTGTTGATCCGTATGCCTGTATATTTATCTTTATGCTAGTGCTTCACTGTCTTGATTACTATGGCTTTGCAGTAAATGTTAAAATCAGGAAGTGTGAGCACTCCACTTTTGTTCTTAAGATTGTTTGGCAACTCTGGATCCCTTGCATTTCCATATCAATTTTAGGGTCAGCCTGTTTGATTTCTGGAAAAAAACAAAACAAAAACAAAACCTGGCTGGGATTTAAATAGATACTGTTTTGTTTTGTTTTTTTGTAAATCAATTTGAGGAGTATTGCCATGTTAGCAGAATTAAGTCTTACCATGTTATGAACATGGGATCTGTTTCCATCTGTTAGTAGATTTTGTATCATTTCTTTTAGAAATCATGTATAGTCTTCAGTTTGTATTTCTTGTGTTAAATTTATTGCTAAGTATTTTTATTATTTATGCTCTTATAAATGAAATTGGTTTCTTAATTTTATTTTTGGTTCATTGCTAGTTTTAAAGGAATACAGTTTAATTTTGTATATTGATCTTATAAACTCAAATATTAATTCTTTGTGTATGTATGTTCCTTATGATTTTTTATATGCAAGGTACCATTTACAAATAGACATAGTTTTACTTCTTGTCCAGTGTAGATGCCTTTGGTTGGTTGGTTTGCCTAATTTCTCTATCTAGAGCTCCTGTGTATTGTTGAATAGAAATGATGAGAGTCAGCATGCTTGTCTTGCTCCAGATCTTAGGGGAAACATTTCAGTCTTTCACTATTAAGTATAATGTTAGCTGTGCATTTTATTAGATTTCCTTTTATCAGGTTGAGGAAGTTTCCTCCTATTCCTAGTGTGTTGAGTGTTTTATCACAAAATGGTGTTTGATTTTTGTCAAATGATTTTCCTGTTATTACTGAGATGGTCATGTGGTTTTGTTCCTTTCCCTGTTACATGCTTTATTGCATTGATTGATTTTTGTATGTTGGACCAACCTTGCATTCCTAGGATAAATCCCACCTGGTCATGGTGTAAAATTCTTTTTATATTTTGCTAGGGTTGTTCTGCTCGTATTTTGTTGAGGATTTCTGCATCTGTTTCATAAGAAATACTGCTCTAGTTTTCTGCGATGTCTGTGTCTCGTTTTGGTTACCAGTGTAACTCTGTGCTTCTTGAGTTGGGAAGTATTTTCTTATTAATAGTATTTATTTCTATAAAAAGTGGGGTGTTTCCACATTTATTTCTGATTTCAGTAATTTCAGTCCTCAGATTTCTTTTTCTCTTGTCATTTTAACTGAAGGTTTGTCGACATTATGGATCCAAAAGGGAAAAAAGAGCCAGCTTTTGGTATTGTTGATTCTGTTGCTTTTTAGTCCCCATTTTATTTATTTTCTTCTAATCTTTATTATTTCTCTCCTTTGGTTGCTTTGGATTTTGTTTCCTCTTCCTATTTCCTCATGTCTTAATGTGGAAGCTTAGATTATTGGTTAAAGATCTTCCTTAATAAAGATGTTTACAGCTGTAACTTTTCCCCTAATCATGGCTGCAGCACATCCTGTAAGTTGTAGTGTATTGTGGTTTCTTTGGTTTGCATTGTGGTTTTGTTTTCATTCATCTCAAAGTGTTTTCTAATTTCCTTTGTGATTTCTGCTTTGATTCCTAGGTTATTTGGGATTGTGTTAATTTACACATATTTATGAATTCTCAAATTTCCTTCTGTTCCTGATTTCTGAGTTCATTGTGCTTTGGTCAGGGAACATACTTTGTATAATTTTGATTGTTTTGAATTTATTGAGGCTTGTTTTATGGCCTAACATGGTCTTTATGGAGAGTGTTCTATGTATACTTGAGAAGAATATGTAATCTCTGTTGTTGAGTGTTCTATAAGTGTCTCTTAGGTCTAGCTGGTTTATAGTGGTGTTCAAGTCTTCTGTTTCCTTCTTGGTCTTCGTCTCGTTGCCATATCCATTACTGAACGTGGAGATAATGAAGTCTCTACCTGTTGTTGTTGAACTGTTGATTTATCCCTTCACTTCCGTCAGTTTTTCGTTCATGTATTTTGGGGCTGTTAACATACATTTATAATGAAGTTTTCCTGGTGTTTTATCATCATAAAATGTCTTTTGTTATTAGTAACAATTTTTATCTTAAAGTCAATTTTGTCTGATATTAATATAGCCACTCCAGCTCTCTCTTTGTAACTGTTTGCATGGTATATATCTTTTTCCATCCTTTTACTTTCAGCATATATGTGTCTTTGAATCTAAAGTGTGTGTCTTATAGAAGCATTTAGTTGGATCGTGCCCTGTCTACCTTTTACCTCAGCTAGCCCAGCTTTAATCTGGACAAGACCTAGGTAACAAAATCATTTTTGAGTTTCTTCTCCTTTCATGGATGAATTGTTAATCGTGCTGAATTGGGATTTATGTCCAGTTTTTTAAGGTCATTTCTTGATACAGTCTAATGCAAGGCGATTGAGACTGTTGAGGAGGGGGTTCATAAATAACATTTGACTGACAAGTACATAGTTTTAGTACCTAATGAGTTAGGTCATTAACCTGGGTGTTTAAAGGCTTTTAAAGTAGTGGATATTGAATCACAAGTGGTATTTTAATAGACTAAGAAAATGAAAGCAGTTTGTATCACTATTTTTAAATGCTATAAAAATTAAGCAAAAATAGAACACCATATGTCTTCACCTCAGAATGTAGACTGTAATATTACTAATAATTGAACACCCATTTTCCTAGTATGAAGTGTTTCAAAAAGCAAGGTTATTGAGAATAATGAGAATGATATTTGACCCTAATGAAAGATGACTTTCTTTATAGATAGTTAGATGAGGTAGTTAAACTCATCTCCAGTTACTCTAATCCATATCTTCACCACTTCTATACTATGTTATTTATTTTTAAACCACCATAATAAGTAATTAATTTTTAATGCCAGTGAGTATTAGCAAAGTATCTTTAGTCTGTTGGTTTTAATTACTATAGGAACAAAGAATTTTGTAGGTGGTGTTTAATGGGTCTAGGTTCCATCTAGCTTCTTGGGTTTGACAATGAATCCATATTTAGATAGGGATGAATTCATGTAAAATTCTCAAGAGCTTTTTTGTGTCTTTTATAGGATGTTTTCAAATGATGATCTGTCAGTAGTGCTATGTTGGAGTCCATAATATGTTTTTTGTTTCTTTTCTTCCAGTTAAAGGCATTAGGATTTCCTGAAGGACTTGTGATACAAGCTTACTTTGCTTGTGAGAAGAATGAGAATTTGGCTGCCAATTTTCTTCTACAGCAAAACTTTGATGAAGATTGAAAGGGACTTTTTTTTAATCTCACACTTCACACCAGTGCATTACACTAACTTTGTTCACTGGATTGTCTGGGATGACTTGGGCTCATATCCATAATACTTGGTATACGGTAGATTGTTGGGGGTGGGGAGGGAGGGATCTAGGATATAGGGCAGGAATAAATACAGTGCATGTCTGCTTCAATTAGCAGATGCTGCAAATCCACAGTGTGTAAAATATTATACAACCAAAAATCAGCTTTTGCAGGTCTATTTCTTGTATAAAACAGTAGATAACTTCCTAGGTTTCACTTTTTAGTGTACTAGATCCAGAAATTTAGTGTAATGCCCTGCTTTGTATTTCTTTGACTTAACATTGGTTTCAGAAAGAATCTTTGCTACCTAGAATCTACAGTCTCTATTTCATGGCAACACTGGATAATGGCTTTGTGAAATTGAAAAAAATATTTTGAAACAACCACAAACAGAAATGCCAAATTATTGATGGTTATTATTGCTGCTTCAAATACATATAAAATTAATGTCAAGAAAGCCCATACTTTGGTGTTAAATACTTGGGGTGGGGGGGCAGGGGAGAAGGGGACCCTTTTCGTAAAATGAAAATAATTACTGCTATTTTAAAATCTCTTGATCATTGAATGTGAGGCCCTTCTTAACATGATTTGTGAAGCTGTACAATTATAGGCAGAGTTATTTTCCTGTTTACATTTTTTTTTTCTGGGAAAAATTGGTAGGTGTCTAATTACTGTTTACTTCGTTGTTATATTGCAGTAAAAGTTTTAAAACCATCATTGCATGTTTGCTTTTGATGTATCCCTTTGTGAAATGAGCACTTTGGGGCCAATGGATAAATGCAGCATTCACTCTCCCTCTCTTCCCTTCCCTCAGCAGAAGTGTGTTTGTCAGCAAGTCGTGAGTTCAAACTGCTGCCTTTTTTAAAACCCACAAAATGCTGATTCAGTTTAAAATTAATGCAAATGTTTCAAAACTGGGTTTCTACTATCTGTAAATGTTTTTTTCTTGTTAGATAAGAATGTATGACCATTAAAGTCATTAGGATTACACTGCTTTCAAAAAGAGAAAGTGGACAGAAGTATAATCCAGCATCTTTATTGCATTGGAAAGACTGGTGAAGTCTTTTGGATGGGTTGGGAGATGTGGCTGGGAAAATACTTTGGAAAATATACAATCAAGATATCTCATGGCATATTAAAAGAAAAATCTTAATAGCAGTGTTGGCTTTTATTTGGATTTTTTCATCTCAGTTTTTTCTTTGGAATCTCTTTCATTGGCATTGTTATTTGAACATGAAGCTGGGGTAGATGTCTACTGTTCAGTTTTTCAGATCTATTTTCCTGAATGTAAACAAGACTATTTAAAGAAATGTTTTTTCTACCATCTGATACTGAGTTAAGAAGATGAATTTGCACAGATTTCTCCCTGCATAATCTCTTGCAATAATCTTTAGCGCTGTTTGGTGTCAGCTTCTAAGCTTTTACGTCATGCACTCGTAACCTATCTCTTATGAAGATAAATGAAACCATGATTTCTCCCCACGCTGTTAATCATGTAGTTTAATCTTCATGTTTGTATTCCGTAAATGCAACAGGCCTTTGGACTTTGTATTACCTGTATGTTTTATAATGGATCGTACAAAATGTC
Source organism: Lyroderma lyra (assembly GCA_004026885.1). Taxonomy (NCBI): domain Eukaryota; kingdom Metazoa; phylum Chordata; class Mammalia; order Chiroptera; family Megadermatidae; genus Lyroderma; species Lyroderma lyra. The sequence continues at coordinate 250,679 of PVJL010000471.1, read as the reverse complement.
TCAGGAGAATAAAATGAGGATTCATAATCTGTTCATCTTTCAAGGCAGAGCAATGAGTTGGGAAGAGGGTGGCTTTTCTGATCGGATAATGGAATGCTTCCATTTATTCTATGACATGTTATCTGCTACCTAATTGCTCAGAGCATAGCGAAAACTGGAAAAAGGAGGAAAATAAAAAAAACAGCAGCAGCCTCTTCCTTACTCTGGAAAATGACAGCCGAAGTTGATGGCATGGAGCTTTTGTCCTTGGACACCAAAACGGCCAATAGTGGGATTGCTAATTACCAGAATAATTGCCAGAGGACAGCTCAGACCAAGTGTAACCATTCTTTACGGTACCTTGTTTATCTGCTTAAGGAACCAGCCAAGATGCTGTGAAAGAAATAGGCTTTTTGGGACCTTTTGCTGTTGTCTTTTATTTACATACAGTTCTGATAAACCTCTTCATGCAAGTGAGTATTTGACTTTGGAATTTTGCATTTGAGGTATTATGTCATTATTCCTTGAAATGTTTTTATTGTTTAGTTGCTCTGTGGAAAATGTGAGGAAGCCCAAGTTTATATTTGTTAAATTCTTATTGCTATCCTCAAGTCAAATATGTCTTTATGTTGTTTAAAAATACTGAAGTGTTCCACCAGATAATTTTTTCCTGTATCAGATGGCTAGGATTCTAGAGAATTAATTATAAAATATTTTCAATACATTCAGCATTGCATTTCTCATTTTTTAAAGTGATTTTGCCACATAGAATTCTAGAATGAAATTTGGCAATGCCTCTAGCACTGATGACCTATTTTCTTTAGTGAATGGTAAATGGCAGCATGTAGAAGGCACTAGGTCAGTTTTATTGGGACTCGTGTTTGCTCAACTAAAACATCAAATAGAGAAGGAATACTTGATGGAATGTAAAGCAAAGTTTATGAGGGCCTTCAGAGATTCCGGTAAATCTTCATTTTCCTCATACTTCATGTCTTACAGTAGTCAGCCGAAGATGGCTACAAAATATGCAACCAAAAGTAAGCAATTTCAGGGAGTAAGAATTTCCTAACCAAGTTTATTTTGGTGAGTTCCCTAGCCCTTGGGCTCAGGTACAACATAACTTTTCAGTTCACCCCATGTCCAGATTGTTCTACTTTGTTCTTTGATCCAGGGCTGGCAAACTGCAGCCCATGAGCTGCATCTGGCTCACTGCCTGTTGTATGGTCCATGAGCTAATAAGAAGTCTTTACCTTTTAAACAGTTAAAAATAATTACTCAAATTTCAGTGTCCATAAATAGTTTTATTGAAACAGCCATGCTCATTTGTTTACACATTGTCTATAGCAAGTTTGTGCTAAGGAGGTTCAATGTGAATAGTTGAAAGAGACTAAGGCCTGCCAAGCCCAAATAATTACTGTCTGTCGTTTTACAGAAAAAGTTGGCCATCCCTGTTCTACACTGCGACTAGCCTGTCGTATGTTAAATTCTGTGATGGTTTTTGTTACTTTTGGCATTCTTGGCCTCTTCACTTCAGGTCTTAGCCTCACTTCGGTTTGCTTGTTACTATCACGGGTTCTTTCTAGAGAAGTGATACCACCTCCACATTTCCACTGTCAAAGGGAGGAGCATTGTGAGCCTGATGTGCTGGCCTAGCACGTCTGTGATGTCTTCACATGCTTTTTTGCTGTTACTATGCTATTTCTTGCTCTTAGAGTAAGATCATAAAATTCAGCACTAAGCACACTGGCAAAAGTCAAGAGCACCTGTCATAGTGATAAATCAACCAGAACAGAAAGGTGAGGTGAATCTTTGAGTCCTGTAATCAGAGTTGGGGCAACTGAACAGCTGGCAAAGAGTGGCTGGAACCCAGAGGGAGAAGTGTAGCAGAGGGGCCTGTTTGGGTGGTAGAGTAGTTTCCAGAACTGCGTGGATAGTGGGGATGGGAGGATGGGTGCAGGAGTGATAATGGGGTAGTGAAAAGGCTTGGACTGCTAAGAAAAGGGCAGCATTGCAGTGTTTGGGGAACCCCAGGGACTGGTAGCAATACATTGGTTGTAAGAGGCCTTCCCCATCATCATATGGTTAGATTTGAGAAGCGGACCTTCAAGTAGGGTTTTCACTGAAGAGGAGGCTGGGAGCACCAAAGAAGCATCAGTGTTAACAAACTTGCTTCTTATGTGTGTTGCTGCAGATCCGAAATGGAGATGTGGTCTCTGCCATTGATTGAGCTTTCTGAACTGTGACAGACACTATTTGAATAGTAATGGTTCCTATGACAGGTGTAGAGTAACTTGTCTAACCAGGAGCACAAATTAGAAAAGTCTCCCAGATTATCATCTCATGTCTCACTCAGATCTCTTGTTGACCTAGGCCCTCATCTTCCTTTTCCATCTGACTCAGAGTGAGTCACAGCCCTCTCCAGCTCATGAGGTGGTCTGCAGGGCACCTGAGGAAACTGGCCTCACCCCGAGCCCCAACCAGCCTCATCTTTTTCCCCCACAATGTTTTGTTACAAGTATGTTTGCTCTGATGAAAATGTTGGGATGCTGTATCCTACACTTGTACTAACTAGCTTTCGAGATGGGTCTTCTATCTGCTGATGGCCTGCCACACTTGAGCATGTGTCAACCAGGGCTGGTTCTTCCTACAGAATAGCCACCTTAAGGCCCAAAGGATGTTTAATACGGATCCTGGGTTTGGTAATTAACAGCTATCTCTAACAAAATCCTAAATTGTCACAAACTGCTCTTAATGTGTTTGTAAATTAATAAAAGCCAATCTGGGTTTTATTTGCTTGCAATAGCAAATTAGAACATTCGATAAATGACTTCAAAATTGATGGGTTAAAAATTGGATGAGAGTGAATGGGGCTGGTGGGGCCATGCCTTAAAACGATCTGAGTTTAGGATTCTTATTTTTGAATGGTGTTAGGAATCCTGGGGTGATTTTTGCAACTCTTGCATTTTAGTTTAGCGTTCTTGGTTGTTTTCAAATGTCATTTTGGTCAAGTGGGCCTGCTTCTGCTCGTTTGGCAGTATTTGTTCTAAGGACTAAGGAAATTATCTAAAAGGCAGTTAAATGTTTCAACGAGTGGATTACCTATTACTCCATTGTAAAATATTTTCATATCTTTAACTGCAGTGTTTGAATTGTTACACCATATTTGCATTTCTGCAAAGAACATGAACTATTTCATCCTTAAGATAGTTTCAAATTTACAGAAAAGTTGCAGACAGCACAGAGCTCCCATTCACCGCCTCTGCCCTCCCCAAACCTTAAGTTTTGCAGCTGACCAAGTAATGTCCTCCATTGCAGAAGGATCCAGCCCAGTCTAATGCGCTGCGTTTAGTCTCCTTCAGTCCATACTCTCAGTCCTTCCCCAATCTTTATGTCCTTAATTTAACTTTCCTAAGTTAACAAGACAGCTGCCTCACTGAATGTCCCTCAGTTTGTGTTTGGTATTTCTTCATGACTAGACTCAAGTTAGGCTTATTTGAAGAAGTGCCATAGAAGGGCTGCTGGGCTCTGTCACTGCATCCCCTGAGGTGGCACAGGTGTCCATTTGTCCCATCACTAGTGATGTCCACTTGGATTTGTCAAGGAAGGTGGTGTCTGCTAAGCTTCTCCACTGAACAGTTACTGTTTGTCACTTTGTGTTTAATAAAAGTTTTATGGGCAGATACTTTGAGACTGTAAATACCTTATTTCTCATCAAAAGTTCCCCATTAGTTTTAGTATCCACTGATATTTCTTGCCTGAGTTATTACTAAAATGCCAAGTGGTGGTTTTCAGATTACCGAACTCTGCATTTATTAGCTTGCATTCTCCTGTATTCTGGCATTCCCCAACTTAGAATTTGCTTCTCTGTGGACTTGGATTCCTTTTATTCCGTGGTCTACGATCCCTTACTGCCGTTACTTTGATGCTCAGATGGTCCCAGCTTTTGCCATTGTGTGCGTTCTCACAGCTGGCGTGTGTGTTTGATGTGCCCTTCTCTTGAGTACTTCCTTCCTTTCTGGCACAATAGTACACTCCAGGCTCTTGTGCTGCGTGTGTCCCCACCCCTGTATTCACAGTTTCTTCCAGGAGCTTTGGTTCCCTTTCATGGAGATGATATTTAAGAACCAGAACTTTCTGCTAGGTGTGCTCATTGCTACTGGAGTCTCATTGCTTCTTCCAAACCATCTGGGTAGGCTCGTAGAAAATAAAGCACATGCACACACATTTACTTCACTATTTCTATACCTACAGATAATTGTAAATTTGAGTTCACAGAGGCCCTTAATGCAGCACTACAACGTTCCTTCGAGCCTGTCCCTTTCCAGACTTCTAACTCCTTTCTTGGACAGATGTTTACTGTTTTGGCATCTCCCGTGTGAACAGTTTTTGGCACTCAGTTGCCTTTCTTACTTGAGTGCTGAGCTCACCTTGCTCAGCCCCTTTTGCATAAATCTTGTTATTCATTGGATTTAAATGGAAGTGGAAATGTGTTCAGATAATATCTTCTGAATCCAGCACTCAGGTAGTAGCACTTCCCTACAAGAGAGAAGGTGGCCTTACTTATTCTGTCCCAGTTGCAGTGCCACCATTCAGTCTAGAAGTCTGGAATCTCTCAGTACATGGAGTTCAAGTGCTGGGTGAGTTTTACCAGCTACCTTCTAGGGCTTGGGACCAGTGTGAGCTTCAGGTGGTCACGGTGGTAAAGGTGACTGCAGGAGGAGCAGGCTGGAAGGGGGTGCAGCCCACACACCGGACTATTGGCAGTTCCCCCCAAGAACTGTGCTGTGTACCTCTTGGCACATGCTGCTTCCCCAGGATCAGACATTCAGCAAAGAGTGAGCAGTCACCCAGGGCCAGGCACTTGGTTTGGAATTGCTCCCACCTCCTTGGGCCATGAGCATCCTTCCTGAGGCTCGGGGCTCTCCTTACCTTTTCTGCCACTGTTTCAGTTCTCAAAGCCAGCTGAGAAGCTGAGCGACAAAGAACAGGATCCCCAAGACTGCTCTGGTTTTCCCTTAGAGCAGGGACCTTTGCCCCAGATTCTGAATGACTTGACACATGATAACAGTGAGCTGGCTTGTTGGAGAGAGAGAGAGAGAGAGAGTTCTGTTGACCAATTCCAGATGCGTCTGCATCTGAGACTTAGATGATCAGAGAGCCGTCCCCCAGCTGCCCTCCAGGATCCCTGTGCTGAGGCCAGGTCATGGGGGCTCAGGCTCGGTCACGCCTGGATTCCTGTCTCCACGTCCCACGCCACTGGGCCACACGGCTCGAGCATGTCATTCCGGGTGTGGAGAGTTTATTTCTATGAACTGTTTCTATGCAGTGCTGAATTTTCTCCTGTCAGTTTCTGGGTCAAGGAATTGGCAGCCGCATCTCACCTCCAGATCAAATCAGAGAACCCAGCGAACCTGCCTGACAAAATGCCCACTGTTCCTTTCACCCATCCCAAGGGACTCATGTCAGTGTTTTCTGATTTCTTGGAACAATCTTTCCAGTCTGCCAGCGGCATAGGAACTCGGATTTGGAAGGGGCCTGCGGGTGCCCTTCAGGGATCAATTGCAGTGCCTCTAATGCCTGATCTTCAGCCCCCAAGTGAATGCTTCTAGTGTTGTAGAACTCACTACTGCAGACTCAGACTATATTTCAGACAGTCCAGTGATTGTCAAGTTCCCCTCCCCTGCTCTGCCTCTCTGCATGGGTCATCCTCAGATCCCAATTCACATCCGGGGGTCATTCTGAGCCAATGTGGCAGCCTTTCAGTCTTTAAAAATAGGGTACTTGTATCTCTCCCTGACCACCCCCCACACCCTAGTCAAGATTTTTCTATACCGTAAAAACATTCCTCACTTGGAATGAATTGTGTCAAGTCCCTTCCCCATCCTGATGAACAATACTTCAGGAAAAGTCTGAGTAGTATGAACTAAAGGGGGAGCACTCACCTCCCTCATTCTGTGCATGATACCTCTATTAATGCATCCTAAATTTGAGCTTGCTGGTTTGACAGCCACATTACACTGTGGTCTTGGACTGAGCAGCTGTGCTATTAATAATGTAGCAGCCTTTAAGGTGTGTGTGCATTTGGAGTCCACATCTGATCCATGTTACAGAAGCAAAAGCAGCCTACCTTAGCCTTACATGTATAATATATCTCCTAGCTACAGAACAAATGCTGTTTTTACGAAGTTCTATTCTAGCCCAAGAGAAGGGACACCTTTACAAGTCCAGATGTCTCACCTTGTGCTGCTAGCATTATTGCCATCTTACAGATGGATTAACTGAGGTCAGGCCAAAGTGACATAGCTGGGATCCAAAGACACCTTGGAGGCCCTGTATGCTCCCATCCAAGCCTTTTCCCTTCCCCTGAGTTAAGTTTTTTTTTTTTCTTTTTGTGATCTTTCCTTTTAACCCTACCAGACCGCTGTACCGATTTTTTCGGTCATTTCCGAATCTCCCCCTAGACTGCTGTATCTAATTTCTGAAATGAAAGGTAGACCTACTTTCTACAATGTCTCCAAGTTCCATCTTATTCTAACCACTTGTTTGCATGTAACTAATGTTTTTCTATATCATGTTGGTTTTTTCTCTTTAATGCTCAGGAGCCCAGGTATAGGAGACAGGGTCAGGGCCTCAGGGCTAGTAGGGTTAATCCCTCGCTGTTTTGATAGGTATTTGCTCCTCTGGTGATTTGTCTGGCTATTGCTAGACCAGCAGTTCGTACAGTGTGGCTTGAGGAGCACTTCTGGGGAGTTGGGGGGGAGGGGGGCTGTCTCCCAGGTCCGAACTATTTTCCTAATAACACTGCAGGTATAGTGGAGTTTTCAAGAGGACATGACATCACAGCAGACTGAAGAGGCAGTGTGAGATTCCAGCTGGCTTCCATTAAGCCAGGCAACAAAGAGGTTGGCAAAACCCAAGTCCACCATTCTCTCACTGATTTCTTAAACATTATTTTTCATAAAGATTTGTAAGTTTAACATGTAGTGAAATGACTTAATTTTTTTTTAGATTTCTCAATTTTAACTTTTAGTCAAGTAAATATTTTTTAGCTGTAACCCACGTGAACACAACCTCTGGTTTCTCCATTTTTAAGAGGGGGAAGAGGTCCAGAGACCAGAAAGTTTGAGAACTGCTGTGTTAGGTGATGGTTTTTCCACTTTAGACTTAAGGGACCCAGGAAGCACTGCTCAGGAAGGTCACTGGGGTGCTGTCCGCTGCAGACACGTTGCGGGTGGCAGGTCCTGGAGCTCGTCCGATGCCCCTCTGCCGTACTGCCCTCTGCTCCCACTCAGCCTGTCTCCCTCCCTCTGCTCCACGTACAGTGGGGATCACTACCCGGGCCTTTCCACACCTGCACACATTTGGATGTGCTGCTCACTGCCTAGAAATTCTCCTGTATCCCTCTCCTCTGAACTCCTATTCAACCCTTAAAACCCACTTCGGTGTTACCTGCTCTGTGAAGGCTTTCCTGCCCAAGCCAGCAGAAGACGACTCCCGTGGTCTACTGTCTGAACGTGCTGTGCACGAATTGTGCATAATTATTTATTTGCTTATTTGTTTTTATGGACATTGTGTCAAAGCCAGGAGCGAAACCTGCCATGTGGATCAGCGGCTGTCGGAGCTCAGCAACCATGGCTAACGAGAACTGGAAGGAATTGTGCTTTGATGTCTTGGCTACAGAGTTGGGGTGGAAGGAGGGCTGGTCTGACGTCGTAGAGGGAAAGTAAAATGAAAAGGCCTGGTGAGTGATGGGGGAGTGCCAGGACAGGACAGAACAGGCTGGAACGGTGTAGGGAAATGGCTCTCCCCTGTGTCCTGACACGCCCCCTCGTGGTGAGGGAGAGCCATGTTTCAGGGGGGAGCCTAAGTGAGGAAGGACCAGCACCTGTGGGGTATGGAGGAGTTGAAGCAACCTGTGGGGGACCAGGCTAGGAGGAGGAAGGGAAGCTGCTGTTGTAGAAACCCATCCCATACCGGCCCTCTGTTGCCCAGGCCTTGCAGGGGAAACGATATCCCCTACTGCAAAGGGCCCCTAATGCAGAGCCCAGCGCTAGATACCTTTGGGCCAGCAGGGAATGATTAATGAGGGGGGACCCCAGACCTCCGAAAAGGATCACCAATTAGGAGGGGGACTTGGGTAAGTTCTCAGGGACAAAAGGGGCTGTTGGTATCTGCCCAGAAAGAGCCAACTGCAAAATTCCAAAGGAAACTCGGTGTTAGAATGTGGGAGGGGATCTTCCCCAGGGCTACCTAAGGGCCATGGAGGTGGGAGGGACTTCCCCACCTGGGCCTGCATCTGCTGTGAGTGGGGAGGAAGGCGTGGGTGCTGGAAGAGGGGAGTCCTCAGGTAGGAGGCGGGTCCTAACCCTGCAAGAGCTGACTCTTGATTGGCTGGGGCTTCTCAGCTGGAGATGGTGGGACCCCCTTCCAGCCTTTGATGCAAAGAGAGGCAAGTTCTTGGGGCTTGACACACTTTGCCAGGTGTCTGCCATTGCTGCTCTGTCTGGGTGGTCTCTCTTGGGCTGACTCCTCCAATGACAGACCTCCAAAGGGTTGACCAGTGTCTCCATATTCATGTGTTGAGATTGTACAGTTGATTGACTCATTCACTCATTCATTCCTGTAATATTTCAACAAATATTACCACTAAGAGCCAGACTGAGTACTAGACTGAGGATGAGAACTATGGGCCCATATCCTATCCCAAGGAGTTCCGTGACAGAGCTTTACCACACCACAAAAAGTACCATAGCAGATGCATAATCAGCACAAAGATGGGGCTTGTGGGGGCATCAGCAAGAAATCCAGGAAGGCTTCCTGGAGCAGGGGAGAGGTGAGCTGGGCTGCAAACATCTGATAGGAGTGCACGCAACAGGAGAAATGGGAGCCAAAGGTGTTCCAGGCTGAAGAAAGCGCTTTCACACATGGAAGAAAGAACCAGGCAAATTTGGGAAAGATGAGACTGTCACTATGGTTCAGGCAGTGGTCTAGGTCAGAGGACGGAGGGGAAGTGAGGACAGAGCCAAGTTTGGAAGGCTCCTTCCACCCCACCTCTGTAGCCGAGACATCAAATGCAATATTGGAGACTCACACTTGAGCTCAAGGTCAGTGGTCAGTGGTGGGTGGCCAAATGGGTTCCATGGACAGACCCCAGGGCCTCCTTCATTAAGTTCATACATATTTAATGAGCACCTACTGTATACCAGGCACAAGTTGGAGGCCGAACAGGCCACCTGCCTCTGAAGCTACACTGTAGTCTTCTGCACATGGTTCTATTATAGCAACAAGAAAAAGAAGGTTATTAGTTTAAAAAAAGCACGTAAAAATAAGTCTGCCACCGATTGCTTCATTGGGGAGCCGCTGCCGGTTTTGTGTTTTGATTTTTGTTTTTTGTTGAGTGGTGGTGGAGGAGGTAGTGTCATTTGTTTATTTTGCTTTTAGGAGGGCAGACAGATGTGGTCAGATCTGTTTTTAAGAAGATAACGATAATTCTGTGGCTTCTCGGCCCTTCATCGCAGCCACAGCGCCGGAAGCAGGAAGCGGGGAGACTGGTTCTCCGGGCGCTGCTGGATGCTCCCACAGGAAGACAAGAGTGGCAGCTCCTGCGGCTTCTCCCTTTCGTTCCAAGAGCCCAAAGGAAACGTCACTTCCTTCTGGGAAGGAACTGGACCTCCTTTGAGGCTGAGAGCACGAAGCCAAGGCAATCACACTACCACCCCAACCCCCGTCCTTCTGGTTAACAGACAATGCGGAGCACAGCTCGGTGGGGTGGGGAGAGCCTGATGTTTGCAGTCATGCAGATGTGGGTTCCAAACCTGTTGTGACCACTTAGCCGTGTGGTCTGGGACCACTCATTCCTGTTTTCCGGATCTGAGTGCCCTCATCTGTCATTGACACCTACCTCATGTACCAGTCGTTAAGACACGTTGCAAAGCCCTAGCCGAAGCAGCAGCGCAGCACAAAGCCGACAAATGGAAGGAAACAGAAGATCCTGAAAGGGATCTAGGACTCTCCGAGAGCTTGATGCGTGGTGGAAAGGACATCAAGAATCAGTGGGCAAAGGATGGGGTATCTAGGCCCTGGTGTTGGGGAGACTGGCTTCTATCTGGACAAAAGTAATCACCTTCTTACACCTGTGTGTGTCTTCAGTTGTCCTTGGCTGAGGACCTACATGTGGAAGGTAAACCTACAAGAACTAATGAAAGGACTTCACCCACCTAGCGGACAGGAGTCATATCTACCACGAGGACCGGGAGGTGCGACGCAAGAGGCCCAAGAGCCGTGACACCTGCCGAAGGCTGTTGGTCAGGCTGCACAGGTTTGTGACCAGACAAACCAGCGCCACCTCCAACCGATTTGTGCCCCACAGGTTGTTCGCGAGGCGCCCCAACCCGCCGCCGCTCCTTTCCGGGGTAACTGAGAGACACGCAGGTGTGGTGTGGGTCGCTGACGGACCATAGCGACAGCCCACGTGTAGTACTTACACTGCCGGACGAGGCTCAGTGCCATACAGTCCATCATTGTCCCCCTGTTCACATGCTCAGGCGAAGAAACCTAAACACAGGTGACTTAGACGAGATTGCATAGTATGTGATGGGGTTGGGATTCCATCCAGAGAATTGTTCATTTTTTAATAAAACCTTCTTGGAGTAATTTCAAACTTTCAGAAAAAGGCAATGCAGCGAGCTCCTGTATTCTCTTGGCCCAGTGTGCCCTGACGTCTTAGATAACCATGGTACTTTTGTCACAGCTGAGCAATTGACACTAGTACTTTAGTATTAATATTAAAGCACAGACTCATGTGGATTTCCACTAATGTCCGTTTCCTGACCCAAGATACTGCCTTGCATTTCGCATTGCAGAGACTTGGACACAGGTGTAAACTTTTGACCCGTGTGCCTTACTGCCTACTTGCTTTTCCCACGAAGGTTTTGCAGCCAAAAACCATTCAGGTGCCTCTCGCTGCCCCAGGTGTGGCATCTGACTGCTGACTCTTTTCTGTGTCATCTCACTGCTGGCATGCGGAGAAACTCCCACTGACCCACCTTAGTAACATGATTGTTTTGATGTGGCCCATCAGCCGTTTCCTGGTGTGTGCGTGTATGGGGGTGGGTGCTTATTGGGGCTCCCAGAGCTTCTCCAGGCTTCTCCCCACTCTCCAGAAGCTACCAGATACTACGCCCCTTCTCCCTAACCTGCCCTCACCTGGGCTCGTTGGCCCTGCAGGTGGGGACTGAAGCAAAAGGAGTTACCGTACTTTGTAGTGTATAATGTGCACTATTTTTGCCCAAATTTGTGAGGGAAAAATCAGGATGCACATTATACATAGGTAGTACTCGTTCTGTATCTATATAAATGTTTTTTAATTCTTTTATTTATGCTTATGAGTTAAAAGTGTAACTCCAGAAATCAATCATAATATCCACATGCAAAATAATACTCTGGAATATGATAATTAATTTTTGTTTCATTAATAACTTTATTGGGGTGACACTGGTTAGTAAAAATTACATAGGCTCCAGGTGTACAGTTCTACAGTGCACTGTCTGTGTGTTGCACTGTGTGCTCACCATATAAGTCAGTTCTCCTTCCATCACCATATAAAGAGAGCCCAAAAAAATGTGTACACATTTTAAGAAAGGAAAAAACTGTATTAAAATTGTATTATGATACTCAATATATACCAATAACAAAAGATGAATGCAAGTTGTGTTTGAGGTTCTCAAAGTGGTTACCATCAGTGTCCACTTTGTGACTACAGTGATGTTGACCAAAATGTCCACTTGTATCACTGCACATGCTGTTTTAATTTCTTCCCAAAGTAGCGCCAGTGTAGCTAATTTTCTACAGTACCCCACATCCTTTAAGGTCCCCCATATGCAGACATCAACGGGTGTTAAGTCAGGAGACCGTGGGGGAAACTCAGTGTTCTCGAATTTCAAATACCACTTCAAGATGGTCTTGCACTCCTGGAGAAACAACCGCGCTTCCACCATTCTCTTTGACTGTCCTGCCCGTCACATGGTGACACCAGCATTCATTTGATTAATGCCATCTTTTGAGGCAACATCACACTACACATTGCTACCGTAATTCAATTCAACTTTGAAAAGTAATACATAGATACCATCTCTTAAAATGCGTGTACATTTCTTTGGCACCCTGTGTTTGACTCCCCCTCCCCCCCCCACCCTGTCCCCCCTTACCCTAACGTGTCACCACTAAACTATTGACTGTGTCCATGAGCTTTTGTTTCTTTGCTGCTTTCAGTTTTATACTCCATACATGATTTATGTTAAAAAATAAATGCTGAAATTCCTTTATAATACAAAAACCAAGTACCTAAATATAAACAAATAACAATTTGAATTTAAAAATTAAAACAAAGGATTTTTTCCCTGAAAGTTGGGGCCAAAAACGTAGGTGCGCATTATACGCAGGAGCACGTTCTACATGGCAAAATACAGTAAAGTATGGGATCCCTATTCTTGTCCCCACACCCTTGGTGACCTCACAGACTTCCTAATTGTGTGTCCACTCTGGGCCTGAGCCCCCTGGGCAGCCGCTCTGAGCACGTGACCTGAGCTTTGCTGGCTGGAATGTGGAAAACATGGAGATGATTGCAGTCCAGTCCCAGCTTCGCCACTTACCCACCTGTGGGACTTCCACATTATTCCAGGTCTAGTTTTCTCATGGAACCAACGAGAACAGCAACTTGCTTAGTGGTTAAAGAGAGTAGGCTGAAGTCAGATGATTTGGGTCTGGGCCGTTGGTCGGCTGTGTGACCACTGTCATGTTACTTAACCTCTCTGTGCCTCCATTTCCTCATGTGTAAACGGGGAGCATAACATCCACTTTATAGGGCTCTTGTGAAGATGAAGGGAATTAACAGGTACAAAGCATGTAGAACCGTGCCTGGCATGGATAAACTCGCAACAAATATTAATTATCATCCATCTCACGTGGACATAGAGAATCAAATGAGATCATTCTAAAGTGCATTATAAATGGTAAAGCATGCTAACAAAATAGTCTCATTTTTAAAAACGACTTTATTGCATCAGGAGACACAAGTAGTCCCTAGGAAACCATTCTGTCTCACCAGTGGCCTGAAACCATCTGAACGGATTGACTCCTTTCCGGGGTCACTGTGAGGATTCGGTGAGGAAGTCCATGCAGAGACCTAGCCCAGTGCCCGCACCTAAGCACCCAACGGAAGTCAGCTATCATGACCGGCCCATCGAAAAGTAACCGTAATGGTTCCCGGTGCCAGTGATGTGGCTGGCAGCTGTGCCTGGGCGTAGCTGGCCGGCAGATGGGGCCCGGGCGGAGCGCCAGCTGCAGGGACCCGGGGCGGAGCGAGGCGGGGGCTCCCCGACGGCGGCGTTTGTTTGGAAGCTGCGTGTCGGCGTGCGCTCGCGGCGGCTTCCCTGCGTGCGTGCACTGCGTCATTGCAGCGCTCCCAGCTGTCGGCCGCGGAGACGGCCCAGAAAATGAGGTTGGCGCCGTAAATATTGAGTCAGATTATGCAAATGAGCCCCACCGGAGACGCAGCTGCGGAGGCGGGGTCTGATTGGTGGGCTCTGAGCCGGAGACCCCGCCCCTTCCCCCGTAACTGCTCCCTGACCAAAGGCGGCCTCCCGGGGCCGGGCCGCGGCTGCGGCTGGGAGGGGGCTGCGGCTGGGAGGGGGCTGCGACCAGGCCTTCCCGCGCCTGCTGGCCCGCAGGGGTGAGGGCGGGCGGCTTTGGGGATGAGCTTGCGGGGCAATGACGGAGCTGGATGATGGCGGGTAGTGGTATTTAGTTGCTGCCATACCCTCACCTCAGCCGCTGCCTCGGGATGCACCTCTTTGAGGACACAAACCTGCTGAAGGCGCCCACATCTCCGCTCAGCGTGCCCAGTGGCAGTGGGGGGATGTGGGGGGATGGTGGCGTGCTGGGCCGCCCCACCCGCAGAGTAAAGCATTTCAGCGGCTCTTCGCTCTGGGCAGCCCAAGGTCCTGAAAACCCCCGAGGTGGCCGCGTTGGCGGTGGAGGAACTCCCATTCTAGAAACATGGGTTAGGGAGCAGGGTGGTACAAGTAACACCCTGAAGCTCTTTTGTGGTCGTGGAAGGGGGCCCCTGTGACCTTCACAGGGAAGAAAATACATCTGGGCTCATCGGGTAAGGGGCGAACGTGCGTGGACGTTCATGGAGCTGAGGGTGTTCGGCTGAGGAGCGGGCAGGTTGCAGCAAGAGCTGGGGAAGGGTGGCCCCCCCTTGCCTCTTAAACACAGGTCCCAGTCATTCCTGGAGACCACACCCCAAGGGGACGGGGAAGCAGGCTGACGCTGTTCAGGGGCACAAGCGACACTCCTTTGAGAGCAGATGCCAAAGTGAAACAGGAAGTGCGGGAAGGAGCCTTCTGGGCTCCTTTGTGGACGGTGGGGTTGTGCTTTGCGTGTCCTGGAAGAGGATCCCCTGGGGTGGGCCTGGGTGCTCTCAGGAGACACCTGCCGCAGTGGCAAAGCATAGCCCAAAGGCAGTGGAGGCCTCGCACTGCACCAAAGGAGATGGAGTGGAAGAGCGTGGGAGAGGTGTTCGGGAGTTCTCATGAGTCAGCCGGCCGACTGCCCAAAACAAACAGTGAGGCCTGGGGTAGGAGGAAGGGCTCAGCTCCCGGTCAACAAGTAAGGGCATTATACCCGGGGACCAAAAGAACCCCGAATTATCTTCTGGAGGGCGGGCCCCTTGTAGTGCAGGCTTCCCCCCGTGCGGTGAGGGTTTAGGAGCCCATCTGCATCGGTGCACCAGCGGGGGTTGTTGGGAGAGGCTGCGTTCAGTTTCAGTGAATATTTTGGAGACTCTTCCAAGGCATTTGCCCATTTCACGATGGGCGGTTTGCAGGAACAACGTGCGACATGACAACGCACCTGCCCACGCTGTGCTGAGTGTTCAGCAGTTTTTGAGCAAAAGAGGCATGACCCCATGCCCCATCCTCCATACTCACCCGATCTCGCCCCAGGTGGCTTTTTTTGGTTTCCCCAATTGAAAAAAGTCCTCAAAGGGACCCATTTTGCTGACGTGGAAGAGGTGACACAAAAGAAAACAGCAGACACAGTAAAAGGCATCCAAACAGACAAGCCCCAAAACTGTTTGGAGCAGCGGAAAAAGCGTCTTGACAGTTGTATTGCATCAAACGGAGAGCACCTTGAAGCTCACTGCCATTTAAACGTGCAAGAATAAATACACAATTTTTTAATAAATAAATTCCGGGACTTTTTGGGTCCCCCTTTATATTAGCGTCCCATATCTACTGCAACCCATCACCGCATCATTAGCAGCTTCAAGTAATACAGATTCATTTTCTTACCGTTCTGGACGTCAGAGGGTCTCCCAATGCTGAAATCAAGGTGTCGGCAGGGCCACGTTTCTCTCTGGAGACTGCAGGGGAGAAACCATTTCCTTGTCTTTTCCATCTCCTAGAGGCCGCCTACATTCCTTGGCTTGTGGCCACATCGCTCAGGCCTCCGTTTCCATGGTCAACCACATGCATCAACTCTGACACTCCTGTCTGCCTCTCATCAGGGCCACTGTGATGACATGGTGTCTATTTAGATGATCCCCATATTTTAATTAAGTTCCACTGATTAGCAGCCTTAATCCATCTGCATCCTTAATTCCCTTTCACCACGTAACCTGCCATGTCCACAGGCTCTGGGGATTAGGACTGGAGGGGCCATTGCTCTGCTTATCACGGGCATAAATTGGGGAAATTGAGTTCTCACTCCTCGGTGTAACCGCAGACTACCCCCTGGTTGGCAAAGGCCCGGGGAAACGAGGGTATGCTTAGCAATTTTTATGGTCCTGAAAACACAGCAACGAAGATGGCATATTAAACACAGCGAGTGCCAATGACATGTTATGTATGTAAAATTAGAAATTAGGCTGCCGTGTTGTTTTATCTGTATACCATCTCTGGTTCAATGTGCACTTCAGGAAGTTTTTTTCCTCCATGGTTTTAGTCAGAAACCCAGCAATTGGTTGTACTGTTGGTTTTGTTGCAGACAAGCCCGGCTAAGACGCAGCTTCTTGCGTTCTTTTGTTTTGTTTTTTGTTTTAGTCTGATCCTTCCTCCCAATAAGCAAAACCTTTTTGATTCTACAACTCAAATGTTCCTAAGTGTTCCCACTCCCAAATTCAAAAGAGAACATCTTTATCTGAAATGATCCTACCCGTGGGTAGGGTGGACTGATAAATTTAGAGAAAACGGAATTATTCATAAAATTTGGGAAGCAAAACAGATGAGTTTATCCAAAGACAAAATCTTGTTCCTGCTAACTACCAGTTGTGGGGTAGCTGCAGGCACGCAGGACGTTCTGCTGCTTTTCTATCCCTCCTAAAAACAGCCTCAGACTCAGCATTCTGGTTTGATTCCCATCACAGACCTCCCCCCGCCCCCCCGCCCGGCCCCCCAGGCCGAAAGCCAATTTTGTTCTCAGTTCACTCCCTGTAGTGGTCAGGTCCCTCTTTACCTCTCCAGGCTTATCTGTCCCCACACCTCCTCAGTCCACCTGCGAGGTCCAGGCACATGGGAAGAGCCATCCTTGGGGGAAAACCCGGCAGGCTCACACCTGCTGGTCCTGGCAGCCTCTCCCTTGTTGTCGGACTAGTCATCCTTCGGGCCCCAACTCAAAATGTCAGCCGCTCCGTGCAAAGCGCCGCTCCAGCCTCGGAGGCTGGTGAGGGTAGGCCTCCGCCTGCGTGGACGCCTGGATGCAATAAGGACGTTTGTAAGGCCATCAGAGGCAGTCTTTACACGCCCCGAGACAGGCGTGCCGTGGGCATGGTCTCGTTTTCTCATTGCCTGCTGCGATCTTGCAAGGACCTTGTAAGTCAAATCTCAGTGTTGCCACTTTTCAGCTGGGCAAAATTCAGAGAACGAGCCGGCAAGCGCCAAAGCCAAGCCTCAGTGCCCAAGACCATGACTTCAACCTCTGCGCCCTGGAGACAGAAGCTAAGGCCTGGGCAGTCCGCAGAGGTGGCCTGGTACAGCAGAGGTGGCACAAGAGAAAACTGGCTCAAGAGAAACACCTCAGTTTAAGTCCCAGTGGGGCCACTTGCCTGTTATGGCATCTGGGACAGGTCACTTGGCCTCTCTGAGCCTCACTCAGCTTCCTCATGCCTGTCTTGTCAGGCGGGGGAGCCCACGAACGCTCAGGTGATCTCAACCAGGCATCGGGGGGATTATTATCAGGGGGCCTCAGGGAAAGCTGCTTGGCAGAGGTAGCAAAACAGATGCAAGACACAGACAGCCTCTGTCCTGAGGCCCCGGGGGCAGACAGCAGGCAGATAGGGAGCGGGCACGGGGAGGGACCCAGCTGCACAAGCACCGGTCTTCTCCAAAGTTCTCCCAGAGGCCACACGATGCAGGTGGGACAGTCCTTGGCTTGGCCACATCCCACTGCTCAGGGCATCAGCTCTGCTCCGTGGGGCCTTCTCCCCGGGCTTGCTGAAGTGAGAAGTCAGACGGTGGCCTGGCGCCCTTTCATTGAGCCACACAGTGAGCTCATTCAGGGGCTGGAACAGCCGGCTGAGGGGCCTGGGATGAGACTGATTGGGGGCGGGGGCGGGGGTCCCAGTCCAGGCTGTGCTTAGTGTCTGAATCCTGAACTCTTAGCGTCCTCCCTTGTACCACAGGGACATGACTGTTCTACTACCCCCCTTGCCATGGTAGGAGGAGTAAGTGGAATAAAGAAACTCAAAATTATTTATATTGTCTAAAGTACCAACACAAGAAACGCTAAGTGGTCTTCTGTGGTGTGGGGACCTGGGCAGCTGGGTGACAGGAGTGGCCGAGGGGCGTTTCACTGTGTATGTACCCTTTATACGCTTCGATATTTTGAACCACGGGAAGGCATTACTTATTGAAAAAGTAAAGTTAGAAAAAAAGCCAGTGAAGTCAGTAAGAAAGTCAAGACACAATAGTCATTGTCATCATCAGTACCCACATTGTTCCCGTCCCTTCCTGGTTTACGCTCACCTGCTACTGAGGAAACCAGGTGCTCCATCTCCAAACTTCCGGGTCTCCAGTGCCCCCACTGTGTGCCCAGAGCAGAGGCTGAGGCCTTGGGGAAAGTGGGCGGGGACACTCGGACTTCGCAGGACCGCGGCAGGCCAGGCAGCCCCCGTTTCAGAGGCGTGGGAGCCCTTGCAGGCGATCCGGCGGGATCCAGGAGTGCTGCTGATACAGAAAAGCCCGATGCAAGGAAACCAGTGACCTCATTGTCTAAAACAAAGGCCAATAGTGTAAAAGCACAGACAACCACCTGTGTGGGGCTGTCTGGGGGCGGAGGAAAGGAGGGACTCACACCAGATTAGGGACAAGGATTGCCCGGGGGGTGGGGGGTGGCAGTGGAAGGTGTCCAGGATGGAAGAAAACGGGTGCCTCCTCACTTAGGAGAACTTACAGGTTGACCTGTGTGTATGCGTGCCTACAGAGGGGCAAGAAATCTCATCGCCAACGGGAATGGTGCTTAGCTCAGAGGGGAGAGTTTAGGTGGTATTTGTTGTCCAGACATATAAATGAATAGCTCTAATTATTAAAAATCTTCAGGTACTAGTCATGTGATCAGAAAGAACCCTCATTTCCATGTGAAAGATAACCCAAATGAATTAAACACATTGGGCCCTCCATTAACCAGGACTCAAGCAACCAGCAAGATGTATTATTTGCCGGTTGAGATCATGCTGGTTGCTTGAGTTCTGGTTAATGGAGAGTCTGCTTACATTTATGGGACATCTACCAACCCCGCTGGGTGCCGGTGAACTGAGAGCCTCCCATAACTGACATATGCCACTTTACAGCTGGAGTTCAAAGGTCAGAGCTCCTTTCAAATTCAAATGCAATGATTCCAAGCCTGTTTATGAGGGCGTCTTTTTCCCCTTTCTGGTTGCTCCTACGCTGGTGAATTCAAAATCCAGGAGCAGTCCTGGGGTGTCCTGGCTGCCGCCTGTGCCAACCTCAGGCTGGTCAGCTGCAGGGGAGATGGCCGGTCATGGCGGCCACCATGCCACCTCCAGCACTGCCCGTCCTTGCTCTCTTCTGATCCAGTGCCACGACGAAGTTCTCAGGAAAAGTCCAGGCTCTCTGTCTGCTGATTGCCAACACTGATGCTCATCCCCCAGGTCGTAACTCAGAATGGGAGACCATTGTCCCTTCAGTGTCACCCTCAGGGGAGGGACCCACTGCAGAAGACAGTGCGTGAGTGACAGGGCGGTTCTACCCCTCTCTCTCTCTCTCTCTCTCTCTCTGACACACACACACACACACACACACACACTCACACCCTAACACTCCTCAGTGCTCCTGCCACCTGGGAGGGTGAGTGCCCACTCTCAGCCAACAGCTTCAGCCCCACTGTCCTTGCTGCTCAGTGGGGAACCTGGAATCCATGTTTAGACCTGTGTCCCTGGGGACGAGGGGCTCCCCTGGACCAGCAAAGCCCTCTCCTGACATAGAGGACAGTGACTTGGCTCTGCTCCCTGGAGGGATGGCCTTTCTCTCTCCTGTCTTCACTTCTGCCACGGAAGGCGCCACTTGGGCAGGAACGCAGTCCCTCAGCCCCTCCTGGGCCCGCTCCGTTCCTGCAGGATGTGCCAGGACACGCTGTCCTCCCCGCCGGGGCTCGTTAGCCCGCGCCCGCTGGAGGACGGGGTTGTCTCACCCCGGGTGGGTTAGGGTTACGGTTGGGATTAGAGCTATAGTTGCTATTAAGGTCATGGTTAGAGGGGAGGGCGTAGGCAGGTCCAAAGTATGTTCTCCAGGCCAGCTTCCCAGCCCAAGCCTGGCATTTTGATTTCCAGCTAACTCTTGTGTCTCTTTCTCAAGTGTCTCAGCTCTCAGGGAGCAGAGCCCCGTGATTGCTAGTGAGACCCCTCCCTGCACCAGCTGCCCTCAGACCTCCACACCCGCCCCCATGAGAACCGACACCATGGCGTCCCCCAGAGGACGTCCCCGCCTGGTCTGGTGCCCAGGGCCGCCTCCTCAGGTGCGCCCCACTGCTGGAAGACCCACTGCTTTGCCGCTGGGGCCCCACAGAAAGCCAAGAAAATCAAGTAGGCAGACAGGTGACACTCGCCAAGGTCTTTGTTGCTTCGTCACATTCCTGTTGAATGAATAGCCGAGTTGATTTTTGGTCAGCTGGTTGCTTTAAGCTTGTAGGGAAGAGAGTGCCCAAAGGAGGACACAGCCTTGGTCCCCTGTGAAAAGTGACAGAACGGAGCCTGAGACGTAACACACCCGGTAAGTGACAGAGTCTCGGCCCCAGTCTTGCTGAAGTGAGTGCACACTCGTTGGACTAGGTTACGTCGCCTCCTAGAAGCAACAGGACAGCGCACGTGTGCAATGCTGACGCGTGTCGCTGAGACAGATGCACCAAATTCACGAAAATTCGCTTTACACGCACTGCCAAGGGGTTGCAGACACAGGTCGGACGAGCTGACTTGAGGCTGACGCGCTCTGAAAGTCAAGTCCGAAGGTGAAACTTGAACTGTAGGTGGACATGCATGGCGTCACGCTGCTGGCCTACGCTCGTCAGGCCATCTGAGCCCAAGGCCCACCCTGTTTCCGGGGCGTCCCGTTCGCTCCCTTCGTTAGTCATCTCTAGACCAGTGTCCCGTCTTCCGCCATTTGGGCCTCTGGATCCCACCTGGCCCCGGGATTTGGCTGCAGCTTCTGTCCCCCTTCTGCTCCCTGAGCCCGTTCCTCCTCCGGACCTGCCCCCTGCTGACTGCTGCTGCACCTCTTCCCGTTGGTCGGAGGAGGTATCCACAGCAACCCTGACTGCCATGCGAAGCCACCTGAGCTGCTGACCGTCTCCTGTCCTTCTTTCCAAGGCCGCACCTCCTCCTGGCAACCGTGCGCCCGCCTCCCAGGCCCCCCAGCGGCGGTGCTCGTGGGCCTTTCTGTGCGTGATGTCATTCTCTCCAACAGCTGCAGAGGGGTGAGCTCAGGCCCAGCCAGCGCAGGGCTTCCAAGGGCAGAGTAACTGTGGCCGCCGCCCCCCCCCACCCCCGCTGCTAATTTTATTTTATTTTATTTGGTGGGGGCGGGGGGGGGGTAGTTCCCTGGCTGGGAAAGGAACCCAGGCGGCGGCGTTGAGAGCGCCCAAGCCTAGCCACTGCACCACCAGGGAACCCCCCTCCTGCTGCGAATACGGTCCATTTGCCCAAGATGAAGTGAGCCCCATAATCTAAGGTGGAGTCCGTAAATCACAAGGTTGGAGGGCCTCCGCGGCAGCAGCAATAAATCAAGCCTCTTGGAGAGCCTCAGCGTGAGTCCCAGTGGATCCAAGCAACAGCCCCCTGCCCTGTCCTCTTGTTTTAAGGGTGCCCAGGATGTGTTGAATCAGGTGTGGTAAGACGTGCAGACACGGAAATGCCTGTCATGAAGGAAGACGTTCTCTAGAAACAGCCACGGCATGCAAGGCAGGGCCACACGTGGAAGCACCGGGGTCGGTCAGGAAGCAGGGGGAGCCAGGGCAAGGGAGGCAAGAGCCTTCACTGTGGTTTCCATGGGAAGGAACAGGCAAGCAGGCTGGGGATTGGCTCGTCTGAATGACTCCCATGGGCTCTGGGGCAGGGGGTGGACAGTCCCCTTTGCCTTGTGCCTGGCTCTGCAGCGATTTGGGCAGGTGGCCCAGAGTTGAGAGCCTGATAGAATCGTGGTGGCAGGTGTGGGCTCTGGGTTGGTTGGTTTGCATATGAAAGGTACACTCCCAGATCAGTTACTATCTCTAGGAATTAACTATCCCTGGGAGGGACAGTCTGTCCAGAGTTAGCATGTCCCCAGGATGTCAAAGTATCAAAACTACAAAATAAAATGACATGATTCAACATCTATGGTCCTTCCCTGAACCGTTGGTTCATGCTGCACTAGACTTTCTCCATGAGGTTTTACAAGTCTTTACTAGCAATGGATTACCACAGTGAGAACAGGACAAAGCTGTCATTTACTTAGTGCTTTCCACACACCACTTGGCACATATGTGACTAAGTTCTACTTAATGCAATGGAAGTTAAAGGTGGGTTTTGTAACCCATGAAGTGTCAGTGAAGGCAGGGGATGCATTTTCTCTCTCTTTTTTTCTTTCATTTGACTGGAATGGGATGTAATGGCTGGAGCCTGTGTAGCCATTTCAGCTAGTAAGGAGAGGGCCTCTCTTAAGAATATCAGTGCAACAGGATCGAAGACGTCTGAGTCCTCGATGTTCATGGAGTCACCGTGAGATACCACCTCCTGCCTGTTCGGATGGCGTCATCAAAAATACAAGAGGGAAGTGATGGCCAGGATGTAGGGAAAAGACAACCCTTGTGCGCTGTAGGAGGGATTATAAATTGGTATGACCATAATGGAAAACAGTCTGGAAATCCTCAAAAAATTAAAAATAAAGCTACCATGTTACCCAGAAATTTCACTTCTGGGTGAGGGAGATAAGATACTGAAATGTTATCTGCCCTCTTGTGTTTATGGCAGCATAATTCCCAAGCCACAATAGAGAAACGGCCTAGTGCCGCTCAGTGGTGGATGGATAAGACAGTGTGAGACATACACACAATGGAATATTATTCAGCCACGAGAAAGAAGGACATCTGCTGTTTTTGACAACGTGAAGAGACTTGGAGGACATTATGCTAAGTCAGAGATAAGTCAGACAGAGAAAGACATGTATGACACTACTCTGTCCGAAGCATAACTGCGTACTTGTGCGCCTGTGCAAACGAGCTGTTGGAGGGACGAGACTGATCAGGTTGGACAGAGGGGAAGAAGTACTGGGGTGTTCCTATAATGCAGGAAGGGGGAGACTGCACGTCAGTCATTCCTCACCCTTGAACTTCAGAGTTGTAAGGTCGAATGGCTTGGATTTATTCAATGTCGTAGAGCCAAATGGCTTTTGAGGGCTGGGGCCATGTTTCTGTGTCATGGACATCTCTCAAAAGGGAGTTAGATGCCAAGAAAGTAGGAGTCGAGCTTTGAGAGGAAGGTGTGGAGATCAGGGAAGTGAGTTTCATCAAGAATGAGAGGATTAGCATGAGACTCTCACAGAGAGGTCAAGTGAGATAAGGGCTGAGAAGTGCCCACTGGGCGTGGCAAAAGGAAGCTACTCACGTTTGTCCAACTGGTTTCAGTGGGGGCAGGAGGATCCCAGACTGCTAAGGGGCGAGGATGTGTGGGGGCGAGGAAGCAAAGACAAAGTTTAAGGGATATTTGTTCAGTTTATTGGCTGCAGAGAGAAGGAAAGAGATGTGATGACGACTTTTAAGGGTGAGCTGGGGTGAAGAGAAAGTTATTTCAAGACGGGAAATACTTGGAGGGTCTATATGCAGAAAGGAGGGGCCCAGAGCAGGAGGGGTTGGAGATCCAAGACAGAAAGGCAGGGAAGGCAAGGGAGCAGGGGCTGGGGGTTGATGGAAGGGATTCCAAGCACAGGGAAAGGGGGAAAGAAAGAAGGGAAGCAAAACTACAGAGATGGTTTGAGACGGAGAAAAGTTGGCCACCTTTTGGTGTAGGAGACAAAGTTCTGTAGGATGAGGGACGCTGGGAAATGTGTGAGGTGTGAGAAGAGGCAAAACGTTTTGAAAGGCTAGAGCAGCAAAAGTGCAGGGGCTACATGGAAGGGTTTGGAGCAGCACCACGGACCCGCTGACTCCGTCAGTATGGGTGCAGAGCAGTGGTTCTCAGCCTTCCCAACGCCGCCACCCTGTAATACAGCTCCTCGTGTCGTGGTGACCCCCATAACATTATTGTCGTTGCTACTTCATAACTGTCATGTTGCTACTGTTATGAATCATAATGTAAATATCTGATACATGTTTTCTGATGGTCTTAGGCGACCCCTGTGAAAGGGGGTCCCCAAAGGGGTCACGACCCACAGGCTGAGAACTGCCGGTGTAGAGCCTGGTGATGTGCCCTTCTTCTCCAGAAAGAGGCAAGTAGGTGTGGCAGAAGGACAGGGGCAGTCGCACAGGATCCCCAGAGTAGGATTCATCGACACTACAGCTGAGGAACCCAAGTACTACGAATGCATTTCTATCCACCCAGAGGAAGCCCCTAAGGATCAGGCTGCCCATCCTGGCTCTCTGTGACCTGTTGAGATTCGGTGAGATGACAGAAACTCAACTCCCTCTCTCTCTGCGAAAGAAAACATTGGGTATTTTAAAAAATTTGCAGTCTGATGAGAAGCGTGCTCTGTAGTGTTTTAATAGTATCTTGCAGCACTTGACCTTCATCTCTAATCCTTCACCATATTAAACTTAATTAGCAGATTAGGGCATTTTGGAATTGAACTTTCATGGGCATGTAGAGTTCTTTTTGAACTTTATGATCATGATCAATGCAGAATCTGATTCAGTTGATCAGGGGTGGGACCTGAGACTGCACATTGCTAACAAGCTCCCCGATGCAACTAAATTGTGGCCCACACTCTGAGTAGCAAGGGAATAAACCACGTTAGGCATTGACTCACCGGAGAGCAGAGGAAAATTTCAGACAAACAGGAACGTAATAGGGCTCACAGTGTTCTAGAGAAAACTTGGCAAGATCCTGCAGCCACCTGGACAAGCAATGCAGGGTGAGGTAACTCTGCGATGCAGACTCATGTTATGAAATATGTGAGTAGCTTGAAGAGAACACACACTTCAAACTCCCATTGCCTCATGTGCAATTTGCCATTCATGAGCAGAGAAGGGCGATGGCCCCTACTGGGCCCCTTGCCTTGTCACTTGGAAGGAGAGGCAGTGAGTGGGCATGAGTCCAGAAAACTTCCTGCAGTTAGCTGGGGTCAGGGCAGGATAAGACGGAAGCCACAGTACCTCGTGAGTGGAGATAGAGCCAGGGGCCTCTGCCCTTTACAGTGGTAGCTCCAGCAGTGATCCTGGAGCCACAAGCAACCCACCAGAGACGGCCTCTCTAACTCACTTGGCTTTCTCACTCAGATTCTCTAGAGCGGCGGTCCCCAACCTCTCTGGCACCAGGGACAAGTTTTGTGGAAGACAATTTTTCCAAGGACCAGCGGGGTGGGGTGAGGAGTGGTTTCAGGATGATTCAAGTTCATTACATTGATTGTGCACATTATTTTTATTATTATTACATCGTAATATACAATGAAGTAATTACACAACTAATGTAATGGCGCCGCTGATCCATAGGAGGCGGAGCTCAGGGGGTGACGGCTGTGAGTACAGATGAAGCTTGGTCGCTGGACCGCTGCTCACCTCCTGCTGTGTGGCCGGGTTCCTAATGCCACGGACCGGTACTGGTCTGTGGCCCAGGGGTTGGGGACCCCTGCAGTGGAGTATATCTGCTCAAGGAGAGAAGTTGCGTAAATGATGGTTTATTTACTGGCTCGTCCTGGGCACCACATTGGCTGGACTCAGGTATATTTCCATAGATAAGTGCCTGAAGGCTAAAGTCCCAGTAGGTTACTGCACGGGGCAGAGAATCGCTGCCACCAGCAGACACCGGCCTCCTTGAGAACTTCATACTAGGCGTGTTAGTGTGGGGGTTCCAGAGGCTTTGAGTTAGAATCTCAGCTCCTCACTTAACACCTCTGTGACATGAGACACGCTGCTTGACTTCTCAAACCTGTTTTCCTCATTGGCCAATGCTACCTCCTCGCAGGGCTCATGTCAGAATTAAATGAGGCAATTGATGCAGGAGCGCTGAGGGCAGGGCCCGCCCCATCCCCAGCATTCACGTTCAGGAGCTCCCTTCCGGGCCCCACCTCGTACCTTCCTTCTAACGCCGAAGCCCCTTGGTGCCCCTGCAGAGCGGGGCACTGACGCCCTACGTTCTCTGCTGGACCCCCTTCCTTTCCGTCCCCCCGGCAGCGTACCCGCTACGGGCATAGCAAGACCACCCCCTCCGGGCTCTGGGCTTTGGCAATATCTAGGGCAGCCATACATCACAGTGTGTCCAAAACAGTCCCATTTATATCTGGTGTCCCAGGGTCCTCTTGAGCAGTGTAACTCTCTCCAGGGTCCCAGTTTGGATGACAAAGTATAAAGTCTGAGGGGCCGAGTGCACATACTAGGCTGTGTGGGTTGTATTCGTGGTTGGAAGCTGCTAACTGTGCGTTAGGGCTGGAACCGCGAGAGTTAAAATGGTTTCTCTTCACCTTCAAAGTTTGACAAGGTCCCCTTTTCCTCGCCTTCGGGGGGGGGGGGACAAGAGGAAGGCCCGGGAGTTTTGATGGTTGGAAGGAGGCTCAGAAGCAGGGCAATCTCCCCGACTGTAGAAGGCCTATACCCCCCACCCCGTATGTCCGTCACCCAGCTGCCATCCGCCGCCAGCTCCCTCCCCTCCCTGCTGACTCACTGCCGCTCAGGCCCAGACCTGTGCCCCCCCAGCGACGGAGCACCTCCGCTCTCCCCCCGCCGGTGACATGGCAAATACTTTCCTGAGAACGTGCAACCCACACAGGCCTCTCAGAGGCCCGATCCTGGCTGGGCCGTCGGCATTGCCCAAGTCTCTCTGTTCTTCCTCCCCCTCTCCTCCTCCTCTCTCCTTTTTATTTTTCCCCTTGCCTCTTATGGAAGCTATACAGAGGTTGAGCAACGCTCTGGGATAATTGGGTCAAGTCAGCCGTGTGTAGGGAGGAGGAGACAATTGGACTGTGTAGGTGACTGTGTGTCAGGCAGCAGCCAACACACCATTAACCAAACAGGAAAATCTGGAACATCCACACGCTGACTACTCAGCTACCCATCGCTTCCTGGAGCCTGAGCAGCTCCAGTCCGAAAGCTAGGGAGCTCTCAGCACCGAGTCCCGGCCAGCCCCTCAGCCTCCACGTGCCACCATGCACCTTGACCTTCAGCCACTCCAGACTCCTCGGTGTGCCCTGAATGTGTCAGCCACGCACGCCTCTGTCCTTCGCCCCGCCGTGCCTTTCCGTGCGGGGCTCTGCTCCCTCTGTTTGGCCCTGAAACGCTTCCCCCCGCAGTTGTGTCTCTCCCCTCCGTTCCCAAAGCACGGCGCTTAGGTCGCCTCGTGCCCTGCAGCTCAGTCTCCCAGCTCCTTGGCAGTCAGCCAGTGAGCTACTCCGGGGAGCCACCGTGTCATCCTGCTCTCTGGACTTTCAGAGCCTGTCACAGCATTTGGGTGAGGGGCTTAGTAAATGCAGGTGAGGTGGATGGGTGAATGAATGAATGAGTCATGCTAAGAGGATAGGCTACGGGGTCGAGACACCTGGATTGGTACCCCAGCTCTGCCAGCAACCACTGTGATGGTGGCCGAGTCACCTAAGCTGTCCTAACCGGAGAGGCCTCACCAGCAAAATGGTAATAATAACCCCCCACCCCTACCTCACAGGGCTGTGGTGAGGACCCAATGGCGTAACTGATGGGAAAGTACCCAGTAAGCTAAAGAGGGAGATACACACGCCCCAACACCACGCTGTCTGCAGATGATGGGGCTTCAAACCCCTAACTCCTGAGCAAGGTGAGCGCTGGGAAGGGGGCCTCCTGCTCCCTGAGCTCTCCAAGAAACTGGCAGCGGAAGGAGCTCTCAGGGCAGGCACAGAGACAGATGTACGCGCGTCTATGGAAATGCATTTTTAACCAATATAACACGAGAATGGAATTCTTTTTCCCCCACATCAAGCCTCCACAGCTCCATCATCCCACCTGCAGGAAGGAGCCAGGCGTCGGGCAACAGGAAGGGTTCTTACTCCACATCTGGGGAAAGGCAACGGATGTACCAAGCCTTTGGTTTGGAAGGACCTCGAAGACTGTCCAGCCTGACCTCCTCCCCTTACAGGCCACCCAGAGAAGGCACATGATGCCTGCAAGAAACTAGGAAGTGGCCAGATGTGTTTGCAACATTTATCCCGTCAACAAGATGCTATGAATCGCCTTTGATACGCTGAGCACCTGGGCAGGTGCTGACTGCTGTGCGGGACTGGGCAACAACGAGGCACGATGTCCACAACTGCAGCGAAGGGCCCTGCATGCCAACCCCCTGACACTGTCACCGGCTCACTGTGGCACCTTGACAAGGCCTTTCTGTCTCCTGAGCCTCAGTTCTCAAATCTGTGAAATGAGGCTGAACTCTTCCTGGTCTCATGTCTGTGACGTGAAGTGGGGTCCCTAGGCCCACCTGCAAGGGCAGGATGTTGCTTTCAGGTGTAATTTCTTAACACGGACGTCTTCCCTCACTCAGGCCAGGGGCACACGGCAGGGCGGGCCCAGGGACTGTGCTCTCTAAAGGATGTCAGCAATCCTTTAGGCAAAAACAGCAACTTCAGCAGGGAGCCAATTCTCCTCTCCTCTCTTCTCTGTCTCGCCCGCTAGGATTCTGAGGGATAAGAACCCTGGGCCTCAATTGTCAGTCACAATTCTTTTGTTTGATTAATATTACTTCATTATTATTAATTACTTCCCCATTGAGGTGATGTTCTTGGCTTTGTTGCCACCCTCTCCCCTGGTCACCATCAATACCCACCCTTTTAACTACCACCTAGGTGCTGAGAATTCTCAAGCTCTTCTCCTGGGCCGGGGCAGAACCGTGTACTCTTTCCCTTGGGTGGTGTCTCTGGGTTTCAGACATACACTCAACACCTCCT
The DNA here is from genome assembly GCA_004026885.1 of Lyroderma lyra. Classification (NCBI taxonomy): domain Eukaryota; kingdom Metazoa; phylum Chordata; class Mammalia; order Chiroptera; family Megadermatidae; genus Lyroderma; species Lyroderma lyra. The sequence goes on along the minus strand of PVJL010000471.1, from coordinate 222,099 downwards.
CCCGCGTGTCCCATGGTCCTGTCATAGTTAACATCTCCCCATCCTTGTCGCTTCCCTACCAGTCTCCCCCATGGTGCCATATTCAGCCAGCTGACCAAGCAGAGCCCCAGAAATCATCCTTGAAGTGTCTCGTGTCCTGCCTACCCCAGCCATCTCTTTCCTTACCCAAGCTCATATCCTATCTTTCCTATTTTTACCACGTTTGCCCTGGTTCCTACCTTATCATCTCTCACCTCTATCAGCCTCTTAACCTACCTTCCTGCCTCTCTTCTTAGTTCTCTTCTTCCAATCTATCTCCCATATTGGAACTATGAGCAGTGATTTTCATCCTGGATGCAACTGGGTTCACCAGGGAATTTTTAACCCACTGATGCCTGGGTTCAACCCCAAAACACACTAATGCAATTGGTCTGGGATGTGGTCCATTGGAGAGTCTTAAATGCTACTCAACTGATTCTAAGGTAAAGTCAAGGTTGAGGGTTACTATGCTGAAACAATCTTTCTGAAACTACTTTCAGGATAAAGTCTAAATCCTATATCTAACCATTCCCAAGCAGGCCGTAGATTCCTTTGTCTAGTACCTTAAATTCCCAGTTGATTCCAGTATGTGGCCTAGAATGAGACCACTTCCCTTAGCTATAGCTTGGAGGGTGGGTTGGATGGAGAGAAGAACAGAGGCCTGCAAAGACTGACACCATGTTTCAGGTGAGAGATGGTGAGCAGAAATGAAGGCAGACACAATGAAAGTGGTGAACTCCACTGACCTTTTTTAATTTTTTTTTTTTTTTTTTTTTGGTGGGGGGAGGTAGTTCCCTGGCTGGGAATCGAACCGAGGCCACAGCGTTGAGAGTGCTGAAGCCTAGCCACTACACCACCAGGGAACCCCTCCACTGACCTTTTTGTCCTGCCTCAAGCCCAGAGGCTTAATTAGTAAAAAGTATTCTGGCATGTAAAATCTCATGATGTACCCTTCCCCAATTTCATCTTTTTCTACATCCTTCCAGCAAGGGAGTGAATGTGACTAAGAAAGCATAACACCTTAGCTCTTCTCCCAGTAAAGGGGGGTGGGAAGGGACAGCCTGATACAGAGAGGCCCCTAGTGAACCATTGGGTACACACGCCAAGTCCCAAAGATGGTGTAAAACAGTTCATTACTTCCTGTGCCCTTCCAAAGCCACTGAAGCCAGACATCGAGTTTGTCTCTCTCTCAGCTTGCCTCTCTTCTTTACATCAATCAAGCCTCTTGGATTTTTGTTGTTTGTTTGTTTGTTTGTTTGCTCAACATCTGTATTTCTCCCCAGGTCCTCCTCCTCCTCCTCTTGGCTCTGATTCCGGCTCAGCCTATTGGGTGCACCTTGTTTTCCCTTGACTGTGCTGATGGGTGTGAGGTTTGGGGACTCTTGGATCCCAGGTCTGTATGACTCCACAGTCTATGTTCTGTCCACTGTACCAAGTATTCTTTGGTATCTTTTGTTTTTCTGATAAGTCAAGGCTTTTCCAAGAGTAATCTAATCTGAACAGTATGAGGTCAGGAAGCAGATGTGACTGCAGGCGTTAGCATTTCCAAAACTTTGTGTTTTCCAGGTCAACAACGTCTTGCAAGAGAGGTCACAGTTCTTGTGGGATTTCTTAGAGGGACATGTTCTTAGAGGAGCATTCTTTAAAGGCAGCGTGGGGAAGGGGAGAGTTGAAACTCCAGGGCTAGGAATTAGTGAAACGTCAAGAGCCCTGAATCACAGCTCTGCATTGGCGTGGGAAGGTCACACCCTCTCTGAACCTCTTTTTTCTTGTCAATAACTGAGGATAATAGATTTGCTTTTGTTCAGTTTACTGTGAAGATCCTATGAAAGAATATCTTGGGGAGTGTTTCTTAAATTGTGCAGAACTCTGAAAACAAAAGGTATTGCAAGTCTATGTGCAAATGCTAGTTGATCCCTGGAAGTGAAGGGCAAGGTAGGTGCAGTCACATCAAATGCCCAAACTGACCAGTCATTGGATTCATCAAGTGGTTCAATCGTTTTCTAACAAGGGATCATAATTTATCTGGGGTCATTCGAAAACGTCTGTGAAACAATACTGTGTGGGATGTAACGTATTGAAGACTAAGCTGTATGGGCACAACACCTAGCTTTATCACATACTGGCTGTTTTGCCATTTGAACATCTAAACTCAGATTTTGGAAAGAAATGTTTCTTTCCCAGCCAAACAGAATAGCCAAAGACAGACTCTAAGGGAAAGGGTCAATGGTGCCTGTAGAGTTCATTCTGGGCTGGTTGAATGTCCACTGGGTGAGGCAGTAGTGGGTAAGACCATAGTGGGGAGTTGTGGGGGCTGGGCTCCTAAGGGATCATCACTGGAGACAGCAGCTACCCAACATCCACCCATCGTGGCCACATAGTAATTGTGCTGAGAGCACCAGATTTTCTAATTTTTCAGGAAAGGCTGGAAATGTAGGTTTTTTTTGTCTGTGTACATGAAATTTCCATTTTTAAATGTTGGCAGTGGAACAGATTTAAAATATGGGGTAGGCCAAACCAAACAATCAAGCTGACTGCATGGGGCCCTTGACCACCCACCTATAACTTCTGTGCTGGGCCAACTGCCCACCTGTTAGAATTACCTAGGGGAGGTTTTAGAAATCTCAATGTGCAGGCCTCACCCTGAAGCAATGAAATCAGAATTTCTGAGGATGAGGTTCAGGCACATGTATAAATGAAAGCTGGATAGGTGATTTCAGTGTTTAGCCAAGTTTGAGGACCAAATAGCCTTGCTATTTAAAATCTAGTCCTCACCCCGAAAACAACATGACAGTGATGAAAGAAACTGAAGAGGACACAAATAAATGAAAAGCTATCTCGTGTTCCTGGATCAGAATAATTAAGATTGCAATGTCCATATTACCCAAATGTACAGATTCAATGCAATCACAACCAAAATCCTAATGACACTTCACAGAAGTGGAATGAGCAATTCGTATGGAAGTACAAAACACCCTGAGTAGCCAGAACAATCTTGAGAAAGAAAAACAAACTTGGAGGTATCACACTTCCTGATTTCAAACTCTACTATAAAGTCATGGTAAACAAAATATGATAGTACTGACATGAAGATAGACATATAGACCGATGGAACAGAATTGAGAGCCCAGAAATAACCCCACGCATATACAGTCAACTAATCTTCAATAAGGGAACCAAGAATATTTAATGGGGGAAATGATAGTCTCTTTCATAAATGATGATAGAAAAACTGGATATCCACATGCAAAAGAATAAAATGGGACCCAGATCTTACACCATTCACAAAAATTAACTCAAAATGGGTTAAAGGTTTACATATAAGACCCAAACTATAAAACAGTAAAAGGGGAAAAGTTCCTTGACATAGGTCTTGACAATGATTTTCTGGATGTCCTGAAAAGCAATGACTGAGGCCAGAGAATTGCTCCATCACCCTCTAAGACCTGAGTAGGACTGAGAGGTGGGCATCCATTCTAAGCCCACTTCACCCCCACAGGGGCCTCGAAAATTGCCATAGGAGGCCCAGGAACCCACCATTTTGCACAAGGGCCTCCCCAAACTTCAGGAGTTAGGAGCCCAACATCCCCTGAGAGTAGGGAGACAGGAAAATGAAGTTCCAAGAACCTTGAGTCACTACAGAGTCTGCATTTTTCTTATAAGACTGAAAGAGAACGCAGATCTCAATGACTGCTGAGGTCTCAAAGAGACACCAGACATGACGTGCCCTGTATAGTCTGAACAAACAATGCCAGTAATCTTGCCAAAAGGATTAAACCTGATCTCGTGTCCAGATCTAGCTGTCCATTTCCAGGAAATATTATACAAAGGGAAGAGGAACACGAGGAACTATACCAAAGTGTGCCATCAGTAAAATTCACTGTGGAAATGCTATGGGTCCAAAAGCCTGGCCTCATCAGCTGATGAGTTGTAATGAAAGGAGGGAGATGGAGGAGAAGCACATAGATTAAATAAGCATTTAGAAGGCTCAAATTTTTAAAGTGAGCTAGACTAAACTAGATCTTGGGATGCACATGTGGGTGATAACACCATTTTTAAAAAATACCTGGAGGTGATATAAACAAATCATGAAATATTTTATTGTTAAATTTATTGGGGTGACATTGATTAGCAAAAATTACACAGGTTCCAGGTGTACAGTTCTACGGTGCATCGTCTATGTCTTGCATTATGTGTTCACCATCCAGTGTCAGTTCTCTTTCCATCACCATGTACTTGACTCCCCCTCCCTCCTCTCCCACCCCTTCCCCACTTACCCTCAGGTAACCTCTAAACTATTGACTATGTTCATGAGTTTTTGTTTCTTTGTTGCTTTCAGTTTTAAGTTCCACATATGAGTAAAGTCATATGGTCTTTGGTTTTTTCTGTCTGGCTTATTTCACTAGGCATGATGATCTCCAGGTCCATCCATGTTGTCATAAATGGCAGTATTTCATCTTTTCTTATGGCTGAGTAATATTCCATTGTGTCTATGTACCACAGCTTATCCAGTTGTCTGTCAAAGGAAACTTTGGCTCTTTCCATGATGGAATTCTTTTTATGGGGAGAGGAAGGGTGTTGTGACAAAGTTCTTTCCTTGACCAAGGCCAGGTTTATCTTACTATCATTCATTAGACCAGGGGTTCTCAACCTGTGGGTCATGACCCCTTTAGGGGTCGACTGACACTTTCACAGGGGTCACCTAAGACCATCAGAAAACACAGATCAGATGTTTACATTATGATTCATAACAGTAGCAAAATGACAGTTATGAAGTAGCAATGAAAATAATTTCATGAGGGTCACCACCACATGAGGGACTGTATTACAGGGTCGCGGCACTAGGAAGGATAAGAACCACTGCATTAGACCATTATGGTATTTTTGAAAAATAAAAAGTCAAGAAGTAGAGAGGGAACTCAGTTCAGAGAAGGGACATGCTGCAGGTGACAGGACAGGGCACCAGATGGGGAGTTGTGTGGGGAGATCGTCCACCACTATCTCTGAAAAAGCCCATGGCTGCTCTGATCCTCTGTTCCTCAGCTCCACGGTAATGGGCCAGCGTGGCTGACTCCAAACGCCCCTGTCACACTTGACATTCTGTGTATCCTGTGGGCAGGAGTTTTTGACAGGTTGAGCCCATGGATGGCCTCAGTTTCAAGCTGATGTGACCTTGGAGTTCAAAAGATAGTCTGTAAACAAACATGCTATGATCTGGAAGAACAAGTTCAACATGGCAGACACTGCTAGGAGCCTATCCAATATCTATCTAGTCTCCCTGCGTTCTTCCTCATAAACCCCTAACTATTAGGGTGGCAATGTGCCATCTGAGACAAAATCGACAGCGCAGATACTTGTGTGCTAGGGGTGGCCAGCGAGGCCAGCAGCTGGGACTTCCAGGGAATCTACTGTTTGTTTTCATGATAAAAGTAACAGAATTTACTGGCTTATGAGTTTTACATTTTGTCATTCCCCCATTTCCCCCTGAAACTAGGACGGAGGCCTACATGAGCTACAGCTGTCCTTGAACCTGTGTGGCAGAGCAGGAAGATAGAAGAGCCTGGGCTCCAGGTGCCATCACTGAATCGCTGCTTCACTCCCAGCTGCTTCCAGACTTCCCAACAGGTTTAGAAAATGAAACTCCTTGATTGTTAAACCTCTGTGATTTGGTTTTTGTTACCTGCAGCCAAATGTCCTCCTAAAGAATTGAGTGTTTCTTTCTGCGGAAATAGAGCAGAAACCCTCATGATGAAAGCAGGGATTTCCCTAAAAACTGGAAACTAACATAATTGTCACTGTATACCATTACGGCACTTGGGAGCCAACTATGGGACGATCTTGGCTCTGGCCCAGATGGAGAAAGAGCACCAGTGTAGGGGCTCCCTTGGTTTTTGCTGACTGATGGTAAGAATAAATGTTTCAGGATAACAGAGATGCAGCAGATGACTGAGGCTTTCGACACAGTTCACTGGAACAAGCAAAACTGATGGCAGAAGAGCTTTGTAAGTGCTAGAGCACTATACACCCGGACGGGCTGCTACCATCATTTTAAACCCTTTCCTACATGGTACAAATAAAATAGAGACCTCATGAGTCTAAGAACCATAGCGGAAAGAGTCCTGAATTTTGAGCCAGAAGGACAGGTGCTCAAGGCCTGGCCTCACCACTTCCTGGCCATATGACCTTGGACAACTCATTTAGATTCTAAGTCTCATTTTCTTCATTAACAAAAGGAGGAGGTTAATCCTGCCTGTGGGATTGTGGGGAGGCCTAGATTTGATGATGTCTGTGAAGGTGCTGCCACAGCATGTGTGGCACTTAGTAGGCGCTCTGCACCTGTAGGCCTGTTCTCTGTCTCTTACCCTGAGTAAGGTCTAATTAAGGAACATTTTAATTTGCATCTAAACTGTGATATCAAGACTAAACAGAACTTTGTCCTTTGGTCCAGCCCACATCTTAGGCCAAAATCTGAGCTACAATATCCCTTCCAGATGGAGAACCAGCCTCTCTGCACCATCTCGGGAGTGGGGAGCTGCTTCCCAGCAACCAGACTGTAGTGTTTTCTGAGTTCTTGAGTGCTGTCTCCCCGAGTTCTGAGCCAGGTGCACTACTCTGCTTGGCATGTCCCTCCCTGGCTCCCTGGAGGAGAGCCAGCCACTCTCTGTTGATGTTACTGCTTCCTCCACGGTACCAGGTGATTGCTCCATCCCCATTGGTCAAAAATGGTTACCAGAGTAGCCATTCCCCAGGGCATCCACTCCCTAGAGGTCGGATGCTGGCGGCCAGCCCAGACACCGCTGAATCTGGTCTGTTTTATTGGACCTCACGGTGTTTTTTTAAAAAATGGAATTAATGTCAACATTTAAAAACCAGGAGATTTCACATTTTAAAAGTCCAGGTTCCTATGGATATCTGTCCATACCAAGTGTCATTCCCATCTGCCAGGGGTTGGCAGAGCTGAGTAGAGACTACCCGAGACATCGTGCTCCCACCTCTCCCGTCTTACACACAATTGACTTACCTCATTTACATTTATAACCTGGTCCCTATAGGCATTGGGGTTTGTCACCTGTGCTCTGCTCAACTCGGCCTCCCTTATATGTAAACAGTTCCTTTTCAGCCAGGACCAAGGTAAATCCCCCCCTTCGCCCCAAGAGGCAACGTGACTTTCTAGAAAATTCCTCCATTATATTTGGATACCACCTTTGAACATTCGTCCTAAAGAAGCACTTTCACATGTGTCCTTAGTGGCATGATTAAATATGTCATTGCATCATTGTTTATAATAATGAATAGCTGAAAATAATTTAAATGCCTATCCACTGGGAAGTGGCTAAGTCATCCACAGAATCTCCATGCCATCGAGTCCTATACAGCCATAAAAGACCACACCAGACATCGTAAGATAGCACTATATGTTCGGACTTGGATAAATCTGTAATATGCTTTAAGTGAAAATTGCAAGCTAAAAGATAATATAAAAATATGTAATTTATAACATATATAACATATATATAAATATATTTGATAAAATATACAAGATAATATGTTTTCAACTAGATATGCAAATATGTAAATGCATAGAAAAAGCTCAAGAAGGAAACACCAAACCTATCCCTGAAATGGGACTAGAATTGAAACAATAGTCAAAGAAGTCTTGCTTTACTGTCATTTTTTTTTTTCAGTGAGAGCGTATTTATGTGTTCTTTGAGTTATTGGAATCGCATTAGAAGGCGACTCCCTGCTCTGTGCGGAAGTGCATCCGGAAGACCAGGACTGTGACTGTGGAGAAGTCAAGTCATCGCGAATCCCATCGCGTTTCGAGCCTGGCTAGTATGCTCTGCCTTTGTACGGAGTCCATACCTCTGGGTTTTTCTGGGAGAGTTCCAGTTTTCAATGTCCTGTGTCCCTGTAGATACATTCATCTTGCCAGACTTAATCTTCTAATTTTAGGTTGGGACACTATCGTCACTGTGTATCTTATACAAATTGCTGTTCCTAAGCAATTGTGTATTAAGGACATACCGAATTTACCAAAAATATACCCTGGAAGCCTCCACGTTCCCGAACAGACTCCATATGTAGCACTTTTGACCCATATAAATTCTTGTGGCTCAGAGCACGAGGGAAATTCATCCAAGTGTTTCACATCAGCTCCAAATGGCTTAGTGACAGCCCGGTTGAAAACAGCACTCAGAAGGCATGGCTTGGCAGGGCCGTGCTGCCTGCTGGCCCCCACGTTTCTTCAGAGGCTGAGCTCTGCAACCTTGGCCGCTGCCAGCCCTCCTTCACCTCCAGACGACGCCTGGCTTCACGTGAGGTAGGCCCAGGGAGGGGCTGGCTGGGGCATTTCCACGTTGGCAGGAGCCTCCAATTTCAGCCGCCCAAGACAAGACTGGGACTTGGTCTCCCATAGAGGAGGGGAGTGTGGCTCATAAAATCGCACTCTGGCTTAGGCCAGGCCTTCGGGATGTCTGCAGGATGACCTGGTCCCTAGCGGGCCAGGACAACCCCATGGGCACACCGCCCCTTAGAAGGGGCTCAGCCAAAGCAGAGGGACCAGATTTTGATTGGGTTAAGAGAAGTGAGACAAATGCAAACCTAAAACTCCAATGAGATACAACTTCACACCTATTAGGACAGCTCTTATAAACAACAACGACAAAAACAAAACAAAATAGAGACCCCAGAAAATAACAAGTGTTTGCTGAAGATGTGGAGAAATTAGAACCCTTAACACATTGCTGGTGGGAATGTAAAAAGGTGCAGTCTCTGTGGAAGATAGTACATCAGTTTCTCAAAAAAATTAAACATAGAAATATCATATGACCCAGCGATTCTCCTTCTGGGCATATTTCCAAATGAATTGAAAGCAGAGACTTAAACAGGTATCGGTACACCCTTGTTCATAGCTATTGTCAAAAGCTGAAGCAGCAGAAATGTTCATCGACAGATGAATCAATCCACAAAAAATATGGTATCTATGAGGGCTGTCCAGAAAAAATCTAGCCATAAATGCCTCTGTTTTTCATATTATCTGGCAGGATACCTTCCGGATAGCTCTCATATTACATGGAATATTACACAGCCTTAAAAATAAATGAATTCTGACACATGCTACAACACGGGTGAACCTCGAAGACATTACGCTAAGGGAAAGAAGCCAGTGACAAAGGGACAAATATCGCATCATCCCACGCCTATGGGGTACCTTGAATTGTTAAATTTATGGAGGCAGGAAGCAAAGGAGTGAGTACCGGGGATTGGACAGAGAGAGGAAGGGGGGTTGTTGTTTAACAAGGACAGAGTTTCGGTTTGGGAAGATGAAGAACTTCTGGAGATCGATACGGTGATAGCTGCACAAAAAAATACGAATTGTACTTAATGCCACTCGACTGTACACTTAAAATGATTAAAACAGTATAGTTTATTATATATATATATATATATATATATATTTTTTTTTTTAATACAGTTTTTAAAAAGGACAAAAAGGAAAACGGAAGAGGGGTGATACCGAGGGCAGAGATGGCCACTGTGGTGACAGGATGCCAGAGTCACTGCCCCCGCAATGGCCCTGTGCGTTCATTGCCGGCCATCCGGGCTTCGGTCCCCTTTTAAAGGGCCGGCTCGTGTGCACGGTTTTACAGCAGGCACGTAAGCTGGTTTATGCCACTCCAGACCAAATGTCATCATAGATCCGGGGGTGGGGGGCTAATGATATCTTTTGTCAGGTTGAGCACGGCTCTTTGTTCTCACTTTGGTGGCCGTCATATCAGGAGGGTCGGAATTCACATTCAACTTGACAGGTGTGTGCTGAGCTCATTTTCCCTTAAGGTCATGCTTTTTCTTCTGTGCTTTCCCCGTCCTTAGGGGACGGACATATGTTAACCCCATGCACCTATGTTAATGCAAAGGTGGAATCGAATATGCCTGGCAGCCCCCCCTGCATGGGGATGGGTGAGGTCAGCTGGGTGGGAGCGATGGGAGAGCCAAGGCCTTGGAGGGCTGTGATTGCAGGGCCTGTTGTGTGAGATGGGGCGTGCGACTTGAGATGGCTGTGTGGCGAGGAGGGATGAGACGTGAGTGCCCGAGTGGTGCGGAGGTGGTGGTATATGTTTAAAGAGCGCTCACCCCGAATTCTCACACCAACTCTGCAAGGCAGGCACGACTACCAATCATCCCCATCAGCTGGACAAGAAAGTGAGGCCTGGAGAAAGGAAGGAAGTCATCTAAACTGCTGCAGTGAGCTGGGACCAGCAACATGTTTCCTTGGAGCCAGGTTCAAGGTGCTAAGTACCTGTTCTCAAGCACACGGTACACAAATCGAGGGTCCTAGGCAGCTCACTGGTCTTCGTTGACTCATTACATTGTCAATGCAAACACAGAAATTCTAATCTAAGGGAGAACTCTCACTAATGAGGGTGTTAGAATTCTAAGATGGCTGCTCTGCTGTTCTGCCCAACATAGTCCCCAGCCCTGGAGTGTGAGTGGGACCCGTGACAATGACGGGGTAGCACTCCTGTGATTGTGTTTGTATTGGAACACAAGAGTGACAAGATTTTTGCAGATGTAATTAAGGTCCCTAATGAGCTGGCTTTGAGTTAATCAAAAAAGGGGATGTTCTGGGTGGGCCTGACCTAATTAGATGAGCCCTTTAAGAGGGGTGAGCCCAGGCCTTCCCTGACGTCAGACGCCAAGGAGTAGAGTCTCAGTCTTTCTCTCGCTCTCACCCTCGCTTTCTTTCTCTCCTCCCATCAGTGGCTTGGAAGAAGCAAGCCGCCATGGATTCTACAGTCACAAGAAAATGAACTCTGCTAGCAACCCGAGCTTGCTGAGAGGCAGATCCCCCCTTTGTCTAGCCTTCAGACAAGATTGCAACTCCGCCGACATCCTGATTTCAGCCCGTGTTCATCTCGCAGACATGCGTGGGCGGGAGCTCGTAGCAGGGCTCCTGGCTGGGTGCTAGAAAGCTCCTCAGAGGACGTGGCTCCTGGGCTGTGTGTGGAGGAAAGGGGGAGAGGGTGAGGGGTGGCGGGGGGAAGAAGAGGGCATTAGGGGCAGGGTGGCTGCCGGTGCGGAGGCCTGGAACCTGGGGAGAATGAGCCTGTGGGGGGAGCAGCCTGGGTTTCAGAATGGCTAAGGCAGAGGGTGTGAAGGGCTGCGATGGCCATGTCTGACCTGGGAGGCCCCAGGCACCGTTACTCTCCGGGGCCCCACCCCTCCATCATATCAGGCGTATTAAAATTCACCCACATCGTATATTAAATATGAGTTATATATAGCTATATAAGCATTGACATAATTTATGGTAGACATTTAATTACACACGTATTAAACTTGGCAGCCTTCTTGTCTTACGGTTTTTGGAGAATATGCATATAGTGCGTAGGAAGAAGGTTCTGGAAAGAAATCTTTTTGTAGCTACCTCAGCAATCGCTAACTGATACATCAGTCCTGGAGAGTTGGGGGGGGGGGGCTCTGGGCCAATGAGCCTAGAAATGCCCATGAGTTGCCAGCCCCCTGGGCTTTGGGGTGCTTGGCAGAAAGCCTTAGGGGTTTTGAGCAGGGTGGGAGGGCGGCCTAGGAGGGCATCAGTGGGCCCTGCAGGTAGGGCCCAAAGAGGAGGCTTGAACAAGGCCTGAGAGGTAAGATTAGGAAGAACAGTCTACCTCCGCTCCCGTTAGGCGTGCGTGTGCAGGCCTAAGGCGTCTTTCTGTTTTCTGCAGTCGGGTCTGGGGCCAGTCCCTGGGGCCCAGGATTGCACACTGAGCACCTGACAGCAGAGAGAAGTTAGCCCCGTGTCCTCCAGAGGGCGTCACAGGACAGCTTTTCCCGGGTGGGGGCTGGCGACCCGGGGGCTGCCGCAAACAAGACACTTGGGTTGACAACAGCAGTTGGGCTGGGCGGGACGCCAGCACCTGGGGAGGTCCCTGGAAGGAGCCAGTCTGGCCAGAAGAGGAGGGCTCTGCCTCCAGATCCAGGCTGCGGCTCAAGCGCTGCAGAAGGAAGACCGAATGCATCCAGAGCCCAGCTGCTTCCGGCACCTGCGAGAAAAGCAGGGACTAACCAGACCGCCTCATCTTACCTCAGAGGGAACCCAGGCTGGGGAATGGGGGCGCTCGCCCGGAGACCCCAGCATGTCGTAGAAGAGGCAGGCCAGGCCAGGAAGACGGCTCTGTCCCCTGCCCCCTTAATTAAATGGTGGCTCAGAGACACTGCGAAGAACAGTAATAAATACTGAGCACTTTCTGTGAGCAGCGTGTGGTATGTGACCCACTTTCATCCTCACAGCTTCCCAGGAAGCTGGCTACTATCACCCTCATTTCTCCCATAAGAAAATGGATATGTAGAAACTAAGGTCATGTCTTGCCTGAAGTCGCACAGAGCCAGGGACCCCCAAAAGGTCTCTCTGACTTGGCCCCAGCGCTGTTTTAACTTGGAGAGAAAAGCAGCCCTCCCACCTTCCCGTACTTTCTAAGACCACGTAATTGTGTTCAAAGAAGTGACTCTCAAGAGCTGGAAAGTGGATTCATATATATTCATGTTTTCAAGAAGAATGTTCTACTTAGTTGACCCTTAGCCAGGAAGTTGAATTAACCAGAGGCCTCTTGCTCCAAGCATCCAGGCTGGTTGGCTGGTGGAGGCTTTGCCACGCCAGCTAAGTGGCTTTGGGGTGCAAAATGGGGTGAACTGCCCTCAGTCCAAGCACCCCCACCCTGATATCTGGGCAGCAAGGACCCTTAGAGATCAGCATGTAGGGCACAGAGGCTCTGAGAGGGACAGCGACCTGTCCAATGCCACCGAACTGACCGGCAGAACGAAGACTAGAACCCCTTGTCTCGAAGGCCTGAACTCTTAACCTTGAAGCTCAATTACAACCCGACAAAAGAAAGGGCTGTTACACAATGCAAATTCACATTTGCGTTTCCATTTCCCAGGACAAGTAAGCAGGAAAGGGAAAACAAAGGATCAATGAGAATGTCCGCTGAAGGCACACAGACTGCAATTTTGGCTTTGGCATCTTGAAGGCAAACAAAGGCACTTGAAAGAGTCCTCCTGCCCCGCCCTCCTCCCCGCCCCCACCCTCCCGCAAGACCCTCTCAACATTCATTCAACAAACATTCACTGTTGGCACTGAGGGGTCCACAGTGACCAGGATATTCAAGGTGTCAGCTCTCGAGGAGCTTACACTCTAAGGATGAAGAGAGACTGGAGCAGGGGTGGGAAACATGATACAGAAAAGAGTGTTTTCCGAAAACAATAAAACTGGATAATATGATGAAAGGGGGAGGGAGTGGGACTGTTCGGTAGTCAGGTGTGAGGAACTTGTATTGAAATCCAAATAACAAGACACAGGAAAGCCACACTGAAATAAAAGCACTCTAGGCAAAGAGAAGAGCAGGTACAAAGGCCCTGAGGCCAGAAAGAAGCTTGGCATGTTGGACTAGCAATAGAAATATAACGTGAGTTTTAAATTTTCTAGTAGCCACATTTTTTTGTTTGTTTTTAATGAAAAGAAACAGGTAAAATTAATTTGAATGCGTTCTATTTAACCTCAATCTACAAAACGATTTTATTAATAAGATGTTTACATTCTTTGTTTTCATACTAAGTTTTGAAAGCTGGTATGGACCAGGAGCACATTTCGGGTGCTGAATAGCCATATGCACATAGTGGCTGATACTGGGCAGGATGGCAGGGTGTTGGGAGCTCTGGGAGGGCTTTGAGCCAGGGCTCAAAACCGAGGGGTTCTGATGCTTCTGAATAGCTCAGAACTAATCCTTACAATCCCTGTAGGGCCCCACTGGGGCTGCTTCCTGGCGCAGGTCGGTGCGCACAGAGAGGAAAGCCCCCAGCTTTCTTCTCCGGAGAGACTTCCTCCCCCCTCGTCCCCGGAGTCTGGTTTTGGGAAAGGCAATGCCTGCACACGTGGGAAAGCAGCGTGGCTGGCCCTCGGCCGGGAGCCACCTCCCGGGCCCACGATGCCAGGCCTCATTCCAGCTGCCAGTATCCGCCCGGGTGAGGTGGGGCTTCTCCTCCCGCCACCCCGCCACGCCCCTTGGACTTGGTTTTGGTTTTCGGGTGCAGACAGGTCTGCATTCCTCTGAAGAAGCCGGCTCCCGCCTCATCAAAGCCGGCGAAATCAACAGTACTAGTAACCTGGGACCTCTGCCTGCAGTGCCCGCGAGCGCCACGAGGGGCGCAGCAAGCAGGTAAGGCTGGTGCTGGCTGCTAACCAGCCCCCTGGCTGCCTCCTCTTCCCCACTTCCCTACGTCCACCCCAGGCTGACTGTCCAGCCTAGCGCCCAGCTTAATTAGCCCCCACCTTCACCACGGTGTCCCTTCCACCAGCCTCAGCCCTAACCCAGCAGGACTATGTCCCCAGTGATTGCCTAGCTTCCTTAATTTTCTGGGCCTGGGCCTCCGCCAAGATGGCAGCTAGAGAGTGCCAGCTGTGAACAGGCCAGTAACACAGGAAGGCGGGGAGATGTGCCTCCGGAGGCCCTTCTGTTTGGTGCAGTGAGAGGTGGAGACAAACAACGGTGAATCCAAAGTCTGCATACCAAGCTGGAGCCAGGGACAGAAAAGATTCCACCGTTCCATGTTTTCACCCCTGAGGCAGAAATAACAGCGGAGGCCTGACGACCCATGTGACGTCTGGGGCCAGAATGGGACCCACATCACAATGGCTCAGATCAAGGACGAGCCTTTCCCATTCCACCGT
>PVJL010000471.1:0-207253 GCA_004026885.1 Lyroderma lyra | reverse complement strand
TACACAGCTGGAGAGACTTCAGTTAGGAGCACGTGAAGAAAGCACGTCGGTCTGGGAAGGGCACAGTGAGGAGGTGGGTTACGGACAAGGATGTCAAAGGGACAGTTGGGGCGGGGGGACTCGAGGAAAGTGTCAGGTGGGGAGATGGAGAAGAAGCAGGAAGAGCACCTTCTGTCAGCACCGTCTGTTTCTCCTGCGGGCCGGCGCCTGGGCTCAACAGCGTTCGCACGGACTTGGAGTGTGTTCAGTCCTCTCGGTAACCCTCTGAGGCAGGTTCAAGTCCAGCATCTCAATGCTACATTCCAGAAAACTCTAAAGATCAAAACACTTTTGTATGGGGTGGTCAAAACTAATTTGACATAACAAAAGTCTGTGTCCCCCTTGGTGTGAATATTGATACTTCCATAGCAAACAAAACAAAACAAAACAGTAATATGTTTGATTTTGGGGGTGCTGTGCCGACTCCAGTGGGGTGTTATGTAATACACAGGCTGCGTGCTTGTTACCTTGCCAAAATCTGCAATAGGCCGACCTCTGAGACCCAGCTGGTCTAGAAGGTTTTAGGGGAGAGGCTGTGGCCCCAGATTATTCCCATTTTACAAGTGAGAAAGTTGAGGCTCAGCAAGAGAGGCAAATTATCTTAGGCCACAGAGGTTCCAGCCTTGGTCCAGTTTCACATAAGGGACTGTGATACCATGAGACTGGAGAAAAGGCTAAGCCAGGATGATGGTGAAATGGCCTGATGGGAGAGGTTACCTGGGTCCCTTAGGGCCCGCAGATGCAAAGGCCACTCTCTGAGCAAGGATCTGGAAGGCAGAGGGACATCAGTATCCCTAGAGTGCTGGGGCCCGGGCTTCGGGCAGCGCCAGTGTATGCTGAGGTCTGAATCCAGAGACCCACAGCTCCTTAGCAAGTTGCTCGATTTTTCTAGGCCTTAGTTTCTTCATCTGTAATGTGCAGGTAGTCATAACAACTGTCTCCTAGAGTTGGGGTAAATATTAATAAATAGGGTGTGTTTGAAGGCAGTTAGCACAGTGCGTAGAACCCAGTAAGCATTTAATGAATGGTAGCTGTGACCATTATTCCCAAAGCAGGGCACACATACCTCTTGGAGAGCTCCAAATCCCAGTGTGGAAGTGATGACTATTTTGGGATTGCCAGTTTTGCTGGTTTTCAAGTAATTCGAATCATTTTTCCCCATTAAAACTAGCACAGAGTGAATATACTTAACACTACTAAACGATATACTTAAAAACAGTTACGATAGTAAATGGGACGTTATGTGTATTTTACCATAATTAAAAATTAAAATAAAAACTAGCACAGATGCACAGAGAATAGAACGCACACGTACATGAGACTTCAAGGAATGTCTAGGCATGCGAGGAGTGGGGGCGGGGAGGGGAGGAAGGGAAAGTGGGGCAGGGAAAGAGGCCAAGTTCAGGAATCCGTTGCTCCTCCAGGAGAAACTCTCCCAAAGGCCTCGTCAGGCCATGCCCCTGAACTTGGTCCAGGGTGATAGAGTTGGAGGCGCTTTGTGAACACAGGCGCATGGAAGCTCCAGACATCTTCCACGCATGAATATTCATCAGCACGTTCGTCACACATTTCGGGTCCTATGCTGGGCACCAGGGCAGACCCAGGCTAAGTGTGATGAGGTCCCTGGCCTCAAGGCTTTCCTGGCTAATGGTGGGGACACACACGTGAAGAAATACGAGTAACGGCCACGGGACATGATGTGTGTTCAGGGTTCTCTGAGCACGTCAAGGAGCTCGGGAGGAGGACCTCAGGCAGTCGGGATGGACCTCACCTGGGTCTGCTGGAGGGTATTTTCACTAGACCACTTAAGCAGCCTCAGGCTCGCCTGGAGGACTTGTTAAAACTCAGATCGCTGCGCCCCACATCCCCCGGGGCTGGCGCCATCAGTGCGGGGCAGCGCCCAAGGGTTTGCGTGGCCGGCGAGCTCCTTCCTCGCAGCTGCTGCGGTCCAGGGGCCACACTTTGAGAACCGCGGACCTAGATGAAGAGGAGGATTGTGCGTGCCAGGAGGCGGCAGAGCGTGTGCCCCGCCTGAGGGGTGAAACCGCCGCCACGGGGCTTGAGAGCAGGACGAGCACATTCGTGAGGCTTGAACGTGGTGGGTTGCCAGGTACAGGTGATGATGGACTCGGGTGCCAAGCCTCAGCGTTTGGACTTGATCCTGGGAGTGAAGGGCAGCCAAAGGAGCTTCTTGCGGAGGGAAGAACATGAACAGATTGGCACTTGAGCAAGATCACGTTCGTTGGAGGGCAGGTGGAGAGGGGAGGACGAATGGAGCACAGAGGCTACTGAGGAGACGGTCTCACGAGTCGGCCAGATCCAACTGGCTTTCGTCGTCTTGGGGCCCAGGGTCCTGGCAACGGGAAGTTAGGAGGAACCCAGACAAGCAGCAGTTCATATAAAAAGAGCCACACGGCCACCACTCACCTGGCAGTGGGCAGTGAGCGCAGGGGTGAGCACTGGACACGCGTCGTGTCACAAATCCTCCCCTCAGCCCGCGCTCAGGGGCGGAAATGGCAGCTCGGAGAAGTTCGGGAAGCCACCCTAGGCTAAGGCAGAGCCAGATTCAAATGCGTCTCCTGCGCCCCTGCACGTGGCCCCACGCCGGCGCTGTACAGTACAGATGGCGCCCTGCTGCCCCAGGGGCGTCGTGGCCGCGTGTGTCCTGAGAGCTCGGCGTGTCGTGTGGGAAGTGCCGGATGCTGGGATGGAGTTGCCCTCCGCCCCTCCTGTCACAGTTGTCACGAGGTGAATGAAGGGTCTCCTTGGAAGTCTTCATGGGGTTGGAGAGAGCCAGAGAAAGAGGACTTTGTCCGGCATTTAGTTTTCCCAGTGGAGCGATAAACCAGGGTCTGGGGGAGAAGTATGTCACTCTGCCTGTCAGCTCCCCTGACGTAAGCAGGAATAATTCTCAGACACTCCCAGGTCAGTGGGCCAGAGCATACGGCCAGCCTTCTAGAAGTCCCAGAGATGGCAGGGGCAGGGAGAAAGGTTCACTCGCCAGGTGAGAAGTGAGGTTTTTTGCATGCCCTCAAACAACTCAACCAGGCAGAGAGCCACGGGAGAATGCGGGACGAAAGGATGTCCACTGACTTGGAGTCAGCAAATCTGGGCTCAGAAGTCCCAGCAGCCACGAGCCGGCCGTGTGACCCTGGGCGGGCCCCGTTCCCTCTCTGGGCTTCAGTTTCTGTCACCGCTAAAATCGGATGATCCCGAAGCTCCCTTCCTGCTTTGACATTCTGTGCTTTTCCTTTTCAAACGTGCCTGAGTGTGACTTTTCCAGGAAAATGTCAAACATTTCAAAGGGCAAGCCTCTGTGTTTGCTAGACCCTTTTGTCACTCTTCGGCTGGTGTCGCCTCCGTGCAAGTCCAGGGCATTTTCTACAATGTATGCATTTTCTCATTTTCTCCAGCTATATTTCCTTGTTTGCATTGGTTGACTGTTGCAGAAACAGGGCGCTGTTTTTTTAAGCAAATATGCAGTTCCATGCCAACAGGAATATCCTGTTTACAAGAGCCTCCTTTTACAAGGTACCAGCTGTTTGAAAACATTTGTGTATTGCCACATCAGGATAATCTCCTGATAAGCACCTATCTTTTTTCTAGTAACATCAGTTTTTTTAATGTAATCACACGGGGAGCTAGATGATCCTGAATCAGAAACTATCCAATGTGGTTATCATGAGAACCTGGTTTCTTTTGCTCCTTCTAAATTAGTTTGCTAGAGTTGCTGGCTATAAAAAATAATATCACAAGCTCAGAGGCTGAAACAACAGAAATGGATTGTCTCGTCGGTCTGAAGACTTGAAATACAGGATGAAGGTGCTGGCAGAGCTGGTTCTTTCTGATGGCTGTCACCGAGAGTCTATTCCTGCCTCTCAACTGGCTGCTTTCGGGTGGTTTGCTGGCGACGTCGCACACTCTTTGGCTTGTAGGAGCATCACCCATGTCTGCCTTCATCTTCACGTGGTGTTTTCCCTGTGCGTGTACCTGTGTCCAAATCCCCCCTTTTTATAAGGACGCCAGTCCTATTGGATGAGGGCCCCCCTACTCCAGTATGACCTCATTTAACTCAGGCTTCCAACTACTCAGAGAGTCACCGACCGTGGTTGACCCCGAGCTGCTCTGAAATCCACCGCGGTGTTTGTCCTGGCCACACGTCCCCCGGGGCTGAGTGCAGCAGGCGTACCAAGGCAGCCCCACTCCTGCGAGATACCAGATGCCTCTGAGAGGTGACACGGGCTCAGGGACTCCTCGACAACCTTGCTGAACCTTCCTACAATGGCATGGCCATCTAGGACACTTCTATGCAAGCTTTCTTCCTTGCCTCCTTCACTTGGGGCCAGGCTTGCATCCACCCTTGTTCTGCCTCTTGGATAACCTCATAGACAACTCTGTTCCCTCTCCCGGAGCACCCCCCGCCTCCCACTGCTCCCCCCTGGCTTTCCCACACGGGGGATTCTCCTAATAAAACCCCTCGGTGTCTAATCCCATCTCAGCGCCTATCCTTCATGGAGGGCCCGGATTAATACAAGAAGTGTATTGAGTGATCGAATGATAAGAGAAGCCAAACTCAGAAGACTTGGGGTCCGCAAAACCGCAGTGAGATACTGCCTCACACCACCAGGGAGGCCGGGCTCAGAAAGCTAGGAAACGGTGAGTGTTGGCGAGAGTGGGGAAATTGCAGCCCTTGTGCACTGTTAGTGGGAGAAGAAATGGGTGCAGCTGCCATAGGCAACAGTATGGTGTTTCTTCAAAAAATCAAACATAGAATTACCATAGCATACAGCACGTCCACGTCTGCGTATATACCCCAAAGAACGGAAACCAGGCTATTAAACAGGTATGTGTACCCCTGTGGTCGTAGCAGCATTATTCACAGTCGCTAAAAGATGGAAAATAACCTACATGTTCATCGGGGTGAACAGATAAACGACACGTGGTGTGCACATACAACAGAATGGAAGTCAGACTGTAAAAGGAAGGAAGTTCTGACACATGCTGCCACACGGATGGACCTTGAGAAGGACATTAGGCTCAGGGAAATCAGCCAGTCACCAAAGTAGCGTGTAATTCCACCTACGTGAGGTGCCTCGAGAATCCAATTCATAGAGACAGGAAGCAGCAGCATAATGGTCACGAGGGGCTGGGAGAAGAGGGACCTGGAGAGTCTGGGTACGGAGCTTCAGTGTGAGGAGATGAGGCAGTTCTGGAGCTGGTGGTGGTGACGGTCACCCGACAGTGTGATCGTGCTTGGCGCCAGCGCACGGTACGCCCGCCAATGGTGAAGGAGGCAAGTTTTATGTTACGGGTATCTTGTCCCAGTTAAAAGCAAAAGACAATAAAATCCTTGCCTCGTAGAGAGTGCGACGTTGGAGGAACACCAACTCCTGTTGACGTGCGCTGGGACATCTGTGGGACAAGGCCGGGGAAGCTCGGGGCACGGTGCTTACCCACCAAAAGACTTCAATGGTCCGGAGGCTTCTGCTTAGTGGTGTGCTGCTCTAAAAGCTAAAGTCTAATTTTCCCCTGTTGAGATGATCCTCATTCATACCTCATTTCAAGGAGCTTTATGATTCACCAGACAGCTGGTAGTGAACTGGAAAACATGTTTATAGTGTTGGCTGATTACTTCATAAACTTGGGGTTGTTTTTTTTTTTTTTTTTTTTTTTTTAAGGCAAGAGAAAGACAGAGAGAGGTGATGGTTCTTAGCAAGGAGATTCCCCCCCAATGAACTATTTTGATCATTTAAATCCATCCTTTTGGCCTGGCTATACCAGGAAGGGACCAGATGCAAAAATGGCCAGTCTTTTCCCTCTAAAAGTTTTTACTTCCAAAGAGAGAAACTATAGATTCAAGCACAAGTCAAAGGGGTTTAGCCAAATAGTCAGCAGGCAGAAAAGGAGAAAATACTTTCTGATGTTAATACTTTCTTCGTAGCCTCTTGTCTTCGAACTGCTGTTCTGGGCAGCAGTTAGGGGTTTGGGCTTGTTGAGGTTCAAATCCTAACTCAGCCATATACATGGGGCAGGTCATATGCTTTTTCTGTGCCTCAGTTTCCTTACCCATAAATTGGGACTAGAAATAGCCCCTCCTTCATAAGCGTGTATTAACAACAAATGAAATGACTGCCCATTTTCTGTGTGCCAGGCATTCTGCTAAGTCTTTTATATCCCTGACTCATTTAATCCTCAAGCACAGGATGATCTCATCCCAAAGCGAATGACCCTACCATAACGTGACAGCCTATTGCATGCATTGCAGAATGTGCAAAAAAATAATATAAGCCTCAGTAAACTTTCAGTAGTTGCAGCATTTTCCCTCTGTCTTAGGGATGTGAACTAGACGCTCAGAGAGATGGAAAAACTTCACAACCGGAGAGGGTAGCGCTGGGCTTAGGGTTGGTCATCCACTATCATTAGTGTTAGTGTATTTATGTGTGGCACAAGATAATTCTTCTTCCAATGTGGCCCAGGGAAGCCAAAAGGTTGGACACCGGTGCCCTAGATGAAGTTCTACTTGTGTGAACCAAAAACTACACACAATGTCCACAGCAGGCTTTGTACGTAATGACAAACAACCGGGAACGAGCAGGATGTCCACTGACAGGTGCACAGATAACCACGATAATGTGTTCACACTGTGAAACACTATGCAGAGGTGACCACGAGTAAGTCACAGGCACAAGCAATAACACGGAATGAGTACAATTTGATAGAGTACGAGTATGACACCTTTTTATGAAGTGCAAAAACAAAGTAAGCTAAAGAATGCATTGTTTTCTTATATATACATTTGGAGTGAAACCATTTAAAAAAAAATAACGAAAGTCATGAACAGAAAATCCAGGGAAGTGCCACAGGGGTGGTCAGCTGGTGTGCAAGGGGATGAGGTAGGAAAGGCTCACCCAGAGGGACGCAGCAGCACGAGGAATGTTCTAGTTCCTGAGTGGGGTGGTGGTTTATAGGTCTCCATTTTCACATGGAGTATACATATATTGTGTACGCCTCACATACTGCCTCCTGATACTCGTAATCATTGCAACAAGAAAACGCACAGGTGTCTAATAGAAGCACTCAAATACATTAAATGGGTGAGATCTAAGTTAGAACGACTTGTCACCCACGAGTGTGCCGGGGTTCAGGGCCTGTGCTGTGCTCCCCTGCAGCTCTGCCATTAATACATAATGCTGTTTCCATCTTCCATTCATTCCACAGCCTGAGTCCCTGCACCAAGAAGAATGGGTCCTTGGTCCAGAAGAGCTCAGACTGTTGGGCAGATGTGAACTGTAGGGACACATGTGGTCGGGGAATCAGATCTTGGCTCTCCCAGGCTTCAGACGGTGGCCCCAAAGATGTGCTTCCAAGGAAGCCCTAGTTGGCAGGTCCACCCAGCAGAGACAGTCCTGGCATCAGGTATCACCCTGCTGTTACCCCTCCGACCCCAGGGCCCGCACGCCCTCCTCCTCCAACCCCTGGACCCTGCACTGGACTCAGCAGGGCAGCACAGGTCATTTGTCCAAGTGTGCTGATGCTGACCTTGCCTTTGTCAGCCTCTTTGACCATTTTGCAGAGCTCTGCTTGACACAAGGGTGACACTGGGAAGGACTGGACACAACTCCAGCCCTCAGGACCGCCCATGGTGTAGCCACGCCTCTCAATGTCAAGTTCTTGATTTCCCCAGGTGCTTGTTGAGACGCAAGTACTGCTGAATGTCTGAAGGGAAGAAACTGTTTCTGGATTTTGATCATGACCTGTCCTCTCAGGTTCTGCCCTTCTAAGCTGGAGAGTCCTCATAGTCCTCTCTGGGCTCCTTGCACACTCTGAGAGAGGCCTCAGAGCCACATTCTGCAATCAGGGTGTGTGCACGTGAGTATGGACAGATGCAGGAACGTGCAATCCAGTTATTCTAGTTACACAGCATCACACCGAAAACTCCACAGCACCAGGCTGTCCTCATTTATGAGCGTAAACATAGCAACCCCCTCCATTCGCTCGGAAGTGTTTTATGGTTTGCAAAGCGCTGTTCACTCACGTCGCCACCCAGAGCCACCTTGGGGGGTGGGGGTGCTCCCCTCTCCCATTTCACAGGTGAGGACACTGAAGCTTGGAGAGGAGAACTGATTTGGCCCAATGCAGACGGATGGAGGTCCCCCAGCCCGGGGCTGAGAGACGTTTCAGGCCCATAGTGACGGCTTGTGCAGACGAGACTGGGGTGCAGTGCCGCACGGTGGCTGGTGCCTGTCCAGGGTGAAGGCGGGGTGAAGTGGGTTCGCTGTGGTGCCCTGGCGTGGGCCGGAGCTTCTCCTCCGGTCTGGGGCTCGTTTCTCCGGAGCTCACCGCCTCACAGCGAAAAGCGTGCTCGGTGCCCACCGTTCAGGCCCCAGCTCCTCGGGGGGCCAGCTCCGTCCCCGCTGCCTGGGGGGCTCTACTTCAGAGTCAGCTTAGCCGTGTGTCCGGCCTCCTGCAGTCCCGAAGAGACACTTGACCTAGCGGGGCTAGGAGTGGGGGAGGGAGTCACAGAAGCTTCTGGAGTAATGAAAGCCTGAGCCGAGTCTTGAAGCCTGAGCAGGCATGAGCCGGGCTGGGGGTATGATGAGTGAGGAGACAGGGGGATGCGCTGGGGAGACGGGAGAGCTGGCAGGGGACAGGCCCTCGGACGATGAAAGCACCGCCTTGGGAACAGCCGCCCCGAGAGAGCACCCCGTCTCTAACCCGTCCTCCAGCACTCCCCGCCTTTCTCCTACCTGCAGGTCGTCTCCCTGACGTTCCTCCCCGGATTTCAAACGCAGAAAAGAAGCTTCACGACGCTTCTTTTCCGGAGCATCGGAGATCTTGCTTCCTGGCACATGTCGTCAATTTGGTTCAAATAAACTCTTATATAAATTAAAAAAAATAAAGAAAGAAGCAGGGTACCAGCTTGAGCAAAGGGGCACACGTCAGGTCTGTGCACACCACCCTCACGCTTTCCACCACACGGGCCCACCGCCCGGACAGTACCTCCACGTAGTATTTAATTGTCCATTTCTGCGCTTACACGCAGGCCTTTCAAAAGGACACACTAAATCGTCGGGGCTGCTCGCTAGCTTCTCTTTTCCTAACAGACTGAAAACAAATGCCCAAGCATTCAAGTGAAAAACAGTCATCCTTTTATCTCCCTCGAATCATCAGGGACACTGGGTACCACATTTGGCAAACAGTGAACCAAGGTGTGGCTGTGAGTAAGAAGGTGGGGTGTGGAGGAAATGCTGAGAGAGCAGGAGGCAAGCGTTGCGATGTGAGGCTGGAGCACTGAATGGGGCCTGAACTTGAAAGGACTTGCGTGCCTGCCTCTGGAGCCCGGCTGCATCATCCCAGAGTCAGGAATGGGGAACCCGTGGAAGTTTGTGCCGTGAGCAACTCATAGGACTTGGGAAAACCGTCACCTCCTTCTTAGGGCTCAGGTGGGCCTTGGAATGTCTTTATTTTCAAGCGTTGCCATAAATCTCAGTTATCAAGAAATCGGGAGCAGGCATACCTCTCACAGAGGATGAGCCTCAGTGTCAGAAAACCATCGCCCGGGCAGCTCGATGACTTTGGGCAAGCCACACACCCTCTCTCAGCCTCTAGCATTCTGTCTGTAAACGGAGCGCATGCCAAGGTGCCCGGGGCAGGATCTTGAGGTTGCAGGTCACAGGCCTCCTTGCCTGCTTCCCACTGGATCAGGTTCGGCACTATGGACCTTTTGGGCCCCATAATTCTTTGCCGCGAGGAGCTGTCCTGTGTGAGGGAGAACGTTTAGTGGCGTCCCTAATCTCCACCCACTGGATGCCAGTAGCTTCTTCCCAGTTATGACAACCACCAAAAGTCTCCAGACATTGTCAAATGTCCCTTTGAGGAGAAGGATGTCACCCTAACTTGTCTGTAGAGAGGTCACGTGTCAGACAGGTCCCGGTGGCCTCAGCAGTGCTGGCTGGAAATGGGCCCAGGGGAAGCCAATGGCTTCCTGCCGATGAGCTCACACCTAAGTTCAGAACCCCAGATGGGAAAGGAATAGTCAGTGAGGGAGGTTTTGTCGTCGACGGTCAATAAAAGGATGACTCGTTGATTCTCTATGTAATGTCCCCAAGGAAGGACAACCCGAAGAGGGTCCCATGCTCCCCGCACTCAAAGCTGTGGCCCAGCAGTTCCCTGCTCGAGCCCGGCCTCCAGGATGAGGCACACAGGAGGCTAGGGGCCACTGGGCTTAGAGCGACTTATGCAAATGACTGCAATGACTGTCCAACATGGTGTCAGACTCCCGCACACTTTCCAGGCCTACGACCTGGCCAACCTGTTCTTTGACTCATGAAAATAATTACAGGAATAGCATCACTCGAGCATCTACTGTATACCCTTGCACACCCTAATCTAATCCTCACAACAATACATTACCCCTCCTTGATACACGGGGACGTTCAAGTTTGTGGCATTGGTGAATTTACACGACACCACGTGGCTGTTAAGTAGAAGGCAACAAGGAAAAGCCTGGGCAGCAGGCTGGCGCCCAGGGCTAGCTCACTCCAAATCTTTGCTCTCTCTCTCTTGTGTCAGGTGCAAGTTCTCCCTCCTGAGGGTACAGTGAGAAAAGAAGGCCGCGGTAAAACTGTGTGGGTTTTAAAGAACCACAGCCATTGACCCCTCAACTGTTGCTCTGAGCTTTAGAGCTTGGAGCCACGCGCCCGTCAACCTGGAGAACGCAGCCACAAAAACCACCCAAATGTACAGTTTAGTGATTGTACATTATTGTAGTTATTACAGGGCGCATGTCCTTTTTAACTCCCGTGCACACCTTTCTATACATAAATGCACATGCGGGCTTGCCATATAGACACAGGTAAGGGTATTTAATGTGGGGGGCGGGGTGCACAGACCCTTTTCATTGATTGGGGAGCAAGGAGAAAAGGAAGGAGATGGCTGCTTTGAGCCAATCATCACCATGCGGATCCTGTTTTCAGACATGTGCTTGCTACTTATTCAGGCTGCTCATCTAAAGATGTCACAGGCAATGTAAGATCCTATGGGGGGCTCTACCTCATTTTAAGGCAAAAATGCTTTGCTTTATTGTCCTTCGCAGATACTGCGTATTTTACAAATAGAAGGTAAGATCCTCTCCCAGCAAAAGGATTATGACTCATTGATGGCTCAGAAGACGGTAAACATTTTTAGCAAAAAAAAGTATTTTTTAATTAAGGTATGTACACTGTTTCTTTTTTTAAAGACATAATCCTACTGCACCCTTACTAGATTACAGTGTCGTGACAACATAACTTTTACACGCACTGGGATAAATAAGACACACTGTGACTCACCTTCTGGCAGTGGTCTGGAATAGAACCTGTAATATCTCTGAGGTCTACCTGTACAAAAGTACCACGATAATGGACCCTGGAGCTGTGCGACATGGCGGCCCGGTGAGGTGATTAACAATATGCCAGAAATTTGGAGTTGGCCAGTCCTGAGGTCAAGTTCGGGCTCTGTGGAAGATGGGCAGGGCCCTGGTCTCCCTGACCCTCCACTCTCTCATCTGTAAACGAGAGCAATCATATTCCTAGCCTGAGAGGTTGCTGGGATGGTTGAATGAGCTAACAGCAGCAAACAACTCCCACACTCATACACAGTCCCTGACACTGTAATAACTAAAGTACTTTACGTGGGTTACTCAGCAATCCTGCTTAGGAGGATTATTATCCCCATTTTACAGATGGAAACAGAGGTGGAGGTAGGTTAATTCCTTTGCTCCAGATCACAGTAAGTGACAGGTCCACGATTGAAACCCAGGCTAATTCCAGAGGCCGTATTCAGCCACAGACGTCTATAGCATCTCCCTAAGGCAGCCCGGTACAGAGTAAGTGTTCAAGAAATGTGTATCATTGCTAGTATTATTACTCTCTTACTATGGGTGCCATTGCCAAGTGCCTGCTATATTTCAGTGTGAGGCTTCTTTCATATCATTATCTCACTGAATCTTTGCAAGAAACTGGCCAGGTAAATATTAACCCCATCTTACAGGTAAGGAAACTGAAGGTCAGAGAAGGCAATTTGCCTATAGGAACATATTTAGAAGACTTTTTATTTGCTTTTCTTCCAGAGGTTTATTCTTATGAGACACTGACTATCTTGTTTAAAAGCTTCTGGTGAGGGGACCTGAATGGACAGTGTCATTTGGGTCATGGTGTCTAGAAACCAGCTTCACCCTCAGCTCAGCTAGATGGTCCTTTCTGAGCCAATAGGATTGAGATGGCCCATCCATCATTTGTCAAGGGCTGTTCTGAAGTCCTAGGAAAAAGGAACTTGCACTCAATCTTCTTCAGTTAATACTTGTACAAATCACCTAAAAATGCCCAGAGAGACTGTTGGAAATCTGGGAGCAGGCAAAACAATGAGAGGTAACAATGTAACAGTGTTTGGGAAGATGAGATATAAAATGATAAATGTGGTAATAAATGCCAGCATATTTCTTTCCTTGTATGTATATTATGTTGAAACACATCGCTAATAAAACATCTGGGGGTTCTTTTTAATTGTAGAAATAGTCTGTGGAGTTCCTGCTAAAAGCTCACAAAGCCTGTTCTGTGGCTGAAATGGACTCCATTTTAATCCTTCTGTAACGATGCCTTTACTTTTACAGCTGTTTCTACAACCCAGTACATGATTTACATGCA
Organism: Lyroderma lyra; assembly: GCA_004026885.1. Taxonomy (NCBI): domain Eukaryota; kingdom Metazoa; phylum Chordata; class Mammalia; order Chiroptera; family Megadermatidae; genus Lyroderma; species Lyroderma lyra. The sequence goes on along the minus strand of PVJL010000471.1, from coordinate 194,531 downwards.
AGATCTGGTCTCTTTTTTATGCAAGTATGTACTGTCCCCTGAAAACTGTAAATTCCTTCTTTCATGTTAAAAACACTCAACAAAACTAAGTATAGAAGGAATGTACCTCAGTATAACAAAGGCCATATATGACAAGCCTACAGCTAACATCGTACTCAACACTGTAAAACTGAAAGCTTTTCTAAGGTCAGTAACAGGACAAGGGTGCCCAGTCTTGTCATTTCTATTTTATATAGTACTGGAAGTCCTAGCCAGAGCAATTAGGCCAGGAAGAGGAGTAAAAGACATCCAAATCTGAAAGGAAGATGTAAAATACAGATGACATTATTTTATAAATAGAAATCCCTAAAGACTCCACCAAAAAACTGTTAGAACTAATAAACAAATTCAGTAAATCTGCAGGACACAAAATCAACATACAAAAATCAATTGTGTCCTATGAACTAACATAATAGCATCACAAAGAAAAAAAATCTTAGAAATTATTTTAACCAAGGAGGTGAAAGATTGTACACTGAAAACTATTAAGGCATTAATGAAAGAAATTAAAGAAGACAAAAAAGATATACCATGTTCACAGACTCGAAGACTTCATATTGTTAAAATGTCCATACTACCCAAAGTGACCGACAGATTCAATGCTATCCCCATCAAAAGCACAATAGTAATTTTACAGAAATAGAAAAAAAGAACCCTAAAATTCATATGGAACTACAAAATACCCAGAATAGCAAAAGTGATCTTGAGAAAGAAGAACAAAGCTAAAGACATCACACTTATCACAGTTCCTAATTTCAAAATATTTTACAAATTACAGTAATTAAAACCAGTAATTAAGGCCAGTATGGTACTGGCCTTAAGGCAGATATAGAGACTGACAGAATTGAATATAGTGCCCAGAAATAAATCCACACATATACAATCAACTAATCTTCAACAAGGGGGCCAACACAGTGGGCAAAGGACAGTCTCCTTCAACAAATGGTATTGGGAAGGCACCAGATGTCTACACATAAAAGAATGAAAAAGGATCTCCTATGCTACATTACACACAACAGTCAACTCGAAACAACCGAAGACATGAACATGAGACCTGAAACTGCAAACTCCTAGAAGAAAACCTTGGTTGTGTTGATGGAATCACAGGAGTGTGACATATGTCTAATCTCATCGAATTGTATGCATTAAACATGTGCCCAGTTTTGGGTGTATAGTTATGCCTCAATAAAGCTGAATAAGAAAGAAAAAAATAACTTGTTTCATCCAAAAAAAACTTAGGATATCTGATGCATTCGTTTGCTAAATCAAATCAATCCTTTGGGGAGGGAGTAAGGGAAGTTGTTTCATGTGAACTTCCAGGATAAACACAGAGACTGGAAGTTAGGCTTCTTTTCCAATAGAACTCTGTGGAAAACCTAAATAGAGTGGAGGATGGGGAATGCACTTGACATGGTCTGGCAATCTAATAACACCAAGAGCCAGCGTACACTAGGGTAACCTTTAAACCCCACTGTACTCAGAGACCAACTCAAGACAGACGCTCTTCAAAGACCCTTCAGGGAGTTGCCCTGCCCTGGAAGAGAACGTGCACAGTTGCTTGGAGGTGAACTCTTGAATTTGAATCCTGGCTATGATATATGAACTAGCAAACCTCTTCTCCTCTCAGAGCCTCAGTTTCCTTGTCCAAAAAGGAGGTTAATGTAACCCCTAGGTATGTGAGAGCCTGCCTTGGTTTGGGCCCTCAATAGTTGCTTCTCCCCAATTCTTTCCACGGCCTGGCCTACAAGCCTCCATGACTGTCCTCACTCTGCAGGTGAGGTGACTACTGGATGCACTTAACATATGGATCTCTCTCACCAGACTGTGAAACACGGGACAACAGAGACTGTAGAGTATCCCTTTGTGTATCACCAAGCACAGAAGTTGCTACACCGTAATTATTAACCCTTTTGCTGCGACGTTCAGATAGATCCACATGATTATCTCCGTCCGCTGACTGCGGTGTTCGAGTTCACCCCACGAGCCCAAACACACTTTTCCTTCTACTTCTCTATTTACAAGATTTTAAAATATGTTTTCCTGCGGCTTGCACTATAACAATAAAGACGTTTTGTATGCCATATTGTGTGTAACATTTTGTAATAAATTTTTAATGTCATCAATGGCATTTGATTCTGATTTATCTATACTTAAATCTAATTGCTGCCACTTAGTATGTTTTGAATATTTTTTGCTAAAATTCAATATATAATGGTAAGCTTATTACCATATAACAAAAATTTACAATAAAAACAATGTCATTTATACACAAAGCAGCTCAAAATGTTATTATCAAATACACAAAATAGTCGAAATATCAATTTTTTATTTTTTGTGGCTTTCTGACACATTTTGCAAAAAAAACCTTAAAGTCAATTAATGCAGTGAAAGGGTGAAACAAATGCTTGAATAAATTTTCCAAAACATGTATGACACAAAGAAAATCTTACATTTTGAACAGCCTGGCATTTACCCGTGTGAAACGTGGAGCCAAATGCCCTACCCCCAGGATGACAAACCTTCTCATTTTTAGTTTGGCTTCTAAGTATGACCATCACCTGATAGTAACTTATTTTTACTTTCTATGAGTCAGGCAGAGAGCAAAAGTCACCCTCCCCAAGCCACCAGGGCAACCTTTAAACAAACGGCCCCATAATGAATGGTTTTGGTAAAGTAACAGCTGTCACATAGCTTGTCATAATATGGGGAAACGCTCTAATTTGTTAGGGCTCTGTATTAATAAAGTTCACGTCCTGTCATTTCTAAAGAGTCTCTAAGAACGCTTGTTCAGATGGCCCGTGACAAGCCCCACGTCATGGCCTGGGACAGCGGGGTGGAGATGAGGCAGGGCTGCAGAGGTGACTGTGTCACGGAAATGAGCACTGTGTCATCACTCTGCCTCAAGGAGGTTCACCTGGAAAACAGGCTGTGCTGAGGATTACACCGCTGCAACGAACACAAAGGTGCAACGTGACTCCGAAGGGCCCGTGTAAAGATTGGAAGCTGTTTTGTGTTTGTTTCTGTTTTTTGTTTGCTTGTGTGTTTTGTTTTTCCCAGTTGGAATTTGTCATGTTTGAAGCTAGAGAAATTGAGACAGGACCCTGGAGTTGCTGGCGTCTCATCACAAACCTACAAAATGAATCACATTTGATTGGCGGGCAGAAAATATCGTTACAGAAATATTGTTACATCATATAACTCAGGATGACATTTAAATAACTCTATCACCTGCCCCCATAAAAGTCACATTGGCCACCAAAACCAAAACCAAAGTGTGTTTCCATGTTGAATTTTATCTCAGTTAACTTTTGAAAGAAGTGCCGCAGAACAGGTTTGAAAGCAGCAAGACTAGGCTTTGAACTCTGAAAAGACCCCTTACTCTTCCTATATATAGAGTCCCAACCTCTAGGAAGAAGGTGGGAATTGCACAGGGCATGGACATGTGACAAAACCAAGAACGAGGAAAATGTCCCAGGTAAAGAGGGAAGCTCAGTTCAGTCCAACAATATTCACTGGGTGCTTTGTGCTTGAAATAAATCATAGTATGTTAGTGTTTACTGAACACCTGCTATGTGCTTGGTGCTTTCATACACACATATCTATTCATCCTCACACTGCCTGCTCCAGAAGGTGTTATTGCCTCAGTTTTTAAAGATGAGCTAACTGAAGTTCAGAGAGTTTACAGGACAAAGACAGGAACTAGCAGGGTTTGTTGACAGCCTGGTCCCCTGACTGTCCATTCCATTACTCCAGGTCAGGAGCTTGTGTTTAGTATTTCGAAAAACTACTAATTTCTGAAAAGGATTTGAGGCACCTGTGGGAGGGGGATTCCAGGGGAGACGAGGGAAGGAGATCCCAGCAGTTAAAGCATCCTGCAGCCTAAGCTGTCCTGGTCACAGACAGGGAAACTAGGGGAGCTCAGAGAGCATAGTAAATGCTCAATAAATGGTGTATCAACTGACTGTTGGGGTGGGCGGGGCTTGTGTTGAGCACCTACTGTGTTTTAAGAAAAGGGAACCTGGCCCTGGTCACTGTCCCTAAATGGGCAGGGGTTTGCTCTGCACCTACCATGTGCTACAGGTACAAGTGTTCTGGGGCCTGCTGGTTGGGGAGAGGAGATTTGCCCTGAGCACCTACTATGTGCCAGCAGCTCTGCTTTTTTTTTTTTTTTTATCTTGCAGCAACTCTGTGAGTTAGGTATGACGGTTGCTATTTGGCAATGAGGGTATCAGGTTCAAAGATGGAAGGGCTGAGTACACAGTTATAGGTGGAGTTAGAGGCACAGCCTGGCTGGATCCCGGCTAGGTGCCAGGTTCTTCAGAGGCTAGGCAGAAGCTGCCCCTCCTCCTCCTCCCCTCGACCCCGCTGTAGAAGAGACCCCCTCCAAGGCGTGGCCAGCTAATAGCAGCAGCAACAACAATAAACAGTGCCCATCATTTATTGAGTCCTTAGTCTACACCAGGTACTTGAGTGCATGCTCTCACTTTATTGCATTAACTTTGTCAGGGATGTTACCCACATTTGTCAAGGCCAGGCAGCAGCCCAGAGCTCCTGGGAGCAGGAAACCAGGAAGTGAGGCAGGATGCGAATCCACTTCGAGTTGATTTTAAATTCCGTAACACCGGGTCAGCCTCAGCGGAGAGGAAGGGGGCGCACGTCTCCCACGCAGAGGTGTGGCGCCCGGGACCTACGGCCGGGAGCGGTGCTGTGCCCGGCCGTCCGGCGGGGGGCACTGCAGACCGCGCGCCGTGCTGCGCCCGCCTCCACCTCGGGGCGCCCCGGGGCTGCTGCGCCCGGGTGCGGCCCTCTCGCCCCCGCTCCGGCCGCCGCCACCCCCGGACCCGGAGTGCAGACCAGGCTCCGCGCGGGGAAGCAGGATCGCGGCCCACGAGGCCTGTCGGGACACCGCCCCGGTGGGAAGGGGCGCGGACCGAGGTCAGCTCTGCATATGGGTGCCCCCGCGCCCCGCCCTGCGCGCACTTACATCTCCACTTGGGCACCGAAAGGCTCCGGGGTCCAGGTCTTCCGGGATGGATATGGCTGTCCTGGCACCGGGCCCCGCCAAAATCGGGGAGACTTACACTCGTCTGGCTCCGACAGGCGGAGAAGGGGAAATGCGGCCCGAGAGCCTGGACTCTGGGAGGATCCCCAGCGTATCTGAATGTCGTTCCGCTGCTTCCCCACCCTGCCCACGCGGACACCTTCCTCTCCTCTGCCCTGCGGATTTCACACTCCACCCAGTTCGCTCACCGAATTCTGACTTTGAACCCAAACGTGGTCAGGCGTGTTTGGGGCCAGACCACAGGCAGCAGGCGACCTGGCCTTCGCCAAAGCGGCTGCAAGTGGGCATGGCATCTCTGTCCCCGGGGAGGAGATCCCACCTCAGACCATCCGAGGTGAGGTCAAGCTTTCTAAAGTTGCTCCCAGGCTAGGTTTTTGGCATGCAATGACCTTGACCCTTCCCCACGGTCACCTGGGATACCGGACCATTTAAGGTGAGCAGTTTAACGAGGTGATAACGAAGTGAAAATGGCCTAGTAGCCTCTTGAATTTGAATCCGGGACTGAAGTTTACTTTTAGAAAGAATTTTATTCATAGGATACTTTCATGGAATTCTGTTACCAGTAATAACCCCTGAATGTTAATTGATCATAATTACCTTGTTAAAAGCCCTGTAAGACCCCTCCAAGTTCTAAGAGTACAAGGGAAAGAATGTTTCGGAGATTTACAACTGGGCGGGAAACATCATATTATTTTCTGCATTAGGTTATACATTAGCATACTTGTTGAATTGAATTTTCCGCTTTGGAAAGATTTTAATATCTTTCCAATTCCCAACTAGTCTCTGGATATTTAAAAAGGGGCGGTGGGAGGACTGGTGATGTGTATGCCACAGATGGAGATGGAAAAGCTGCCCAGAACATGTTGACATTAAAAAAAAAGTTAACATCCCCACGTTTTAAAACTGTGATATTAGGAACAGAGTAAAACGGCAAAAGTTACTCGCAGAACATCTGTTCCTTCCAATGGGAGGGTTTCTTTCCTGCCAAGAATTTATGAATTTTATATAGGATCTTGGTTCTGTTGAGGGGGAAAGGAAGGAAGCCTGCCAGAGCAGCCCCTCCTCGGCATGGAACGCAGGAATACTTTGCTCCTGACTTGTAGACGGTTCTAGAGGCTGTGGACGGGGCGCAAGTCACCCTTCAGAAGGACGAGACAGCACGAGAACATCTCAGACGGCCACCTTGGTTTACAGTGAGCAGAACAATGCAAGGGGAGGGCAAGGCCTAGGACTGGAAGACAGGACTCCCATTCAGGGGAGGCCTAATCCTTTTTTTAGAGAAGAAAGGAGAGAGTTTATTATTGGGACAAAACCTCACAAACTCCCTATCTGTTCTTTTCAAATGTTCCTTTCATACTCACATTGGCCAGATAGGCGGCCATTCATTCATCTCAAAAACTGCAGTCCATGCCTTCAGCTTCAGTCAATTATCTTTTGCTGTTGGTCCATTGAGCCTGATGACTGGAGGTTTATCGTTCTAAAACCACCAGGAGGGTGCTCAGAAAAGCCGCTGGGTGAATAGGACACTAAATGGATTAGCAGTTGAAACATTAATGAGTCTCTTTTGACTCAAAGCAAGTTTATCTAAGTAGATTTCCAATGGCTTCCTCTTCTGCAATTGAAAGAACTTTCTCGGCTGTCGAGAAGGTGTGTGTCCAAGCTGATAGAGGTCAACCTTTTATTGACCATTTTAGGTTCTTGACCCCTAAATGGAATGGATTTTTTTTTTAAACTCAGAGGACTTCAGAAGTAACATGAAAAAATAAAATAACATCCATTTAAGCATCAAGCAGTTAAATTGTTCCTGTTTGATGGCGAGTGAGAAAAAAGCAACAACCAACATTAAGATTTCGGTACGTTCATTTGAATCCACAGATATTTATTGAGCAATCCCTGTGTACCAGGCACTTTTTAAGGCCTTGTCGTACCCCTCGGGAGCTAGACAATCAATGGATCAAGTGTATGTTATACCTCAGGTAATGAATGTAGAAAAACCAAGCATGTTAAACAGTTAAAGAGGCCGGGTGGGATGGCTCTTTTAGTATGGTCAGGGAAGCCTGCTGCAAGGAATTGACACTGAGTGGTCCTCCTAGAGTCTTCCCAATGCAAATAGGCTCCCAAACACATAAACCTAGATCTGTTTTACCAAGTGGGATTTATAAAGGCGTTCCCCACTCCCGTTAACTTCCGACCACTCTTCTGTGTGTGAGGAGTACATGGCTCAAGAACACGGGACAGGTGGCATCAGCTGTCCATTCCAGCTTCAGCACTCACTGGTTTTGTGATTTAAGGCAGGTCACCTAGGATCTCTCAGATTCCTCATCCTTAAAATAAGGACAATAATATTGCCTACATCCCAGGGTTATTGTGGTGACAGAATGTATAAACCTATATAAACCTACCCCCTGGGTCTTGCTCAGCAAGTCAATCTATGATTCTATGACCTCCTGTGCTGGCTGAGCATAAGGGTCTGGAAAAGTCTTGGGCTGGAATGAGGTTCTGCAGTGGCATAACTGTGGGAGATTGGGGCCTCATAGCTTTCTCATTAGCGCCAAGGAACCTCCAGGTGACACGTTCTTTGGAACTCCTTCCAGCTCTGTCATTCATTTGTGCCTTGGGTCCTAACAGGCTCCCAGACTATGCTCCCATGCTCTCTAAAGCACCTTCCCTGGCTGAGATCTGAGTCATTTGTGCATGACCCATGGCATGCTCGTAATACCCAGATCTATTTGAAGTTGAGATCCTATTTAGGGGAAAAGGGATTCTCTTGAGATATTGGGAGCGTTGGCAGAGCAGTCTGAAAGGTGGCAGGCAAAGGGGCAGTGTTTCCCATGGGACGTGGCTGAGGATGTGGGCTCAAAACACCACACTCCAAGGCTAACTTCCTGGTCTGCGTCGTCCATTCACGCAGGCTGTGGCGTGTGTGATCTTCAGCAGGAGGTACGTACTTTCTTAGGCTTCCTTCCAATTGGCCAAGCTATCCAAAGGGCTGCTAGTCTTTATTCTAATTGGATACATGGGTAAAGGGTTTTGGAATCAGTGAATGAAAGACCCGGGAAGAAGAGCAATGGCTTATTTACTCTTGATTATTTTATAGAGGCTTCTAGGGGTGGTCTGATGCAGAAATGGATTGTCTCGAGTCACTTTCCAAAGTGGAGCAGAGAGGAATGTGGAGTGTTTTTACCTAAAATCACAGATAAGATTTCTCGTTTCTATTAGAAAGAGTGTTGGTATAGGTCAGTCCTGTCCTTTAGCTTCCTGTGCACCGAACAGATCTCCTGTTTATGTGAAAAAATAAACACATTCCAAGGAGGTGAGGAGCAAATAATCTTCAAATGAAGTTAGCTTGACCTTTTCTGGTGATGCAGCAGAAAGGGTTTGAGCTTAGGAGTCAGGTAGATCTGGGTTCCGATCACAGCAGTGTGACCTTGGGCAAGTCACTTGACTGCTCCAGGCCTTTGTTTTCCCCACTACAGAATGGGTATGATGAATTCCTAAACATATAGTAAAGTTCTTGGCATACCATAGCTGCTCATTGAATGTGAATGTTTTCTATCCACCTACCTCTAGCTCACTCCACCAGCAATTCTAAGTCCAGGTTCCAAGTACTTCCATCCCGACACGCAGGAAATATTTTCCTGTGGTCAACGACAACAGAGGTATGAGCAACTGAAGAGTTAAAAAGAAAACAAACAAATAAACCACAGGTCCCAAACCCACAATCTGAAAACATTGTCCCTCCTCACGCAGTTTCCATGTTGCGAATCTGGGAATGCTATCAAAGCAAATGTTAGTTAAAAATTGTTTACCAAGGGACAGGTAGTTAAATATCAGGTACAGCTGAGAGTATTGTTATCAAAAACCTAAAATAATTTTTCTCAAACCTTTATTTATAAAGGAAGACATTAGACAGAAGCATTCAAATACGTTCTGAGACAGAGGGCTTTTTTCCTTTTAGTTCTTTTTGTAGATCCACTGTCTGATCAGCCCTCTGCAGAGCTTCATTTAAGTGCCAAGCATTCTAATTAAGGAAATAAATGAAACATGCGTGTACCTAGACCTGTGTGTGATTTGTCAGTTGCTAAAGAGATTACTGGCTCGCTCAGTATTGCTGGAGCCCAGGTGGACTCCACCACTGATAGGGAAAGCCGATCTATCACACTTCCTTAATCAGTGCAAACGTTCCCCCAAGCAGTCCTATCAAATTTTTAACATACCGATTGTCTATCAGGACAAGAAAGTGAAAATAAAGGAGAACTCTCAACCTAGAAGAGGTCATGTGTTTTCAAATGCAAATTGAGATCCAAACGTTAAACAATAGCCATCTTCTGATCCTCTGGCTAAGGCACAAATTGCAAATCAGACTGCCAGGCCAGAGTGGCTTTGCCTAACAAAGTCTTTAATGCAAAGAATCCCTTAGACAAAGCCTCCCTGTTTCCAGGAGAGCTTGAGAGCTTCGGCACCAGCAGAACCTTATGGAGTCAGCTATGCTCTGTAGCTATACAGTTCCTTGTGCCTGAAGTAAAGTCAGATTGTCCCGCAGGTCTACATGTGCAATCTCCAAATCACAGAAATCCAAGGTGTCTGCGTTTGCAGATTAAGTTCCATTTTGGCGGAATCATTCATTCCAACAGAAGGTTGTGATATTTTGTTGAATAAGGCCAAAACCTTCATGCTAAACCTGAATAACGCGTTTTACGTGCTTTAACACGTACCTGATAAACAAGTTGGATGTAGCTAAAATAATAAGCAATCGAGCAAATTGTAGAGGGGAAAAATGGTTTGTGTGGTTGCAGAGTCTCTCCAAGAACTATACCATTACTCTTCCCAAAGAGGTAAACAATTTTTACTATGTTTAGGATGCTGCTTTTCATTTAATCTATGTATTATACTCCTCGGGGAGCAATTGTACCAGGAAAAAATATCCATAGACGTGCATATTACATATGCTTATTCGTCTCTATCCCCTCTTCCTTTGCACAGAGGCTGGTAAGGTAGGTCCTTGAGCAGATTGTATGTGTTTGAATGGAATTGCATGCAAAGGGAAAGCAGAACAAAGCCAGAATGATATTTTTACACTTTTATGGAATGACTCTTGTGTTCTATTTAGAGGGCCGAGGTGGTGAGTGAATAGCACCTGTCTTAGGTGTCGGGTAACACAACGCCACAGAAGCACCCTACAGAATAGTGACGTACGATTGTAAGTCATCAGAGCACAGTGTTACCTTGAATTTAGAATTTTCCTTTTAAAATTACCCTTTTTACATGGTACGTTTAAAATTTTTCATTCCCCCTCTAAGCTTCCCTTGCGTTCTCAGGATATAGCCATCGCTCTTGGCCTGTGAAGTGAGACGTAGGCACTGGTTGGTGTTCAGATTCTGACCTGAAGTGACCTCGGGCCCACTTGATGTGACCGATGGATGACCCTTCCTCATTTGGGCAGACGGGCCCACTCAGAATCCTCGAGTGGCAAGTGCCTTCTTTAGCTTTTAAAGTGTGATATAAAAAAGTAAAGCAAAAACCACTTCATTGTTTGTCATATATTCATAATACACTTATATTTTTGCCCTTGGAAAAAGACACATGGGTTATCCAAGGAGAAGGATAAATTAAATTTATGCAATGAAATCTAGTAGGGAACCCAAGGGCAGTTTAAAACAGCTCCCAGGGTCCTTCAGGAGTTCAGATCTGTCGGAGGAGCACAGCCAGACCCATAAAACCTAGCAATACCCCTAAGAATAAGAGTAACAAAAGATCTAGGATTAAGTGGAATGGGTGCATTTTTTTAAGATCTGGGCTTTGAAGGATATATAGGAGCTTGTCAGAGTAATATGGGTCTTTGCAGAAGCAGAGACCAACATCTGTAAGCAAAAGCTCAAAAGCTGAGGGGGCATGGTGTGTTGGGGGTCAAGTATAGTTTAGCAGGGCCCACAAGTGCACCGAAGGAATGACTGGGTACTCAAGGAGAAGATACTGGACAAGCAACTGGAGGCCACAGTTGAGGAGTGACCATGTTAAAGCTTTATCCACGATGCCCTGGGGACCATGGGAAGGAGGGGTGGGGCTTGACCAGATCTGTTTGACCAGGAGGGCTGTGTGCTGGGCCAGAGGTGAGAACAAACACGAGCTTTTTCTTCTACATCAAACTTAAAGTGCAGATCATGTTTGTGACAGCGTGAGCAGCTCAGGAAGTGTCTGAAGGAGACTTGGGCTTCCTCATCAGTCGACCTTGACAAAGGAAATAGCACGCTGATTGCAAGACAGAAAGTCTGGGGCTTTTGACTCTTATACAGGTTTACTGGAAGAACCTGATGTTAACAAATCCTTCTGAATTGGGGTGCATCCATTTTGCCTGTAGCCCTACCTGCTCAGCAGACTGAAGACAAAAGTATTAGAAAAGAAATGCTTTGAGTATGTCAACAAAGATGAGAAACGATAACAAAACGACGCTAACTTGCAAAGAAAACCTCAGTTGCGTCATCTGTAAAATAGGGAGAGGGAAATCCCACCCCTACCTTTAGTTGTGAGGATTAATTGAGAGTGTAAGTGCTTCATAGACCTCAAAGAGGTGAGTAGAATTAAGTGACCTGGATCTGACACGAGGCATGCTTGTCCTTACTGAAAACATCCCTTCTGTTTAGAATGCCTAAGAGACTCAGCTCTGTGGTCTGCCAGGATTCACTTACGTCCCCGGCTTTCAGCGAGTGTATCTAGCATTCCTTCAGTTTCTCTGTAAAGCTACTTACCTAGATAGTCTTTGAACAGGGTATGCAGGTATAGCATCTGAACGCATTGGCTTTGTGTCATGGTGATCTGATAACCATTCAGTAATATGTTGATCCAGTGCCAGTTAACACAGGGTCAAATATTATAGGTGAGATGGGTATTATTATAACCTCACTCAGCCTCCTGGCCCCAGGACCCTGGACTGGCTGGATAGGTTTGTTTGCTCTAATTGATTTTAGAAAATTGTCACATCTCTACCTGGGGCTCCAACTATCTATCTACCTGTCTATCTCCATAAAGAGCTTCTTCTCTTGTCTCTTACTCTGTTTAGATGATAACTTGTAACATAGATGTGAAAAGAAACATGCAAATAAAAGGATGGCAAATGATTCTCACAGTCTGGGGTATCATTATGATTATTGTGTTGGATCACTGAAAAATGTTCTGTTAGGTATATGTCAAAGGGATCCTAGATATGTGAATTTCCTTTTTGTATTACTAGTTGTTATTAAGCGAGATTTCTATTTATTTCCTCCTTTTCCTTTAAGAACAAGTGTAGAAGGACATTTGGGAGGACTGGTTGCAACATGCTAATTCATCTAGGGTGCCAAGAAGACGGAAGCAATTCGGAAAAGTGATTATATCAACGACATTGTAGAAAACAATTAAAAAGATGGACTCCCAATGTGCATGATTCCAGAAAAGCAATTTGATTGACATTCCTACCGCACATGCCCTCGTCTCCCCAACTAAGATACACAGCTATGGTAGCCTCGGTACCGGCCTGAAAGATTTTCTGTGTTCATGCTATTTTAGCACTTGGTTTCGTCTGTGTTTTTTTTTCTGTGATCAGGGCATTGAAGCTCAAGGTATTATACTTCATAAGGATTTAAGAATTTATTAGTTTTTCAGGAGATGGTGAGAAATTTACACTTATATCCCAATTAAGGTAAAAGCTCCCAAAGAGTTTGTTCTCAACTTTCATTTTAGTTTCACTTAATGCGAAGGAAAAAAAAAAAACCTATTTTCATCCAGCATTTGGTTGTAACAGCCCTTCCCTTGCATTTTCACAGAACATTTCATGACATATTCCACATCACTCACTATGTAGAGTGTTCTTGGTGGTTTTATATGAAACATGATTGAATGACTGTACCTGAACAATGATAGTTTCATAAGCAAACTTTTGGAAGCGCACATAGCTTCAGTTTAGCACTATAAAAACATGTCACCATACAATAGCCTCTAGAAGGTGCTAAGAAAATATGAGGAAGTAAAATGACTACATAAAACACATAATAAATAAAATGATAAAGCAATAGAGTACATAAAGGGAAAGGTTAGTGTAGGACTGGATGGTGTCTATGTGTGCACAAGAGAAGGGTGGAGGGGGTATTAAGAGAAAATACAGGCTGCAAACTCACGTATTTGTGGTGGTGTGCTGACTGGAGTTCCAGAAGCCAGAACACACAATAGAACAGGTGGCTGACGTAGCCTGCTAAATTTAGATACTACCGTCTATCAAATACGACAGGTATCATCACTGCCTGTTAATATTTTCCTTGTTGAACTGCTCCCGTAACTTAAGGACTGCCTCACCTGGACTTTCTTATGTGTAAAGAAATTGGAACAATTTTTGAAAGGAAAAGAATTGTCCCCCCTGACCATCCTACTTGAGATGGTGATGGTTCCTGTGTTAACAAACCACAATAGGATCGTAAGAGTCAAACAGGTCTTCAGGTAGAAAGAGTATTTTGCCGGAAAAGAGATAGACTGAAAGTTTGTTAATGTGTAGGACACACTGTTGTTAATCCTTTGTGTGTGCACACAAGTTAAAATCTAGGGCATATAAAATTAAATCTCATAAGGAAAATGTAATAAGCAGGCATCTCCATCATTAGGACCTCTATTTTTACAGTATAAATGGCTCTATAATGCAGTAGTGACAGTATACCTAAGGAGCTCAGAACTGACAGGTACGAGAGTAAATGATTTAGCTAGCTGTGGATGTCAGTTTGTCCTGTTACATTTTTAGAAAATCTTCCTCATTCATTCATTCATTCAGATATTGAAGGTTTCTTTTGCAGGTTAGAAAAAGTTAATGCAAGTGATGTGTCCCTAAGTTATCAGAAAAATCGGAATAAATTAAAAATGTCCTATTTTATGAATGCTGTCTCTTCTATGTGAGGGAATTGGCATGTAGCACATATGAAGACGGTAACCACCATCCAATAAACACTTTTCATAACCTAGCATGTGCCAGAAGGCTCCGTATAACAGAGAAAGGTGGATGACAAGAGCAACAACCATGCTTTAATACAAAGAAAAATGTGTTTGAATGTAGGCTTCTTATTTAAATAGCTTCAATTGCTCTTTTAAGAATGAAGCCAAACTATTTAGACCTGCATTATTAAAATGGAAGTTTCACCATTTTAAATAGATATTTACTTTAGAATATTTAAAAACTGCAGAAAGTTTAAACTGAGAAAACCAGTATTAACATTTTGGTTTCTGTCTTTTCCCTTAAGTTTCTATTGCTTCTCTCTTTCCTTCAGTACACACACACACACACACACACACACACACAAATTTAAATCTTATACAATTGGAATCACGCTGTTTATAGTCTTATATCCTGCTTTTTCCACTTAACATACCGTGAGCATTTTTCCATGTCATTAAGTGTGCTTTGAATATGTTCTTGGCCACATAAAATTCCATCCTATTGATGCACCTGTTTTCTTTTAAGCTAAGACATATGCCGTGTTTTCCAGTTATGCTGGACCCTTAAAAGTCAAGGAAAATACTTTGTGTCGATCCACCACGAGCCTCTTAGGAATTTCTATTTATTCCATGTATAAGATGCACCCACAGTGCAAACACTTCTAGACACTAGATGTAATAGTTAATAAGCAGTCTAAAGAAAATGCCAGTCAGCTTCCATCCACTTGAGAATGTCAATTAGGCACCCACATCACCATTACTAATACAAAGTGTCAACAAGTGTCACACAGGCTTTGTCCATTTTGTGACTGCCTCAAACTTCTAGGTACCACCTCAAAAAGTCTCAGTGCAGTTTTAAGCTTTAATTGCTTTGGAAATATGCTACAAGCTTATAAAAACATCATTTAAACATTTACTTAAATTTACTTTGCACTTAGTTTTCTGACTTTGAGTAACGTTTAAATTTTTACTTTCGGTCTGTAGAAACAACGAGGCTGGCCATCTTTAGAGGACTGACGAAGTTTTAATGGTTGTGACCTCTTTAGGGCTGTAAGCAAGATCTGCAACACGCACTATGCATAAATGAGTCCTTTAATCCTCAGGAGGGCACTGTGGAACTGCGTTCTTAGGGTTCTCCACTGTGGGAAGTTTCTTTTGTTATTCAAATCGGTCTGAATGCAAGGCCTGGCCTGGGAGATTTTCCTATTTCCATTTAACTTTCAAGAGAAACCCTGAGGATCTTTAAAAATGTGAAACTGGAATGTGTATGTTTATTTTGAGAATACTTTCATATTCAACTGAGCAAACTGAATGATTGAGCCGTTTCTACCTGGCAATTCGTACTCAGGTAAGGAAACTGCTTTCACGTACTTCTACGTGCACTGAGAAGAGCAACCTGAACCAGGTAAATCTAATTCTGATCTACTATCCTCAGAGCTTTCAGCCCTACCGCATCGATAGTGCTCATTCGAAAACTAAGTAGCCTTTAAAGTCTTCTTTTAATCTCTGTTGAGAGAAAGTTGGCTTTTTAGTGTGCGTTTCGCATGCCCTACCCACTGTGTTTAAACTGACATTTCTATCACATACCTTTTCGGGTGGCGCCGGGTAAGGGTGGGGTGAACAAACAAAACAAAAACAATGTTCAGATAAAATATTATAGGTTTATTTAAAACTTAATTCTCACCTTGAGTATGCAAAATACAAACTCCACAAAATGTTCATTTTTTACTTTGTAGTTTACAAATATACAAAATAGAAGTTTGCTTAAATTTATATTACATATTTATTAAGGCAAGGAACTATATAGAAAAAAACATTTGTTCTGCTTAAGGCATACTTGGGAATAAACCATTGTACAAATTATTGCACATCTGAAACCACAGTGCATAACAGACTGTCTGCATAAAAAATGTTAAAGTAAACCAGGTGTATTTACCTGACTTAGGTCATACATGGAGATCGGAAGACAAAAATAGATTTTCCTTGTCAAAGTATGCAGCAGTTTGAGAACTTTGGCTTCCTCGTGTGGTACCTTTAGAACCAAGACTCGCCAAGCACCATCGTTTAAGCTATTAAAACACATTTTCTGTACCTGAATTTCTTCCTCTTCTTCTAATATCATAATAATGGCTTTTAGAAGGCAAAGAGAATACAAAGTGATCTTTTATACTTATATTGCATCGAAACAATTCAAGGGAATTCTGGTCTTCCCTCCCCCCAACTCGCGGATCTAATTTATACCCTGATATCCACAGCTTCCAGTCACCCCCTTGGCCGTTTGTAAGTCCAGGAATATTCAAGTTGGGTTTAGAATTGGAATGATAGAAGATCCAGTCACAGACCCCATTGGTTCTTTGATGTGTCTTTTTGGCTTCCTTAGGGCTCCGGATTATCCATTTACAAGTTGACTTGCTGGGAACCTGACCATGACTGTAGTGCTTTCCAGCTGGGCTCCTCCCCTCACAGGGGAAGACAGTGTGAACGGTAAAAAATACTGAATTCTCTTCTTCGGGCAGTGTGGGTCACACATCCACTGTTTGGAGGTTTAAAAGTGCCTCTTCATGTGTAAGGCGAGGTGGTCGGACCTGGAGAAAGCCCGGTCGCACTTCTGGCACTGGAAGGGGCGGTGCCCCGTGTGTTTGCGGTAGTGCCTCGTCAGTTCGTCTGAGCGGGCGAATTTCCACCCGCAGCCGTCCCAGTCACAGTGGTAGGGTTTCTCACCTGCAACAGGAAAACAGAGCCAGTGAAGCCATTGCCAAAGAATGAAGAATTGGCCATTTAAAAAAGTTAGAGCCTAAATTTTACACCAACTCCCCAAGCACCCCACTTTGAAAGGCTCCAGGAACACCTTTATACCACGTAAAGCTGTTTCAAATTTCAGATAATAATGCATTATGTGTATTATTTTTTGCTTTTTTTAAAAAAGGGGAGCATTAGATAGTTAAGCACTGAAAACACGCAAATAACCACCTAAATCTGCACTTCTATAGGGCTAACATTTTCATTCTTTTAAGCCACGATATCAGTGGTGGAAATGAATTTGGAAATTATGTCCACTAGTGTCTCTTCTAGTCCAACCGAAGCAATAATACCCTATCACACTACAATTGGGTCTAAAAAGCCACAGGCGTCCTGCTTTTTCTGTAGCCACATTTCTATTTTACTGAATGCTACCCCTACATGACCTGTGTACCTCTTACAACTGATATGGAGATTCTCTACATTGAGGATCTTAAACCAGAATCTTACAAAGGGAATCATTAAATTCTCGAAATTTAAATAAAACTTAATTACCAAGACTGGAATTAAAAATAGGGTAACTCTAGGGAGGAAGAGCCAATGAAAATACTCTAGAAAATTCAAAACGGAGAAGAAATACCCATCGTGCTTTTCTACTGCAAAGTATTTCTTGATTACAAGGACAGAGCTTTGCCTAAGTTAGGAGAGGCCCACATTCTGCCTGGAACCTCCTCCCTGCCTTTCAAAGGCCTAACGAAACTGCACATTCAAGCACTGATACCATCCATCAAGAAAAAAGCCTCCTGGGCAAAAAGGTAGGCGCCCTTTGCTGTTCTCTCCTGTGATCCAGGAGATGGAGGAGATAGACTTCACCCCACATCCCAAGGGAGGCCCTGAGGAGTGTCCACAGTTAGCCGGTGGGGCTGGACACCAAACCCGTCCTTTCAGCGGCAACTGTCCTCCTACCTGTGTGAGTTCGCAGGTGTGCCTTGAGATGAGAACTCTTCGTGTAGGTCTTGCCACAGCCCGCATAATCACAAGTGTGAGTGGCTGTCCTTTTCCGGGGCCACGATCTTCTCCCCCTCTTAGGTTTGGGCTCCTCCGGCATGCAGGGGCCTGGCGGCATGAGCTCTAGGGGTGAAGAAGGTGGGGTCAGCATCATCCTGTGGGCCCCAGAGGGCGGGCAAACGCAGGGCTCCCCAGCCCGAGCTATGAATCCCTGGGACTGACCTTGGTAATGGAGCGGTGCGACCTGCTGCTGCATCTGGTCAGGCAGGAAGGGTGGGTAGTTGGGCCCCGGGTGGGGATGGAAGCCCGGGGGGAGCGGAAGGGCAGGATGACAGTCCCTGCTGCTCAGCAGTTCCTCGGCACCCAGGGTTGGGGTAGTCCTACTGGGAAGCTGCCTCCCCAGGGGGAAATCATGCGCTGGCGGCCGGTGGCCGTTGCTGAGAGGGGGTCCAGTGCCCAAGTGGGCCTCCAGGGGCCGACCGACCGTGCACGAGGAGACCGCCTCCTGCTTGATCTTAGGGCACATGCGCGGCGGCCCGCCGCTGTAGGGCGCCACCACCACCGGGTGGCTGCCGTCAGGGCTGCCTTTGCTAACACTGATGACCGACGGGCTGCCGTACTCGCTGCCAGGAGCGCTGAGAGACGCCTTCAACACAAACTTGCCGATCAGCCCGCCGCCACCTGGCGGCTGAGGCTGCTGCGGCGGAATGTACACGGGGTCCAATTCGGGCCGCAAGAGTTCGGCCACAAAGCCGCCTGAAGGGCTCACGTCGTTGATGTCCGCCAGGTTGAAAGGAGCTGTGGGAGGGGGCACAGTCTCACGGCCATAGAGGAGCCCGCCGCTTGTGCTACCCGACGCCACGCCCGGGTCACCCCCGGCCCGGATCTGATAGCTGAAGCTGCAGGTGGAGGGCGCACTGGCAGGGCCGCTGCTCGACGGGGAGGATGAGGATGAGGCTGATGCCGATGAGGACACGGTGGCGGCCACCGACTCCTGATGGGACAGCGAGTTGGAGAGGATAAAGTCCAGGTCTAGGAGATCGTTGAACTCCTCCGTCTCTCTCCGAGGTAGGAGCGCTGGGTTGCAAGCCGCACCAACTCCGCCACTCTCCAGGTCGGTGGCCACGGTCGCCGCGGCCAGGTCGTAGGGGCGGCCGGGAAGTAGAGGGGGAAGTCGCTTCATGTGGGAGAGCTCCTCCCGCCAGCGCTGCGGGGACAGGGCAGGAGAGAGACGTCAGTGGTGGTCTTCTGCTGCCATCCGACAAACTGGCTGGCCCGGCCCGCCTACACTGCCCAGGCATGGGGACTGGGCAGGCAGACAGGCAAGGCAGCGCCCGGGGACGCCGGTGCCAGCGCTGCACTCTGGGCCCACACGGGTCCGAATTGAGGCGGCGTCGATATGGAGGTTGTTTTGTGTCTGCCCGATTGCGTGTGAGCGAGCGCTGCGGCTCGCCAGCCTGGGTCCCTCCCCCTCCAGATCCCGGGGACGCTCCCGCCGTGCCCGGAATTGGGGCACCGAGGAGGCTCTCCCGGTATGCCCTCGCCACGGGGACGCCTACGCGTCTAGCTCTCTCTCCGGCCCAGCCTGTGTCCCGGGACACAACCACCTCCCGCGCGCCCGCCTTGCCGCCTGCGCGGTAGGGGACGTGTGCGGACCCGGTGTGCGCCCCCGGAGGCTCGGCAGCGTCCAGACCACACGCACAGAGAGCTAAGCCAAGGGCGCGGAAGCCATCGGGGAAGGCTGCGGAGCCCGTGCGGTGGCCACTCCTTCCCGTCCCGGTGGTTCTGATAACCCTAGGGCTCCGCCCGTTACCATCCTCCCCACGGAAACCCACCGGAAGCTCCGCACGACTCGGGGCCACACTCACGTTATTTGGGGCACCTGCTGGGCGCAGTGTCTTCTCCCTTCCCGCCGGGCTGGACGCGAACGTGGAGAAGGACGGGAGCAGCGCGTCGCTGACAGCCATGTCAGACTCGCCAGGTGGCTGCCTGTGGGCCGGGTAGTGCGCACACGGAGGCAGGAGTCAGGGGGCCACTCTTGACCGCCACTCCGGCGTGTCCCACCGGCCCTCACCCTTCCCTGCGCCACGCGCTGCACCTACCTCATTAATGTGGGGGCCCAGAAGGTCCTTGGGAGTCCGGAGCAGTGGGGGTACCCGAACCCCAAAGTCAACGAAGAGGAAAAAAAAACTTAGAAACGAAGTCAAAACCAAAACCCCAAATTGCCCGAGATCCTTCTTCTTTGGATTAAATAGAAATGGGAGACGCTGTTGTTACAAAAAGTTCCTTTGTATACAAAAGTTCTTAGAAAAGTTGTAAACTCATAAAAATAGACAATCAGCAAGGCGAGTCAGTAGGTCCGGTGGCCGGGCTGCTCACTCTTCGACTCAGCAGCGTCCTCCACCGCTGTCGCGGTCGCTGCGGCTGTCGCCGTGGGCGCTGGGGCTGTGGCCGGGGTGGCGGGCGGGCGGCGCCGCCAGGTGAGACTGACCGCGGTGGCGCGGATCTGTGGACTGGGCGGCGGCACAGGGCGCTGAGTCCGGGGGGCTGCGCGAGGCGCGCGCGGCCATGGGCGCTGGCCGCAGGCGGGTAGGTGGGTGGGGGGTCTGAGGGGCGGGGAGGGGCACTTGGCGGCTCCCGGTGCCGCCGCCTCCCGCCACCGCCTCTGCTCCCCGCGCGCCCGCAGCGGCGCTTGTCCTCTCGGGCCAGGGAACTGCCGGCAGCCGCCGCGCACTCCTTACTTATAACTTTAGCTGGAACAGTTCCCCGCCTCCGACCCGCTGTGCGCCGTCAGGCCCCGCCTTCCCTTTCTTCTTGCCTACCTCCCGCGGCCCCCCGCGCGTTGCCATGGCAGCTAAATAAACAAACTCGGCGCACGTGGGGGCGGGGGGAGGGAGGGACACCGGAGGGAGGGAGGGGCGCGGGCGGGGCCTGGCCGGGCAGTGACGCCAGCTCGGCAGCTGGCGGGCGGGAGCCGCGCTGACGCCGGCGGCGGCGGTGGCGGCGGCGGCCCTGGCGCGGGACTCAGGGTACCCGGCGCAGGGCGGTCGCCTGGCGGCCAGGGCAGGCCGTATTGCCGCGGTCGGCTACCTGGGTTCGAAGCCGGCGGCCGAGAAGGCTGGAGGGGGCGGAGGGGGAGGGTAAGGCGCTCGCCGCTGTCTACGCTCATCCGCGTGACTCATCTAGCCCTCCGTTCCTCCCATACGCACGCGGGAGCCGGGCCCCGGGCTGGAGCGCCAGTGCGGGCGCTGGGCTGGGCCTCGCTGGTGCTTCGGGGGCGCTTCTGCCGGGTGGGGGTGGGGTCGGGAGGAGGCGGGTGCCCAGCTCGGGAGAACTGGGAGCCTGACAAAGCGGAGGGGTCCTCGCCTCGGCAGGGCGAGAAGAGGCCGGAACGGGGAAAGGAATAATGGTTTTGACTTGTGAAGGAGGGAGGGAGGGAAAGGGCTTAAGGTTTCCTGGGAGCGGGGGGGCGGGGGGCGAGGCGCTGTGAGGCGCGGGGACACCTTTCAACCCGAGAATCTCCAAGCACTTTACAAGCTACGCACTCTCCACTTTATGGATGAGAAAACTGAGTCATAAAGAGGCGAAGTGACGAGGCCAACGGCAACCTGCTCTCTTGGCTCAGGCTCCGAGCGGTCAACCCCACTGGAAGGGACTTAGCCAGGAAGTGGAGCGACGCGATGGGACCCCGTTCTCGAAAAGGGCACACCGAGCTCGCGGCCGTGGTCCCTGCCCAGCGGGAAGAGAAGAGGAAACGGCGATCGTTATTTCAAGTCTTATAACTCTGCCTCCCTCCCCCCACTCCCCCTGAGTTTGTGATCAGTAATTTTCCAGCCGGGAAATGTTTTCGCCCTCATCTTCTCTGCAAACAGTGCCCTTTTTTTTTTCTTTTTTCTTTTTTTTTTTTTTTAAACGTGAGTGTGGTGTTTGGTATCGCTTGCTAAACGTACGCCTGCGAGGTGTTTGGTTTGGACTCGGGCGCGCAGAGAGCTCCGCCCGCCCTCCCCCGATACCCCTCACGAATAAATGCTGCAGCTCAGGCCCGGTGATAGTCTAAGAAGCAGAAGGGAGGTGAGGGGCTGGGGAAAAGGGTCGAAGCCCCAGCACTGGGCAGAATGGACACTCACCTCCATTGAGTTCTCGCTGCCTAGTACTTTTAGTAGTTGTCACCTGTTTTCGTCCTGCGATTCTGGTACCTATTAGGTTTCCTCAGAATATTTGTTATCCCTGATTTTTCCACTCCTTGCTGACCACAGAAGCATTCTTGGAATGCATCTCGCCCCGGATGAATCTGCTGGCCCTCTCTGCCAAAGCTGGATCTGGAGAATTGGACGCCCTGGAAGATGACTTACATCCTCTACTTGGCTTTGGCCAAGGGCTGTGAGGGCCTGCAGCTGGGGGGAGAGGGTGCTTTGGCTGGAAAACCCTGACCCTCCTTCCTATGGCCGAGAGGGGTTCAGCCACACCCCATAGGAGCAGGCCAGTTACTTTAACTCTGAAAATGCTGCCCTTTTCACAAGGAGGAACCAAGAAAGGCAAACACCTGTCACATTCTCCCCCACCTCCCTGTTCTTTGGGATGGCGAAAATGTTCTTGGGATGCTGGCACCTGAGGAGTGCATGGAAAAGTTTTTCACTTTGCCATCAAGGCCAAGGTTCCTAAACCCCAGGGAACTTGGATGAGCCCTTGATTGGCAGCTGTCACCCTCAAGATGTAAACATGTAAGTCAGGACTTGGAGTTTCCGTCTTAGGTAACCCGTGTGTGAAGTACTTTTTCGGCTTTGCTTGTATCTTTCTAAGGCAGTCGCCCTTCCCCTTCAGAAAAGTAACCTCCACAATGAAAACACAGTATTATACAGACGAATTGGAAAGCCACTGTTGTTATGTCATATAATCAAGACAGGATTCTGAAACAATTTAAAAAGATGAACTTATAGTTTCCCAATAGCCTTCTGGAGGAAGGAAGCTAATGGTTCTTTGAGGCAGGCAACTATCTGGTTATTCCTCTGATTGCATCACAAAGGGGAATCTACATGCACCCCGGATTTCTAAAGAGGTAAGGAACTTCAAGTTCACAAATCATCTCCTTTCAAGGCAGGTGCCTGATGTGACAACAGCCTTATGACCCTCCCTCTCTTCAGAACAGGTAGGTCCAGCAGAGCTAAATCCCTGCCCTATATAATTTATAAACATGAGGCTGAGTAAACCTTTGATGACTAAATTGCACTCTAAAATAATAATAATAGAAGACACCCTTTAAAGAAGAATTAAATACTTACTGGTGACTTTATTTCAGCAAACTGATATTACAAGTTTTGTGGTATGTATAGAAGTTAATTATTAACGTCCTTGGAGTTATAAAATAGATTTTCTTTTCAGCACAAACTATTAGTTGGCAGAAGATGTGATGGAAACCATTCATGCTAGGGGATTAATGTGGAGCCGTGGAGGGGTGTGATAGATTGAAGAGCCTGCATGAATGTTGCAGAGAAGGACTCTGCACCCAGAGCTGGGCACTCGATCTGGGTACCAGTCAGCCCCCTGGCCTAGGTGTGTGTGTGCGTGATTGCCACCAGGCTCAGAAAGCGCTTTTATAAGGAGAAAGCAAGAGATGCGTTTAAGTATCTAAGTCGTTTTGAAATGAAATCCCCACTGCTAAATAACTATGAGGGGGGTGTGCAGCTTTCACAAGGTGGCAAAAGTTTCTCCCAGCCTCCTTGTAAACTCCAGCCTCTTTTTAACCTCAGTCTTGGGTAGAGGTTGAGAAGGTGGGTGGTTAGCACTGCATTTCCTGGGGTGGTTTTCTGGCTCTGCTGCTTTCTAGCTGGGCAGGTTACGTGACCTCACTCTACCTGTTTCTTCTATAAAATGGGGCTATTAAAGTGAGGATTACAGATGGGATCTTCCAAGTCAAGTATTTAGCACAGGACTCGACACTCAATAAATGATAAGTATTCTTGTCACCAGTATTCTCTAGTGTTCGCCATTAGCTTCATGAGGACAGGAGCTATTGTTTGCTTCACTGTAGTATTCCCAGGTGCTAGTACAGTGCCTGCCTAGCATATGGTAATGCTGTACAAGTGTTTGTTGAATGAATGGTGTATGCTTCCTCTGTGAACAGTCCTGTAGCAGGAAGCTTGTCTTTCCTTTCAGCACTCCTTAATCTCCATCCTTGTCGGGAAGCTCAGTCCACCCAGATCCTTCTCCTAATTTTCCCCATGTTATTTCGTCACTCTTCCCAAGCTAGAGACCCAGCTTTCACTCGATTCCTCCCTCATTTACTTAGATCTGGGCACCCAGGTGTCCACAAAGTTCAACCGTTTTCATCCTTAAATATATCTACTCTCTTTTTCCTACTCCCGGTTGGGCTGCCTTGGTTCAAGCTCTCCTCATTTATAGCTTTTAATTATTGCTGTAGCCTCCAGACTGTTGTCCTCTCCACCCCCCACGCCCCCATGCCCCCCATAGTCCCACTGGAATTTCCCTGCTAGATCGAATACATTTTGCTCACAAATCACCACGATTTGCTTCTGCCCACCTTCTCCCCGGCAGCTCCTCTTTGCCTGGGGGAGCAGGACTGAACTCCTCAGCCTGATGTACCAATCTCTTCCGATTCTGGCCTCAGACAGGCTGAACGGGATCAGCTCTACACAAGGACCCCATCCTCCCTAAACTTTAACCGGATGTCCTCTCAAATCTCTGAATGTCACACCATGTGCATCTTCACTGGCTCTTTCTCCTATCTGAAATGCCTTTCCTCTCCTCCGGGGCCCTCGTTGTCCTCAGACTCCAGAGGCCCTCTAAATTGTCCCTCAGTCTGTCCTCATCCAAGTTAGTCCTTTTTCCTCTGAGCTCTAATAAAGCTCCGTGGCGACTCTGCTATACCATTTACCCAGTGGACTGCTAGCACATTCTATGCTTACTTGATTCTAACTTGTGCTTCACTGTGGCATCTTTAGGACAAATGCCCAGTTAGTATTCATTGTAGAAAAAAAGAAGTGAGCGAAAGCGCCCGTGTGTAACGATTCATCTGGGAGGAGCCCTGCCCTTATCTTGTCCATAACGTTTCTTTCTGGTTGAGAGTTCACTGGCTTGGTACCGTGTTTTCTGTCCCTTCTCAGCCTCCACCCGCTTCTATTCCTTCTTTGAAAAGTTCTATGAACAAGACTGAGAATAAAGTTCCTCATAACTCTGGCCTCGCAAAACAGTTGGACAAAAAGGAAGGCAAGGCATTGTAATAAAACTGACTAGAAAACACAAACAAAAAGAACCAAAAGCCAAACCAAAACCAAATGGAGAAAGAGTCAACTCTTTTCTGTAGCCAAATCCATTGCCTTTCAAACCCCAAACATGGGGTATTGAAGTTTTTAGAGCAGAAAATGAATCACAGACATTTACAAATCAATTCTCAGAAATATAATTAAAAACTTTCTTATGAACCTTTAAGGTTTGATCATTTAAGTTACATTCTTAGCCTCCCAAATTTACACCCAATACATTTTTTAAGCAATTTAAAAAGAAATTCTGAACTTCATTGGGATTATCTAATGAATTATTCTGACAGCAATATGTTAAATTCAACTTTTCAGTGACCTCAGCTTGTTCTGAGATGTTAAGAAGAGACAAACACAAAATGAAACAAACAAACAAAAAATACCCCACATCTTCTCAATTTTTTTCTTAATGTGTAAATACATGATAATATCTTCAAGAGTAAATAGATAGTAGTGGTATTTCTCTTAAAGAAATTAGGGCCTAGCATTTACCATCTTTCTCTAATATTTTTTTTTAGTATGGTTGTTCTGAAGGTCACAAGAAGCATTCTCTGATACTGCATATATGCATTGGAAAATAAACACAACATTTAAAAGCAAATAAACTAGCAAAGAAGGCAAGTCAGCAGATAAAACCTGTTTCTGGAATTTTCTCCTTGACTTGGTCCCCCAACTTTTCCTGGCCTAGTAAACACTTTTCCCCAGGAAAATTAGCATTGCAAAGAGAACTAAGACATTATACTCTCAAAGATTCTATTTCCTTAGTCTAAAAGCCTCTGCCCCTCAGATTCTTAGACTATGCTGCCCTTCTGGGAAAAACCCTGCTCCTTGGTTTTCATCAAAGGGAGGTAAAATTTTTGCACTTTGGAAATGTAGGGATTTGGAGGGCTTGAAAAATGAATGAATGTTTCACACCCTGAGAAATGCAAACAAGAAATAAACAATTCTGTGTTTAATTTTCTTCTTAGTTTGTGGGCAGGACAAGAGGATGGGTTATTTTTGCCAATTTGACATTACGTACACTGAACCAAGGAAATGATTTCTTTCTTTTTCTTTCTTTCTTTTTTCTTTTTTAAAATAATAACAGTGCATTTGATTACCCTGCGGTTGACTCTTTTTTCACAAACACTGTGCTTGTTAATCAATTTTAATGTACTAGCTTGTGGGGGAGAGTGGTAGGACTGATGTCCAGTGTCAATGTTAAAAAAGGAAAAGAAAAGAAAAAGACCAAAATAAACCTCTGGCAGCCCTCAGATACCTCAATTGTGCCTGATGCATTTTTTGAAGTTGATAACTCAAATCTAGATTCACTTCTTATAACAAGGTATTATCAGAAGCTTCTTGAAAGAGGAAGCCCTAGAATACTTACCTAATCTCAGGGGAATTCTCAGCATTATAATAGAGATTCAGGAAGGCAATCTATTTAAAGACTGCACTCAGTCTCTGTTGATGAATTTTTCTGGTTGCTACTTTCACCCGGCAGAGCTCTCAGAGTGATGTGTTTATGATAAACTGAACTGTTGAATTTTAATATTCTGAGGTTCTTACAACAAACTCAGTTTCCCATTAAAATAGAAACTCGTTTGGGCTTCTTTAAAGACAAGACACTCTTCTTGGGCTATCTGGGTGTCATTATCTGAGTTTAATTCTTTGCACCCTCTTGCTGTAACTCAGTCTAGGAGGGGCCTTGTTAGAATTCACTGAATTAGGGGAGGCGAAAGAGTGGCTTGGAATGACACCTTTGCAGACTCTGCAGGAGATGGCAGGGACTGCCACCCCCAAATTTGGATTCTAGGCTCCATGAGGCCTCTTTCTGGCCAGATGACCTTGGGCAAGTTATGTCATCCAGCTGTCCTCTACTTTCCTTGTCTGTACAATGGGGCTATGTCTGTCCCTACCTCACAAAGCTTTTGTGAGGATTCAGCGAGATAATGGATGTCAAACCCACCATGTTAGTCTCTCCCCTCCGTTGTCCTAGTTGGATAAACTTGAAATCAGTTCTGCAGCAGCAAACATTAGGAGGTGATGTGATATCTTGATGTGAGGACTAAAATGCTGTTTCAGTGTTTTCTTTCCCCTCTAATAATCCAGTGTCACAGCAGATGCGACACCTAAGGACCAGGCTCACCTAAACCCTTACAGAGACGCTTTTAAGGAGGTCCAGGTCTAAAACCGGGAATCACACTTTCTGGGTTCCTGCCAGGACTTGCAAAGGACTTTTTCAGCTGTGTCAAATCTAGAAAAACAGTGAGTGACCTTGACCCTTCATAAGCCAGTCAAGAGTTAGGTTGGACAGAGGGGGCGTTTCAAGTCAAGTTCACCACTGAGGAACTGTATACTGGTTGACAATGTTGGCCAAGTTTTAACCTTCCTAGAAGAGTACTGGAAGGATCTGCTTGCTACGTTCTCTGTGAAGCATGGCCGTTCAAATTAATAATAAACGTCATGACTGTCAGACACTGTACCGAGTACTGTGTTAAGCAAGCACTTTGTATGCAGTAGGTCATTTCCCTGCTGAGGTCAGCACTGCCAGTGGTGTAAATATGGAGGCCTCCATGAAAGGACCCTGATTGACTTAACTCATTTTTTAGAAATATTTTTAAATTTTTCAAATATAGTTGACATATAATATTGTGTTGTTATAACAACTATTAAGCATTTACATAACTTACGAAGTGATCACCCTGATGAATGCAGTACCCACCTGACACTGTACATAGTTATTACAGCACTATATCCCTTATGCTGTACCCTACATCCCCGTGATTATTTTGTAACAATTGGTACCTCATAATCCTCTCTTTCACCCACTTATTACCAGTTTTTGGGAGTTACATGGGACAGAGAAACAAGGTAAATGACACCACATATATCCATCTTATTTAACTGCCTAAAAGAAATTTAAGATAAAATGTTATAGTGCTATTAAATATTTTCTTCTTAAAGATATTAGTCTTCAGAAATAATCTCAAAAAAGTCTATTTGGTGCTAAAGTTTTGTTTTCTTTTTAATTAAAATTATCAGGGTGACATTGGTTAGCAAAATTATGTAAGTTTCTAGTGTATAATCCTATGTAAGCATGTCCAACCTGTGGCTAAGGATGGCTTTGAATGCGGCCAAACATACATTTTTAAAACTTTATGAGTTGTTTTTGCAACTTTTTTTTTTTTTTAACTCATCAGCTTTCATTGGTGTTAGTGTATTTTACGTGTGGCCCAAGACAATTCTTCCAGTGTGACCAAGGGAGGCCACAAGTTTGGACTCCCCTGCTATAATGCATTATCTACATATTGCACTGTGTACTCACCACCCAGAGCTGCCTGACTTACTCTTACTCCAAAACCTAGTGTGGTTGCCAGTATGTAATAGGTGTAGAATACCTATCTGTTTAATAAGTGAACCCGATGCTACAGTTAAAAACTGCAGGGTAGGGTGTTTAAGTGACTAGCTCAGGGCTGTGCAGCTGAGTGAGTGACGCGGCCAGTGTTCTTGGAGCCCACACAGGCAAGGAGGCATCACTACTGCCCATGTAGCCTGCCCTTCAGTTGTCCTTGTTTGCTCCTGTCCTCAGCCCTGCCACGCTTCCCGGAGCCCAGAGTTCTTAGATTAAGTTCTCCAGACGGTAAACCTCTAATCTTCTGTACCAGCTGGGGAGGAACCTTAGGGCCTCACTGCTTGGTTGGATGGATGGATGGATGGATGGATGGATGGATGATGGATGGATGATGGATAGATTTTCCAGCTGCTCCTTATATAGGGTTTCGATCAATAATCCTGTTCTCATTCCTACATGTACCTTATTTCCTGAGTACCTTGCTGTCGCTACTTCCTGAGTCTTCCAAGGGCCCTGCACCTTAAAATCGGTTGCTTCATTTTGCACTTTCTCTGATCTAAGTTTGTGGCCTCATTCGTGTATCTGCTTCCCAGCTCCCACTCTGTCCTGGTCAGTTTTGCCTTTTCTTTTTCTTGAATGGTGGTTTCAGGAAGTGCATCAGAAAACATGTTTGTTTAATACACCATGCTTAACCCAAACCCCGTGCTCCTTATATTATTTTACTTTGTAAAGTTAATTTGTTTCTGATTTCAAAAATAGTGCATGCTTATTTTAAAAAATCAATTAATGAATATTTCAAGTAAAAAAAATTCACATTTTACCAATGCAGGTAGGACTATAATTAACAGTGGGGCATGTAAATTTTCAGAATT
Source organism: Lyroderma lyra (assembly GCA_004026885.1). NCBI lineage: Eukaryota > Metazoa > Chordata > Mammalia > Chiroptera > Megadermatidae > Lyroderma > Lyroderma lyra. Next base: position 165,254 of record PVJL010000471.1, on the reverse strand, counting down.
TGCATGCATATATGCTAATGTTAAATTTACTTTTAAACACCAATTTGCACACGGTCTTATAAATTTGCTTGTATTTTCATTTAGCAATGTACCACAGGCATCTATTCATTGTTAATATGTAGACATTTCTTATACTCATTTTTGAAGACATCGTACACAGCATTTCCTAATGTTAGTCTTTAGTCAACCCCCTTTTGGTGGACACTCAGATTGTTTCTGATTTTTCACTGTTACAAAATTTCCCTGTGTACCCTTAGACATATTTGTGATTTCCTTAGGCTCAATTTATATAAATGGATTTACTAGGCCAACATTGTCATCCATTCACCAGTTGTTGCTCAAAATTTGCATTTCCATTGGCTTCCTTACCTGCTGGGCAGCACTGTGTATTATGATCTTGTTCTTTGGTATGACTTTTAAATACTGGCATCTACACGTATCAGCTTTTGGGCTAGTCAGCCTTTTATGGCAGTTAGTTTGGACTTCATCCAGACTCTGAAGCTGTGAAAAATGAACAATATTAGAATGGAATGAGTGGCTTCCACTTTGCACACATAGAGATAGGAGCCCCAGGAGTGGTCCGGAATGGAGGTGACGTCCCTGTGCCTCACTGGCAGAGCTGGAACTAAGGAATACGTGTTCTGGCTCCCAGCCAAGGCCAAGCCTCCTTCCCTGCCTCAAACTGCACTGGCACAGGAACCCCCACCAACCTGCCCTTCCTGAGGCCCCTTCCCTCCTGAAGCCAGAAGCATGGACCTCAGGAGGCTAGGAGAACCCACATTTTCAGAGCACCTTCAACGAGCTTCAGCCTAGGTTCTTTGCGTCTGTTATGCTCACAGCAATCCTGTGAGGTTTGCTATTCGTTCTGTTATTCAGAGGAGAAAAGGGAAGAACTGGAGATTCAAAATCAAATTCGTAGGCTGTACCCAGTCCAGAGGAGATTCAACACCACGGAGTGGATTAGATTCGTCTGAGAATGACTACGGTGGCAGTGTGTGAGTTGGATTTCAAGGGAGGAAGAATGGTGTCAGCAAAGTCCACCTGCCTGTGCAGCTAAGTAGGATGTTCCTGAAAAGACTGAAGATACTCTGATACCTGCTCCCCACGAATGCCCTCATTCTTGCATGAATTCAGGCTGGAGAGTAAAAACTAGCAGCATAAGCAACTACTCAAGACCCTGTCGAGCTGTTTCAGGCTCTGTGTTGCTCAGGGTTGAGCACAAGTCGAACACAATGCTTGCTGGCCGAGGCCCCGTTCTGGAATGACTGAGCTGTCCAGCAGGGCCAGTGCGTAAATGTCAAGTAAACACCAAATTCAAGTGCAATCTAATTATTGTGCTGGGACTGTTTGCTTTAGATATAATAGTCGGCGGGAAGGGAGAAGGAGAGGGAGGTGGGAAAATATATGTCACTTCTTAAGGCAAATCGTGAAATGTTGTGAGCCTGCCTGGGCCAGCTGGAATGTCGCGAAGACCAACATCAAATAAATAAAGAGCCTGCACTCCATGTTGCAAAAATAAGCATGTCCATTTTGTTTGAAAAAAAAAAATTCAGATGAGGGAACATTTTCCAGTCAATCACACTGCAGCAAAGTCATCCTGTTGAATTTGTGACTCACAGACTCTCTGTGTCAATAGACAGAGAGTTAGTCCAGTGTTATGACTTCACTGGGAGATGAAGCAGGAGTTGGGATGAGGCAGGCCCGGCTTTCAATCAGGGCTCTGGGCTCTGACAATAAATAGCAAAGGAAAGTCTGACGGCTCCCAGGCTGGGTAACAGCATTTGTTTGCCCTTCGCTTTATTTCTTGCTTGTCTCCTAGAACAGAAGCAATGTACACTTTTGACTGACTTCATCCTTTCCTTGCATCAGCGTGGATGGAGGATGTGGCGCATCTCGTGGGCCTGGTGCTCTACACGCATTGTTATCTATTCTGTCCTCAGAGTGATTCAAGGGGGTTTGCTATTCGTGTTATTTTGTAGGTGAGACTGTTGAAGCCCGCAGAGGTTAGACACCTTTGTAAGCTCCTGGGCAAGGAGTCTCATACCTTTCTTTCCGGCTTTAATTTTAGCTTCTGTGTCATTTTTAGACAGCCTCCCCTTTGGCAGTCCTACTGTGAGCCAGACACGAGCCTTGGCACTGGGGCCCCACAGATAAATAGAAAGTGGTTTCTGCTTTCGAGGTGCTCAGGGACCAGCCAGTGACTCTTGCTTGGTATTCGAGATGACTGGGACATGATCAATTTGGATTGCCTTTTAGAAAAGATAGTACCAACAGATCCACTGTTTATTTTCCAAGTTGGCACCTGAGGGATAGAAAATCCACTGAGAGATAATGGACCATTGATGAGCTAACCATGGCCCTAAATGGCTGATCTGAAGGCAAAGCTTGCTGCCAGCCAGCCTTGTTTGGCATGCTGCTTGGAGGGAGGCAGAGGCTTGCTGTTTGGTCTTGTGTAGCCACAGAGCAGGATGGGTAGGGATGTGAGCCCTTCCACGCAGCTGGAAGTCCCGGTCTCTAGTCTGGGCTCACGCTCACCACGCACACGTGTGAGCTTGCGTTAGTCATTTGCTCCATCTGCACGTTGGGCTCTTCAGCCCTAACATAAAGGAGGAAGTGGAGAGCAAGTATCTCGTGGCTCAGAAGTATCAGGATTAATCCATTCTCGACTTTGCATGGCCTCAGCCTAGATATTCTCAGCCTAAGAAATGACAAAAGCAATGAACCTGCTAGCTCTTAAGGTTCATACATTTCTTTTTCATTCCCCTTGCAACTCGGCTGAAAATTGAGCTCATAAAGTAGCTTTGATCCTTTTAAAAAATGTGTTGTCTGGCTAGAAAAAACAGTTCTGAGAGTGGCTTTGCCTGCATTTTAATATAACATCGATTCTTTTCTTCTTGTCTTTTCTGCGGCCTCACTGTACTCCAGTTCTGAGAAGCTGTCAGTGTATGTAATGTATTCCCTGATTGCCTTAGTCCTTAAAGTTTCTCTTCTTGATGGCTGGGGAAATTCTTGAAAGGACACGGTCAATACTCTTTTGCTGGAGTATACTTTTAAAGGATTTATTTTGGCTCTGTGTTGTTTGTTAAGCCCTCATTGAGCCCTGTGCGTGAGAGTGCTCCTTTTACCATTTTGGATTTCTCCCCTTCTGGTTGGCAAGCATCGTGTTTCCGTTGTAATCTGCCTGAAAAACAAACAGGAGGGTTTATACTAGTCTCTGTGTCAACCATCTGCCCACTCAGTGATCAATATAACAATGTAAGTGCTAGACCAACTGTGTGTGTGTGTGTGTGTGTGTGTGTGTGTGTGTGTGTGTGTGTAAGGAGAATGATCATTCATTCACTCATTCAGACAGCTGATATTTAGGGAGCACCAGCTATGTTTCTGACTTGGTGCTAGACATTGGGAGCACTAATGATGAACAAAGAGAGATGCAATGCCACTCACAGGGAGCTGACAGTCTCTGGCCAGGAAGAAGGACAGTAAGCAAATAACCACAAAAGCAATCGCAAACTGCAAAATCTGCTGTGGAAGAGGTGCAGCGGGCCTCGTTGGGGTGTGCGAAGCACGTAGTGGGGAGAGGAAAGTCACGATGTCTTTGCGGCCTCTGATCCCCAGTAAATGATTAAGACAAGTATTCATTCCCTTGCATTTCTAAACCTACCATGGCTTCAATAATATTTTACCTTATCTTTAATTTTTTAAAAGAGAGAATGACCACTTTAATACATACATGTGTATGGGAACCCTGTGACGATGTAAGAAACATCCAGACCCGTAGAGAATTTTTATAAGAGTTCATTTGAGGCCAAACTGATGACAAGTCGCCAGGAGACAAGATCTCAAATGTTCCACTCAATGATATTTTAAAGTTATTTAATTTTTAAAAGTTATTTAATGCTCCAAGCTAGGAATTCTGGGCACAGCGATAAACAAGGCATTGCCTAGGAGACGTACGCCTGAAAAAAATTCTAATACAACGTGCCCAGGGTCATGGTGGCAAGTGGGGTACGCAGGAGGCCAGAAGAGAGAGGACTTGATTCTGTTTGAGGTGCATGTTGGCAGGGAGGGGAGGGAAGGGATGTCCAGGCATATCGAGGCATGGAGGTGGGAGGGTGCAGGGAATGTGGGTGGACTGGTGTAAAACCCAGTGGGACCCGAGTAGAGCGCATAGATGTGATTGGTGAAACTTTGCAAAAGTCATTGAGGGACAAAACTGAGGCGCCCAGTGTCATGACTCCCCGTAAGATAGTTGCTCAAGACCCAAGTGTTAAAGTTGTATTTTCCACACTTCCAGTGATTTTAGAAGTGTGTTCAATATTTTGACATAGATGTGTTGTTCTGCCAGTCCTAAATAGCATTGATAATTTTCTTTAAATCCACTCATTTTTAAAACACTTGGAACCATCTCGTCCAACCTGCGGTCCGCAGGCTGTATGCGGCCCAGGGCGGCTTTGAATGCGGCCCAATGCCAATTCGTAAACTTCCTTAAAACCTTACGAAAATTATGCACGAGCTTTTTTTTTTTTTTTTTTTTTTTTAGCTCATCAGCTATTGTTAGTGTTGGTGTATTGTATGTGTGGCCCAAGACAATTCTTCTTCCAGTGTGGCCCAGGGAAGCCAAAAGATTGGATACACTGAAGAGCAAGCACTGTCCTCGATGACAATCTACTCAATATCCCTCCTCCTGGGCGCCCCAGCAGTGCAGCTCCTGGTGGGCGGTGGCCCATTTAAAATATACGGTGTCTTCCTGCCCAGGAACACTCGGAAGTAAAAGGGAAGGAGTGTGCAATATTAAGCATCTTATCCTAAGTTAACCCTCAGAACAACCCTGAAACAGTCGTGGATAAAGCCCCCATTTACAGAGGAAGAAACGGGGGCTCCAGTGCATCCGGGTAACGGCCCACCTCAGGGCTGTGGCCAGCCAGAGCCGGACTTTGAATCCGGGATTGTCTAGCCACCCCAAGCCTGGGGCTTTCTCTCGGGCTTCGAAAAAGGTGGGTGAACTCTTCCTCATCCACCCGAGGGCCATTTGCTGAATTCCAGTTATGGACAAAGCACTCTGCTGTATGAAGGAAGAGGCAGGGAAGAGCATCAGTGACGGAAACTGTGTTCCCAGAGTCGTCAGAACAGTCAAGAATGAAGTTCGTAACAGTTCAATTTAATTCCCTAATTTTTAAGTTAAAAAAAATCGACTTTTGTATTCACTGATCCATATACGTGCTGAAAGATTCAGTTTATGAAAAAAAAATCTAAGATTAAAAGCAAAACTTTTACCCATTATTCCAAAATACTAGGTCTCCTGTGCAGATGCAACGATCACGGATACTCCGAGCTTCTTTCCTGTTATTTGTACGTCTTACCCTGCCCTTCTACAAAGACTTTGAAGTGACTGAGAGTGAAGAATAGGTTTCCTTTTCCTTTGTAACATTAATAATGTAGAAATAGAAAACCAAGGCTCTGAAAGGAAAATAAAAAGGAAGCTAGCAAGCAATATAGTTGCTATGACTGAACATCAAACGGCCTCTTAGCTTCCTAGCAGCCAAGACGAAAAGGGGAACAGGCGGATTCCATAGCTCTCATTATCACAGAGGAAGAGGCCCCATTGTTATTTTGGGTCTTCAAGTCTCAAGTTCACTTCTCACCTGGAAGCCCACATGGGGACATTGATAGACACAATAATTAATGTTTTGAGCAACAACTTTACCACAAATGCCAATTTTTGTCTGTCATTTCTTGCCAAGGCCTTTAATTAAGGTCAAGGACTTAACACTGAAGCAGACATCGGGGCGGGGTGGGGGTTGGCCAACCTGACTCGACAACCCACTAACACAAAGCAGAATGGAATAAAGACTAGGGAGGCCTACAGGTAAAGGCTAGCAGGAGCTCAGAGGGCCTTGGGATTTCATAAGTCCCCCCAACCCATCTTATCTACGGGGATGTTTTCCAAGAGCCCCAAGGGGTGCCTAAAACCAAGTACCAAACCCTAATCAACTTCTTCAACCCTGTCAGCAATACAGCAGCACGTCCCTCATTGGCAGACACAGCTTCTCCCATCCAAACCTATTCCTGAATCTGTGCAACCATCACTTCCTTGGCAGTGAATGGCTTGGTGTCACCAGTTTTAGGGGACCCCTTGCTGAAGTCCCTGAATAGGCCCAATGCTTTCTGGTGCAACACGTTGGCTTCAGTGGAACATGCGTTCTGTTCACGCTCTCCACCCACAAATCTCATGCCTTTTCCGTCTTCATCAAATAGCTCTCCTGCCCTGTGCCCATAAATTTTGTAGTGTGAAGTGACAGCAAAACTACCACAAGTTTCTTTTTCCTTCTTCGTGCTTTCAGGGATAGAAGTTTCATTCTCATCGTACATCTTAGCCACCTCAGCATATGATATGTTTTTCTTATTAAGTCAAGAACTTTTTGCTTTTTACTTAGAGGAAGCACTTTACGGCTCCTCTTTGGCATCTGTGAATTGCTACTATCACTCCTCTTCCACTTTGGGGCCATTATGAAGTAAAATAAGGGTTACATGAACACAAGCACTGCGGCACCACGACAGTGGATCTGATAGCCGATCTGATAACCGAGACGACTATCAGCTACTGACTAATGGACAGGCAGCAAATGCAGCCTGGAGATGCTGGACAAAGGGATGAGTCATGTCCCCGGCAGGACAAAGCATGACATCACGAGATGTCATCACCCTACTGAAAACGTGCACAATTTAAAACTTACGAATTGTTTACTTCTGGAATGTTTTGTGTAATACTTTTGGACAGAGGTTGACCACAGTCTAACTGAAACAAACCGAGGGGACTGTATTTGCAAGTTAGGCCATGGAGAAAGGCTTCACACAGGAGGAAACCTTCAGAGTGAGCTTGGAGGAGGTAAAAGGAGGGAGCATTCCAGGCTTAGGGAGCTAGTGCAACTCACAAAGGAAATGAAAATGCTTGGCCTGTTGGGAGGTGGTCAAACTGTCAGGGTGGGGGGGTTGAGAGAAAGAGAATTCTAATGAGGCTTCCATTTAAGAGGCCGGATTTGCTGCTGGGACATTTTCTAGCTCTTCCGAGACAACTTTTTGTTGAGTTAAGCGAAAATGAATGAAAATCAGATGGACCACATTTCTCTTGAATACACATGGGCTTAAAAACGACGGGGGAACAAGAACTCGACAGAATGTGTCTTGGCTCTTGCCAAACCCAAAGTATTTGAAGAATCACACAAGACACATCTCGAACCCAAACACATGCCCGGACCCTCCCACTCCTAATTGCAGCTGCAGCCGTTTAATGAAATGAATTGTGTACAGGAAAATGGAGTCTGCATGGAGGGGCCTCATTAAAGAGAATGACGGGTGCGGGGCTGTTAGCCAGTTTGCCCTTGAGAATGTACACGTCTCCTTGCCCTGGGAGAGAGAGAGGGCCAGTGTAGAGTCGCTAACCAAGCTGTTGATCCAGCGCTCTTGTAGAACAATTAAAACCCCCTATTATTTAACTTTACTGTATCACGTGTAGAAAGAACTCGGCATCTCTTATTTCTCTCCTCCTGGGTCTCTCAGTTTCACATTTCCAAGTGTAAAAATGAAAGGAAATATGTTTTGCATCAGTATCTAGTCACATGCATGGAGACCAAATGAGAGATGGTGGAAAGAGAAGAACAAGATCATTAATGTGCTATTTATTATGATCCGAAACTCTTGGCTGGAGGACCGTGGACATTTGATTCCTTACGGACTCGGGCCTCGGCGAGGTTAACTGACTTGTCCGCGGTCCATAGTTTGTTGGTTGTGGAATTCAGACTCCAGCCCGGGCCTCTGATTCCCATTCTTTCATAGCGAAAACAATTCTGTCAGGCTCAGGACCTGAGAATAAAAGTTAATTTTCTCATACATTCCTTCCATCCTTCTTTCTACTCTCCTTTCCTTCAAAACAGATTTTTTAATTGTTTGATTGCTCCATGGTGGCGGTGGGGTCCAAATATAGTTAACAACTCAAACTCAGTCTGGAGAGAAGGCCATGTGCCTGTGCTGATACAGAGTTTAGAAAAAGAAGCAACCACTGAAATGGGGTGCACTAGGGGTGGGGGTAGGAGAAGCCCCCACAGAAGAGGAAGCATTGGAACAGATCCTACAGCCCAGAGACAGCTTGCTGAATGGACCTGTGAGGACAAGTATGGCAGATGTGGCTAGATGGGGACACAGTGGGGTCACTGGGGCTCATGAGGCCGGGGTTGGATTTGGGATGGGGGTGCTGGTGGTGGTGGCAGTAGATGAGGGAGAAGAAGTGGGCAGGGGTCAATCTCAAAGGGTCTTGTATTCCATGTAAAGTAGGGTGGTCGGGATTCATGGTGTTGTCATACCCATGACTGCTCCAAGTCCATCCTCCTGAAATGAACGTTCTTAAAGAGGACTCTGACTTATATTTTGATATGTATTATTATTATTATTATTATTATTATTATTTTATTATTGTGTGTGTGTACCTCTGAGTACTTTTAAGGTCTTTAATACAATCAAAACGGCACGGTTGCTGAACTGTACACTTGGGATTCATATACTTTCTGTCTGTTGGCTACACCTCCACAACAAAGGAAATAAACGATATACTGGGCAGGGGCCTTTCCAACATTTTAAACGACAAGGTGTTCGCTCATTACAACAGAGATCATGGCAAAGTCATTGGAATTCTCTCTCTTGTCCCAGGGCTCGGAGAGTGTGTGTGACCCAAAGCAAACCCTGGGAAAACCCGTGGGACCATGGGACAAACCTGCCTACTGAAGACCTCCACGTGTACATTCTAGAGATTCCTCCGGCTTAACACATCTCTAATACCTTCCACCCAAACCTGATCTTAGTGACACGGTCACCTCTGAGCCCCTCAACTTGGCAATCCGGAAGTTCCTCGTGACTACTCTTGCTCCCTACCCCACTTCTTTAGGTGATTTCCCAGTCCTACTGACCTCACCCTCTAAGGATTTCTTTAGGATGTTGCTTTCTCTCCAGCCCTAGTTGACTGATCTGATTTTGCCTCTATTTGTCTCCCTCTCGCGCTTCCCCGTAAAACCAACAACCAGAAAAAACCCTTCACATTTTTCATTTTTTCTACCAATTTGTATTTTGCCACATCTTCAGTTACCTGGATTGTTGCAGTCACTCCCCCTAAATGGTGTCCTTGCCCCCACGCTTCGCCCTGAGAGAGCACTGCTGCTGGAGAGATTGCTTCCCGCGAGCAGGCCTTGTTGCTGCCCGGCCTCCCCGCTCCCACTCGCGGCGCTCCCCTCTCAGAGAGTGGCGGGGGGCCCGGCTTCCAGGAGCCCCAGCTCTCCTTGCTTGCAGCCTCAAGCTTTACGCTGACGGCCACGGCCGCTTGTGGCTTCCAGAACAGGGCGAGCTGCTTTTTGTTGCTTGCTTGCATTATTTTGTTTACTTGCTTTTCCTTTTTTTTTTTTTTTTTTTGGTTTGGCCTCTCTGCCTCGGCTTACGCTGTTCTCACCACCAGGATGCCCTACCCACCCATCACTTATTACCCCAAAGAAGGGTTCCTCCTGAATCGGCCTTTCATCCTCAGCACAAACTGGCACATTGTAGACGTTCAAGAAGTATTGACTGGATGAGCCTATTCTTTTTTTTTTTTTTTTAAATTTTTATGAGTTTATTTGAGCCAAATTGATGGCAGATGGGGGGAGCAAGATCTCATTGCTCTCTGGGTGAGAGTATTCTTGACTCATGAGCACATTCCAAGATGCTCATTCATTCATCTGCATGATATCATTTAATCTCTGCAGAGAGCTCACAGGCAGGACACTATTCATATCCTATACACTGGTATAGTCAAATTGACCGTTCTACTACCATATCAGTGTTGTAGCAGTTGCTAAATGAATAGCAAGTCCTGAGTACTTCCCCACAGCCACGACTGCACTGGTTCTTCCCCTGGTGTCCCCGGTGATCCCGCAGGTCACGAGTTAACTCCGAGCACTGGTGGGGGGCCCAGGAACCCGCTGTAGTTCCCCTGCCATATGGGTGCCCTATCACCCTGCCCAGGGTCATCAGGAGGCATGTGATGCCCCTGCCTGGGAGTCCAGGGCTCTTCCTAGGATACAGACAGGCCTGCTACCCCTTCTAGTCTGTGTGTTGTCAGGTGTCTGGGCTGGCTGAAGGAGGAGTTGGACAAACTCCTCCATGTGCACAGTGAGGCTCAGGGGAGCCAACTGTCAGAGTGTTGAGAATGGCCTCCCAAATTTATCTGAGTGTCAAATAGGACACCAAGAAATGGCAGACTTTATTCCCCCCCACATAAAGGGGTGTGTGTGTGTGTGTGTGTGTGTGTGTGTGTGTGTGTTGTAAATGTAGGATCAGCCAAGTTGAAATTAGTCCAGCTTATTCAAACAGAATTACATTCACGTGGAGACACAGTGGGGCGCTTCTGGCCTGGACGCGTAATTATCTTCCTCAGCTTATAGTGTTTCCCTGTCTCTTGCTATCCAAAAATATAGAGTCCCCTTTTCAGCTCACACTTCCCTGAGGGAGAGTGGGGCAATTGGAGACAGAGCGCAATGTTCATCGCTGTTTCTGGACACAGGGTCCAAAAGTTGACTCATAAATCAAAACGTCCTTCTAAGGGCAAAGTCTTTGTGCTCTGAAGCTCATCGTCTCAGCCGGACTCTGCTGAACATCCGAGGGTTTGAAGGACTTCATATCCACCTGCCCCCTGCCCCGCTATACCCCACCTCTGGTGCTCTCGTCCAGGAAGCCAGGATCTCCTCCAAGGCCCCAGGCTGTCCCCCCCCCTCCCTCCTTCTCCTCCCTGAATGAGCTTCTACTGCTCAGCCTCAGGGCCAACCTGTCCTCCTGGAACTCCTGTGAGAGGTCCAGGGTGAGATAGAAATGGCCAGAAATGGCCTGGAGTGTGCCACAAACCAATAGCAAGCATCTTCTGTGTGCCACATGTTAGTCTAGGAGAAAGGGACACCCTGTGTTTCCTTGCATTTAGGACACTTATTTCCCCTCCTATTTTAACATCTTTAAAACTGGGATAGACATTACAGTCAATGGCTCTTACAATGGCCGAGAATGTCTTTATCAATTGATTTCATATATAAATGAATATGACATGCACCAGAGTGATGAATGAGGTCCAAAGCTATTTCTAAGTAAGTTCAGAGGAGCTCTGTCACTAAGCATAAATTAGAAATTTCAGTGATAAGAAGGCAGCATTTTTTCTTTCTTGGTGCTTTATAAAATGATGAAATACCTGTTTGAGATGATGATCCCATTTGTCCTCAGGGAGCTCATGTTTTAGTAGGAAAGCAACCCCAGGTCGTTAAAGACAGTGTGGCAGTAAGTGCTGTGACAGAGGGAAGCATTGGGTGCTGTGGGCAGGCACGTGGGAGAACGAACCAGGCCGAAAGGGCCTGGGAAGGCTTTGCAAGGGAGGTGGAACTGGATCGAGAACTTGAAGGACACCTGGCCGTTCCTCAGGCGGAGACGAGGACGGGCGAAGGCAAGGAGGCACGTGACACTGGGGAAAGGCTGAGTGTTCTGCTTCTATTGTAGGTCAGGCCTAGAGAGTGACAGCTCCTAGAGGCATGCCAAGGGAGCCTGGTTTTAATCAGGGAGGGGACGTGATCAGGCCCGTGTTTCAGAACAGTATCGGCCTGCAGCGTGCCAGGGGCATAAGGATAATAGCTGGGAGGCTGCGGAGGCGCTGCTGGGAGTGTCCCACCACGGAAGGGTGAGGGTCCATGTCAGGCAAGGAAGGGCCAGGTGGGAAGCCCTGCTGGCTGGTTGTCAGACATTTTATCTCATTGGTTCCCCCAGGCACCCTTGGAGGTGGAAGTATCATGCCTGTTTTACAGCTGAGTAAACTGAGGCTGGGTGAGGCGAGATCAGAATAGTACCACGGGAAGGGCAGCTGACTGCCAGCTGAGCAGCCTCACACAGTGGCACAGCTCTGGAGAGGACACGATGGCCCTGGGGCCTAGTCCAGGGGCCTGGCGGGTTTAGCGACTGGGTTCATCTGCCCACCGTGGCTGCTTCAACTCTCAGGGCTAGAGTCACATTATGCAAGTTCTGAGATGTGGGTGTTCATGTTATAGTGTACTGGTTCATACCATATTATATACTGATTTACAGTGACAAGTAGAAGTGTCACAGCGAGGACAATACCCTGGTTTCCAGCACTCTCTTCCTTAGATGATCTGTGGGAAGCCAGAGTATGACCAGAGGGTTACCTCGTGGGCCTGGAATCCAAGCAAGCGGGCAGTTACGGGCCTTTACTCTGCAAAGGTATCAGCTCTGCCAGCCGGCTGTGCCCATCCTGCCACTGGTTGCAGAAGGCCCAACTCCACTGGGGGAACCCCTCTGCCCTGAACAGCGCTGGGATCTACCTCTACGTCTTACCAAGCCCTTGTCACGGTCTCCTAGGCCCCAGACAGCCTAGCTTCGTTCCCTTCCTGGCTTCTCCTGCTAGCACCTCTGGTCCTTTGTGCCTGTAATGTCCTCTTCCTCTTCTCCAGACGTCCAAATGGCAGATTCTCTTAATTTCAAGTTTGTGCTCAAATACCAACTTCTCAGCATCACTGACCTTTACAACAGTGTGATCCCTTCTTCCCAAACCTGGAAATCTCCATTCCTCTTTCTCACTTTATTGTCTCTGTATTCTTTATTTTTCTTATCCTTTTTTTATCACCCGACTTCCTCCCTAGAAGATAAGCTACACAAGAGCAGGACTCTTGTATTTTGTTCATTCTACACCAAGCTTGTCCATCACGTGGCCACAGGATGGCTGTGAATGTGGCCCAACACAAATTTGCAAACTTTCTGAAAACATTACACAAATTATGCACAGACCTTTTTTCCAGCTCATCCGCTATCATTAGTGTGAATGTACTTTATGTGTGGCCCAAGACACTTCTTCTTCCAAAGGGACCCAGTGAAGCCAGTGGGTTGGACACCCCTGTTCTACGCCCTCATACCTAGAACCGTCCTGGCATAGAGTAAAGGTTTTGTTGAATGAATGAATGAATGAATGAATGAAAACTTTTTCTTTACCTCCAGAGATTGACACTCCTTTTCTTCCTGCCTCTGGCTCCTTCCTTCCTTCCTTTCTTTGTTACATTTATTGGGGTGACATTGGTTAGCAACAATTACGTAGGTTCCAGGTGTACAGTTCTGCAGGGCTTCGTCTGTGTGTTGCACTGTGTGCTCACCACCCACTCTGGCCACTCCTGATGGATGCATTCCTTCTTTAGCTACTTCGGTCCTAAATCAGGTTTAGCTTTGTTCTGGAAGAGCCACCCTATCTCTTCCCAGCTTTGCATATCTTTGCCCCAGTGCTTCAGGGCATCTCACTCTCACCTCTAATTCTCCTCCTGTGACTGGCCTAAATAGGTAGAAAGCTGCTCTAGTAGAATCAGGCCCTCTGACACCCGGGCAGTTCTCCCTGTCTAGAACCCTAAAGTGGGCAATGAAAGGTCAGGGCGTATTTAAGGGTTCTAGAAACAAGGTAGGAGGAGATTGGGTGAAAAGAGGAGAGGAGAATAACAGGGTGCAGGGTCATCTGAGTTAGAAATTCAGGAGCAACAGTGGGTCAGTTTGAGAATGCTGTGACCAGGACATTCATTTCTGTGAAGGTCAAAGCTCACTAACCAGAAGTGAATTCCAATTGAGTGACTGAAAGCTAACCATGGTTTGTGAGAGCAGGGAGGGTTGGCCCCGCAGGCCCGTAAGCCTTACTTGAAGGGACTTCTCCAGTGAGGGTGGGGGACCCGTGCGATGGCCAGGCCTGGCTGCAAGCCTCCCCACGTGGAAGGGACTCAGTGCTTCCAGAGAACCTTCTGCCCTCTGGGCTGCAGAGAGGCCAGCCTGAGACACCTGCAGCTGCCTGTGTAATGGAGGTCTCTCAACACATGGCTTTGTAACTGCTGGTTTATCTGTCGGTGTCCTCAACTACACAGGGAGATCTCTGGGAGCGAGAGAGCTTTCGTTTGCAAACCTCTCCTCCTTTATTAAAAGACTTTTTTTTAAAGAGCAGTTTTAGGTTCACAGCAAAATTGAAAGGGAGGTACAGGAATTTCCCATGTAACTCCTGTCCCCACACGTGCCTAGCCCCCCACCCTGCATTGTCATGAGCCCCGCCAGACCATATGCCTGTCAACCACCGAGGAACCCACATTGATGTGTCATTACCAGCCATCATTTACATTAGGGCTCACCACTGGTGGTGCACACTCTGTGGGTTTGGACAAATGTGTAATGACATCTCTTCATTGTTATGGCATCGTACAGAGTAGTTCACTACCCTAAAAATCCCCTGTGCTCTGCCTGTTCATCCCTCTCCCCTAGCTTCCAAGCCCTGGACATCACTGACCCTGACACTGCCTCCACTGTTTCGCCTTTTTTTCAGAATGTCGTAGAGTTGGAATCACACGGCATGTGGCTTTCCCACATTGGCTCCTTTCGCCAGGAATCTTCATTGAAGGCTCTTCATGTCTTTTCAGGGCTTGATAGCTCATGTCTTTTTCAGCACTGAATAATATTCTATTGTCTGGATGTACCACAGTTAATGAGTCCATTTACCTACTAAAGGACATCAAAATATTTTAAGTTGTGATTAAATATACGTAACATAAAATTTACCATTTTAACTATTTGTAAGTGTACATACAGATCAGTGATATGAAATATATCCACATGGTTCTGCAACCATCACCTCTATCCATTTCCAGAACTTCTTTGTCCTCTCAAACTGAAGGTCTGTACCCATTAAAACCATAGCTCCCCATTCTTCCCTCCCCTCCACCCGTGGTAAAACCTCTATTCTATTTTCTGTCTCTATGAATTTGACTACTCTAGGTACCCCATATCAGTGGAATCATGCAATAGTTGCCCTCTTGTGACTGGCTTATTGCACTTAGCATAATATCTTCAAGGTTCATCCATGTTGTAGCATGTCAGAATTTCCTTCCTTTTGAAGGCTGAATAATATTTCATTGCATATACAAGGAATGCCCAGACAAAAATCCAGCCATAAATGACTCTGTTTTTTATATTATATGGCTGAATACTTTCCAGACAGCTCATTATATATATATATATATATATACACACACACACACACACACACACACACACACACACATATATATATGTATATGTATGTGTGTGTGTGTGTGTGTGTGTGTATATATATATATATATATGGCACTGAACCCTCTAGAAAGTCATTTCTCCCATTTGCTAAGCTGGACTTCTCAGCTTCCAAAATTTCAACTCAACATCTGCACATTCTTCATTGGGTTTAGAGTTTGGGTGGTGGAGGCACAGAGACCTGAGGTTGAACCTTCTTGGTCCTTAGTAATGGCGTCTTCATGCAAGTTACCTCCTCATTTCTGAGAGTCCCTTTCCTCATCTGTACACTGAGGAGGATAATACGAGCCTCAGAGTTACTACAGAGGGTGCATTATATGAGCTAATTTTTAAAGGACTTAGCTCTATGCCTATGGAAGAGTCGATCAACTATAGCTATTATCTCATTCTTCAAAACACATGACAAGGAAAGAAAGAGGCCTGTGGCTCCACTTTTGACCAAAGCTTTTTTATAAACACATGAACAGTTATGTTTAAAGGTGGGTTGGGGATGTGGCGAATACAGGACATCATTAATTAACATGCTAATTTATTTTACTAATGGTAGTCCTTCTTAGGCTTTATTGCATAAGCACAGCTGAAAGAGTAGAGGCCCCCTAAATAACGCATTTTCTAGGCCAGTGCCTTCAACCATTTCATTTGGAATCCTCCAAGGCCTCGCCCTTTCCACCTGCTCCTCTAACTGCTGTTTCAGGCTCAGACCTCTACACCCATCCAAAGGTAGGACTGAAGTTTTGTCCCACTGAGAAAAGTGATGGTCCAAACTTTCCTTATAAACCAATTGGTGACAATATTGTCTAACTGAGATCAGTCTATGCCAGGCACCAGGATACGAGCACATATACATCAGCTCCTTAAATTCTCCTTGATATGCTCTGCAATAGATGTCACTATTAGTGCCTCTTCACGGGTGAGAGAAAACAGAAATATCGAGATGCTTGAGGTCACAAGGCTGATTGAGGTAAGCAGTGATGTCAGGATTTGAAAGGAGTAACCTGATTCCAGATTCCCCAGGATTAACTCCTGGGCTTCGTGCCCTCCCCTGACAGGAGATGAAGTTTAGAGACTGAGGAAAGGCAGCTAGATGAGGTGATTATAAGGGAGCAGAGGGAGAGATGAGGACGGTCACTGCTTGGTCCTCACCCATGGTAATTAGGCATTTACCTTATCTCCCACACTATTGCAGCCATGGAACCTCCTATTGGTCCACATCTCCACCCTGGCCATTCACAGTAAGTCTGCCATTCTCGATAGCCAGGGAGAGCTTTTCCAAACCGACTCTCACTGTTCAACTACATCATCTAAAAACACACAAATGAGTAGGGGGCGTATACATTCTTCAATAAATGGTGATGGAACAGCTAACTACCATTCAGGAAAAAAAATTCACACACACACACACACACACACACACACACACACTCACACATGATTGGAGTCCTCCCTTACACCTCATGCAAAATGGACTCCAAGCGATTTAAATATTTAAAGAGAACACATAAAACCATATTAGAAAAAAACATATCACCATAATTTTGAAATGCAGAGAGATCTCCTAAGTATTATTTTTTGCAAAAACACAGACGTTTTAACAGATGGATAGACTTTATTATAAAAACATTTACAATTCATAGATGTAGGAGAAAACGCCACAAAATTAAAGAGGGAAAACCAAATATTGGAGAAAATATTTGCAATGTATGTAACAAGTGAAAAGTTAATATGCTTGCCACATAGAGCCATCTTTCAAAACTATAAGAAAACTTCAATGCAATGTGGACAAAATACGTGCACTGCCAATTACAAGGGGAGAAATAAAAATGACCAAACACGTAGTTGTACTGGTGAGGAACGAGGTGAGTACAACAAGATACTCCTTTTCACTTACCATGTTGACAAATGGGACATGTGTAGGCCTCTGGTGGGTGTGGGAGTGGGTCCAACCTTACAAGGATCATTTGACAAGTTGAACCTGAATTTTGCAACTTGAAGTCCTGGAAATCAAGCCTGACCTTGAATTCTAGGAATTCCATCTGGGGACATATTTAAGCCTAGTGAGAAAGGTTTGGGTCTTTGGATAAGAGAAGAATTGCATGTTGTTTGTAGCATGTGCCTGCTTGTTCGTCCAGGAGCTTGTGGGGCTAGCCTCGGCAGAGATGAGGCGTATTCCCAGTGGTGTGCACAGGCTCTGGCAAAGGGGACAAGCAGGAACTAGGGCGCAGGGTGTGTTTGATGCCCGGGTGAATAAATAGAAAGAAGAAAAAGAATAAATAGAGGTTTGCACGTGTTTGGTATTAACAACTGTAGAGACTTCCCAGCCACCATCCTTCTACTGCAGTCCATTCCCCTGGGAGCTGGGGAGAGAGAAAAATTGGGGCAGATCCTGTTTAAAAAAAAAATTCAGTGAACGGACCAATATTTACTACGCCCAGCAGTGTATGAGAGCTTGGATACTCCACATTCCTGACAGCACTGGGTATTTCCTGACTTTTCCATTTTAGCCATTTGCATGCGTGTCTATGGTAGTATTAATTTGCATTTCCCTTGGCCACCTTTTTATATGGCCATATACTTGGTGTGTGTGTGTGTGTGTGTGTGTGTGTGTGTGTGTGTGTGTGACGTGCCCATTCAAGTTTCCCCTCTTCCTCCTTTTCCTCCTTCTGCACATTTTTCTATCGGGTTGTGTGCCTTCTTGTAATTGATGTGTAGGAGCTCTGCATATGTTGCTCTATTTGTAAATCCTTTGTTGGATATATTTTTGCAAATATCTTTTCTCAATTTGTGTTCTGTGTTTTCAATCATTTGATGGTGTCTTTTAAGGAACAGTTCTTAGGTTTAAAGTAGCTCGACTTATCAAGCATTTTTCTTTCTGATTAGTGCTTTTTATGTATTTACTTACAAGAAAATTTTTTGCCTACCCTAAGTCATAGTCTTCATGTATTTTTCTTGTTTTCTTTCTTTCTTTCTTTCTTTCTTTTTTTTTTTTTTACAAAACCATGTTGTTTTACTTGTAATATTTAGATCTATAATCCATCTGGAATTGATTTTAATGTGTGGTTAATTTTTTTTTCACGTGTTTATCCAATTGCTCTGGCACTATTTATTGAAAACATCGTTCTTTCCCCTCTGCATTGCCATTGTCACCCATATCATAAATCAAGTAGCCTATAGTTATGAATTTGTTTCTGAATTCCCTCTTTCAATTCATTGGTCCACTGTCTTAATTACTACAGTTTTATGATGTGTAGTAGTATAAGACCTCCAGCTTCGTTCTTTGAGAGTGTCTTGAATATTTTTTGGCACTTTGCATTTTCATATACATTTTTTAATCAGCTTGTCAATTTCCACAACCACCTTGAAATTTGTTCAAACAGCGTTCACGATTCACTAAAGCTGAACAATTATACTCCTAGGTAAATCCTTAGCAGAAAGAAATATCCAAGTGTCTGTAGCAACTCTATTTATAAGAGCCCCAAATTAGAAACAACCTAAATGTCCATCAACAGAACGGATAAATAAATAACTACAGTCCGAGTGGAATGTCTGCAGCAAATGAGAGTAATCAACCAGTGCTACACAAAATGACAATGTTCAAATCTCACAAGCATGATGTTTTATACAATAAACCAAAACCAAGAGAGATCATATCGTGATTCCATTTATACAAAGTTCAAAAAACCAAGCAAAGCTAGTGTAGAGTGTTAGGAGTCAGGGACACCAGGTCATCTCGGGAGGAGGGGGTCATAGTGCAGTCCTTTTGAGGTGCTGGATATACTCGTATGCACTTTCATTCTGTGAACATTCAAATACTTACAGTTTTGGACCTGTCTGTGTGCATATTTTACTTCAAGTAAAAGCTTACTTGGAATTAATTGAATGCAACAATGTATACTGAAGGTATACTTAGAGGCAGGTAAGGGATGAAGGAACAAGCCTCTAAAATTTTGCAGAGCATCCTGGGAGCAAAAAGACCCCTCATTTAATCCTGTCCGGGGGGTTGGGGAAGGTGTGTCAGTTATTGAGTGCTAAGTAGGATTTCAACTACTGCAATCTAGGAGCTGTTAGTGTTTTTGAGGCCAGAAAGTAGAAACATATAAAACTAATGCGGCAAGGTGTACTTTTAATATAAAACAAGGTTCAAATTTCGTTTAAAGCCTAATTTCCTTGGCACGTCTGGGTAGTAGGTAGGTTGTAATCTGGATGGGGAATATAAAACTCTAAAATCTTTAATATGAATCAAATAGATACATAGATCTCTTTATCCTCTATTGTTGAGTGCACCGAACAAGTTACTAACCAATGTCATTGGTTTGTTGTGGCTTCACCAATGAAGTGAAATGCAGTTATATTTGTTAAAGAAATAAAAACAAGAACCCCTAAATTTTGTCTAGATAGTAAGGCATTGCCAAAGCAGCCCAAGAAGGAACTATAGTCATAGGTAAGGTCCAAGGGAAACCTTGGATACTGTGAAGCAACAAGGAAGAGAGAGGTGGAATTTTCTGTCTAATCGTTGGCAATTTGGGGAAATCCCAAAGGACCAAATGTTCTGGAAGAAATTTTGTGTAGTAAGAATGTCCCCAAATTAGACCTCTCAGCTTAATTCAGGCCTTCTGGAAGCCGCTGGCTTCATGAAGGGTAGTTTGATTGCTTCCTTAGAAATGTAAACCAACCCGATTCCACCAAGTGTGGGTGAAAGCCAGGCAGGGGGGGCCTTGGTTACTTGTACAACGTGGACTGGTTCTGCACGGACGGAATGAACTGCTGTTTCACAGCTACTCGGTTGCAAAGTATCTGAGCCCGTGGAAAAAGCGTGTAATGCAAACGACTCAGGAGGGAGACAGATAACGGTGCCGAGGGTTCCTTGGCCATTTCCAGGTTCTAGGACCTTGGAATGCCACTTCACAAATTCTCTGTGCCCAGGTTTCCAAAAAATGGGGATAATAACATAACACCTTGAATCCCACACACCTTGTGAGATTGAATTCAAATTCGGAGTCTGGCCCCTAACGGGCCTTCCCTCAATAATCATAATATGATTATTTCGCAATGCTTTCTGGCTGATGTCATGCTGGACAATAAATGCAGCATTGAGCATCTCTTTTTCTAGGTCACTGTGTACACAGTTAGAGTTCACACTGTGATTCCACTTACCAAGCGAAGCGAATGCACGGTGTTAGACGTCAGGGATGTCATGCCCCTTGGGGAGGAGAGGTCATGGGCAGGTGACTGAGTGAGCTCTTTCCCACTTTGCGTATATCCTCTTTGGATACGTACATGCCACATCGCACGTTCACTCGAAGCTGGGCACAGCCCTCAGGCAAACAATGGGAACTTGCATGGATTCGGAAAGGAGCAGTGCTGAGCTATTGATGGGTCTGTCTCTGCTAGAAGCCTTGAAAACTCAACATAGTATGTTTTGAACTTTAAAAAAAAACAACCCCAGGAACCCACAGGGAGAAATGCATTTTCTCTTGATTTCAGTACATATGTATTTATAGATGAAATAAAAGTTTCACAAGACAATTCTTACCTATTAACTCTAATGCACTCAGATTATCTTATATGCTAAACTCTTCTTTCTCACTTAAAAAAAAAATGTCGGTTGCCATTCACTAGATTGATTTTATTACCTAGGAAGGGATCAAAACTGGCAGTTTGAAAAACATCGCTCTCATCCCAATCCCTCAGATTGCAGATGAGGAAACTGAGGCACAGAGAGTTGGAAAGGGAGTTGCTTAAGCAAAGTGGTAGGTGGCACAGGACTGGTCTTCAAAATGCTGGCTATTTCCATAAACCTCTGGAGGTGCTCCCCAAGTGTGTAAACAGTGTAACTTCTGACAGATCGGCTGGAAGGGACTTTTTTTTTTTAAATAAGAGGTCCACAAAGGCTCTTAGATACAACTTTTC
This sequence comes from Lyroderma lyra, assembly GCA_004026885.1. Classification (NCBI taxonomy): domain Eukaryota; kingdom Metazoa; phylum Chordata; class Mammalia; order Chiroptera; family Megadermatidae; genus Lyroderma; species Lyroderma lyra. The sequence goes on along the minus strand of PVJL010000471.1, from coordinate 144,200 downwards.
AGAAGCAGCCCATGGCTCAAAGGAGACACTAACATATCTTCTCCTGGAGCGCAGGGCCCTGCCTTCACCTGCCAAGTGTAAGCAGATCCCTCCCCTCTCCCGACAGGCAGCCCCTGGAACTGCCCATGCTGTGGCCAGAAGAACTAGCTGTTCTTCTTAAGGAACGGAGTGGTTCCAGATCTCGTCCTGCTTTCTGCAAACAGCCTGAAGCAGTTTGTCAATCTGCCCCCAGGCCCGCCACTGTTTGCAGAGCTGGAAAAAGAGGATCAGCCCCTAAGGGGACAGCGAGTGATAGCAGGGAAGGCTGGTCAGATTCTGTCCGAGGTTGTTTCTGCTGTGGATTTCTCTAGAGGATGTGCCTTCCTCTCCGCAGGAAGGGATGCTGGGCCTTCACTGTACGGGGAGCTTCGGAATCCCTCCTCGGTGCTCCTGGGCGATTGAGTGCCGTGTCAGGACCCTCCTTCCTTATTCTGCTCTGTTAGTTATTCCCATTCTAGTCAGATCTACCCGAAGAGGTACACTCTGAATCTTACTCATCCTGCTACAGGACTTGGCCCAGGAAATGTGGTTTGAATCAAAGTGAGCTGTGCTATTTCCCAAGAACTTGTTTCCCTTGAGCACAATTTTGTCTTTTTTTTTTTTTTAAATTTAGGGAAGGACATGGACTTTTGCCCTTCGAGTCATGGCTGCATCAAACCCAGACATCAGATCTAAGTGGCCATGTCTAATGAGCAAGTTTCTGCATAAAGACACACAAGGCTCATGCTGCTGAAGCCAAATTTACTGCAATGGCAGAAGCCTCCTGTGTCTATTGCTCCCCACACCTTGGCCTTGGCTGCCACCTGCTCTTTGGCTAAAATGCCTGAAATTCTGCCCAGATATGTGTGCCTATCTTACAGCCAGGAAGTGGGGCACTGCTCATCTGGTCCTTTCTTAGACCCCCATTGTTAGCCAATTGGCATGTGTTCATTTGCTCCTTTAGGAAATGCTCACTGAGTGCTTCATCAGACTTCCACTGCTGGAGATCTAGTGGCCCAGTGAGACATGAGGTCCTTGATCTGATGTTTATGGTCTAGAGAGAGAAAGGCAAGTACTAAACAGGTACACGAAATGAGATAGCATATGAGTGTTATGAAAAGAAAAGAAGAAAAAGATGAGATAGGATGACTGGGGCTGGTCCCTGGAAGGAGATAGCATTGATCAGAGATCTGAATTACAAGTATGCAAGTATCTGGCCCAGTGAAATGAGCCTGGGGGGTGGGGTGGGGGTGTGAGAGTCAGAATGGTGAGCGGCCTGTGAGGCCAGAGGAGAGGCAAGGGTTGGGAGAGGCCAGAGCTGAGCCCTACCATGGTAGGCTGACCAAACGTCCCGTTTTAAGTGGGACAGAAAACAACGGGACACGTGGTAGCCTACTGACACCTTGAATTTAGCCCCGTGAGACTAGGCTGACCACGCAGCCCGTGTGAAACGAGATAGTACAGTTGTTTTCTGTCCTGTTTAAAACAGATTGGTACATCGGGTCAGCTTACCACGAGTATTTTCTGCAGTCAAGGAGCTGTGGTGAGGCCCCAGGAAGCAACGTGGATTTTATTCCCGATGCAACGGGGATGCATCTCTTGGATACCTTTGTGACCTTTCTGTCAGCAAGCTGCAGCTCACTTTCTGTCTCCACTTAAGACTTCTGGTCCTGAAGCCATCCTCAGAGCTACAGCTACTCCCTACCCTTCAGGGCAAGGCTGGTGTTTTTCTTTTTTAAATTCAAAAAATTTATATAACAAAACTATCCTTTGTGCAAACAACATTAGGACAAGAGATAAAGAAAGGCAAAGCATTCACTTCCCCATCTCCACCGCGGTTCTCGGCTTCCACACCATGGTCCAGTTCTTGCCTATACGCACACTCTTTCTAATGGAACGAAGTATGAATGGTTCACTAGCTAATACATCCACTCCCTTCCGGCTCCCTCTGCAGCCCCCCCCGCCTTACTGAAACTAACCTCCTTAACCAATGCAGTCAGGCATTGTGCAAACGGTTTTAGTGCATTATCTCAAATAATCAGCATAACAACCCTGTGAGGTAAGTGCCATTATTATTCTCATTTTACAGAAGAGAAACCAGAGGCTCAGAAAGATTAAATAAATCGCCTGAGATTATGCAAATTGTCACCACCCATGACAAAGTCAGAATTCAAATCTAAAATCCCAGAGCTGCTGCGCTCTGACCCTGATCTAGACACTCCACCCCTGCCCCTAGCTCCATCAACACTGGGAAACTTGACTTTTCTTTTAAAAGAACTTCTGCTTCTGCCTCCTTAGGCTGAGAAGAGGACTGTCATTGGCTTTCCTTCATCTTTATGTCACAGGGCTACTGTAACTTGTGCTGATCCCGAACGTGCTCGCAGTTTGGCAAACAGTTAAATGCTTATCGATGTCTTTCAGATATATGACCTCGCTCGATGCGTGCATGTAACCATGTAGTAAGGGCTCTATCAGCACGCCCAGTTGATGGATGAGGAGTGAGGACAAGGAACCTAAGTGACCAGTCCAAGGTCATCTAGACTGCAGGAGTCTTCTGTTGCCAGACTGGCAAGATGAGGATGGGTGGGGGGTGGTCAGTGGCTCCTGTTATGGGTAGATACTGAATTCTTTTCTCCTTGTCCGTGGTCCTTCCTGTGCCGGATGTTATTATGGGGGAGGAGGTGGGGATACATGTCCTTAATTTGCATTTGCATAAATTATGAATGTTGCTGAGTTGCCCCAACACATGGCCCAGACTCTTGACTTTTGGAAGCCGGTTGCCATGCAGGATATCACTATCTCCCAGGGAATCCCGTGAAGGAATACAGGCATCGTGTGTCCCGAGGGATCCGGTTAGGTCAGGGCAAACGTGCTTGATTTGCTGTCCCAGGTTGGGTTGTTTGTTTGTTTGTTTTTAGCACAAAACATCAACATGACCAGCAGAAACAACTCTGCTGCCCTTCTGAGTAATAGTTGACAGTTCTCAAGGGCTTTCACCCCTAGTATCCAGCGAGGCAGGCCGGCTTGCTGTTATTTGTGCCCATTGTGGAGATGCGGAAACTGCGTCCCGGAGAGCCCACAGAGCTAGTAGGCCGTGGTGTCAGGACTGGAGTCCACTCTGTCCAAGATGAATGGAGTTGAGCCTGTGCTTTCCCCACGCCATGCCTTTCTTTTCTTTTTGTAAAAAATAGACTTGAAATATTCAGCCGCCTAAAATGGTTTATTCACTGCAGTCTCTGCCCCCCGGCCCTGCCACAGTAATGCACCTTGTAGATCTGTTCTCCAAGCAGCATCTGAGCATCGGGCAAATGGTAGGGTCGCTCCCCATGGCAGCTGGAAGCCAGCGAGTAAAACATTTACCAAGTTATTGACGTCATGGCTCCCCGTGTTTGTGTAGGTATTAGGCACTTAGAGATTGCTTTTTAACACACTGTTTTAAAATGAAAATAAATGTGACAATAAGCCCCAAATGGCCCTATTAGAATGTCAGGAATAATCAATACGGGAGGACGGGAAGTTTATAGTCGGAGGGAACCCAGTGGGGGCCCATGCATTTTGCCTGAACGTGTGATGGGGCTGAGGGCTTGCAGGATGGAGGGAGTTCGGAGGCCTCTGAGGAGGGTGCTAGACCAGGGGTGAGGAAGGAGCAGAAAGGTCGTAGGTGGAGAGATCCCTTACTCCCAGTGGACGGGCTCATGCCTGTCACAGGATCCTTGATGCTGACCTCAGAGCAACAGCACGTCAATGTCTTGGCTGCAAAGCAGGAATGGTACAGAGATACGCCAATCCAAAGGAGATAGGACAGCTGAGCAGAGCCAGGTGTCCTTATTTTAACATATCTAAGGAAGGACTGTGTCAATCAGAAGGGGACCAGGTCATTACCAGAATTGGGGAAAATGCAGGAACTGCAAGGACCGACGGAGCCTTGCTCTATTCGGGTGGGTGGCGTTGGGTGCTCCAGGACACGTTAGCACAGCCCCACTGAACTTTCAGGGTACGGGGCTGTATCTGGGACCCTCCTCGGTTCTTCCCGCAGGCAGGGCCGTCTGGGGCTACAGAGAACCTCTGCTGGCCATGCCTGGGGCGCTGCTGAGGCCAGGACCCGTGGGACGCTTGGGGGTTGGGGATGAAGTGTTAGAGATGATGATGAAGTGAGCAAAGACTGTGAGCGGGGAGGGGGATGGGCATTCGGACTACGTAACAAGGTCATGGTGACCTCGGTACGGATGGTTTCAGTAGCAGAATGGGCCTGATGCCAGCTTGTGTGCCATAGGGGACTGGGAGGGGGGAAGGCAGTCCAGCCAGCTTCAGTGACAGCCGCAGCAGGAGTGCTGGGGAACTGCGATGAAGGGACCTCTGCGTTTCTGTGTAGTGTGAGGGATGTGAGCACCTGTGGGAGTTGCCCGGAGGGGGAGAAGATGATTGACAGCACGGTGCCCCCGGGAAGGGGTGTGGGAAGTCAGCAGACTCAGAAGAAGAGAGCTGGGACCACGAGTCTCTCCTGAGGCTGAGTGAGCCAGTTTGGGGTGCGCACCGCTGTTAGTTTGGGGTGCTGAGAGAAATGATGGGGCGTCCTCAGCAGAGGTCAAGGGAAAGGCTTCCTGGGTGGTGTTTCAGACACGAGACCCCAGGAGCACAACTGTGAGGGCCGCTCAGGGCAAAGGACACGATCTCTCTCTGCCCTCAATGATGCAACCAGTGAGTAAGAGTCACCAAACCCTGTCTCCAGTGTAAAAATGAAAGTGATACTGGAAGTAGAGTCATTATGAAATCTAGAGCTTTCTTCCACTAGGTATCATCTGGCATGTGGCTTTGCCAGCCCCGTGTCTTTAGTCCTCACCCGCCCGTCTCCCCACTAGGGTGACAACTCACTGAGGGCCCAGGGCCCCTCCTCAGCTCACAAGCTGGGACCTCACGTCTACACACAGCGCTTGGGAGGGAGGGCAAGCAGGGTGAGGACCCGAAGGCCCAATGCCAGGCAACGGGGAGCCCAGGGAGAGGGCATTTCCAAGAACTCCCACCTTGGCAGGGGGAGCTGGTGGGTGCTGCTTTAGGCAAACTCGGGTGTGTAACTGAGTTACTCTTGTTACACAGCGAATCCCCCTTTTCTCAGCAATTGCCAGCAGGGCTCGCCTAGATACCAAAGTTTCCAGCGCATTAAGTTAGGAATTCATGGTCAGCAAAGACAACTCCAGGGACACGTGGGCCACACACATGGGTGGCCATTTCTCTCACTGGCAGCTTAAGATTAGACGGGGGGTGGGGGTGGGGTCCTACGCCTGGAGGTGTGTGGGAAGGAGTTTCTCTGCCTTGGGATCGCCCTTCCCTAGCAGCTGGATCTGTGCTCTTTCCTCGCCAGGACTTGCTTTGGGTTTGGTTGGAAGGAGAACAGATGCCCATATGGCCCCAGTTTATGAAGAGAGATAAGGACAGTGCAGGCATGGAGCCTGTTGGTGAAGGCAAAGGGGAAAGAGCAGCTGCAGAGCGAGGCCGTTCTTGTCAGAGTAAGTCGTTATCTAGGCTGGACTTGGGATGTGCGTGGAAACACGTGAGAAACCCCAATAGCGTGGACTTGCGAATGCCCCTCCAGGGTCAGCAGTGTGGTAGGGAGGGGAGGACCAGAAGGCCGGGATCCCAGTCCTACTACTTCTCACAGTGTGACTTTGGGCCACTGTCACTCTCTGGGCCTCAGTTTCCCCATCTGAGGTTGATCATGATAATACCCGAATCTTAGGGCTACTCTGAGGATCAGGGGAGGTAATAGAATTTGAAAACCTGGCAAACTGAGGTGCCCATTGCAAACATTAATTCTCCTAAGTAGAGGTTTCAGATAGGTATATGCTTGCAAGAATCGAGGTATCGCATTCATTTATTCAGTGAACTTCTGATGTTGGCCACCGTGCGCGAGGCCCCATGCTAGGCCCGTGGGATGCAAAACCCAGTAAGATGTAAATGTCAGACCTGAAAGGTGACTGGCTTCGTGGGGGAGGGGGGCAGCGGTGATTTAGAATCCCGTGCGAAGTTCTGCGAGGGAGTGGATTACAGCGTTCTGGTTTCGGAAGGGGTCCCAGGTGAACTGAATTGACTTTTGAGAAGGCACATTGCAGGCTGAGGAGGAAAGAAAGGCTTTCAAGGCAGAGGGAACAGCCTAGGGACTGCTTGGAGAACTTGCAAGAAAATCTGTCCGGGCCAGGGCCTTAAACGGCCTAGCTCCCCACACGGACCTCCTTAAGCGTGATTGGCAGCTGTGAGTTCTTTGGGTACCCTTTCATTCCTTTGGAGGCCTTTCTGGGGTGGTAAGGAGGCAGAGATAGGAGGCATTTGAGGTGAGCAGAGAGACATGGGAGCCGCGAGAGGATAGAAACAGGTCTATGTGTCCATGTCAGGTCCCAAACTCAATTGCTTAAGGTGAAGAATATGAATGAGAGTGGGCTCCGCTGGACTTGCTGTGCAACGACTGGTTTTAGTTCTCTGAAAATTTAGCTCAAAGGTTTATATCATACAGAACGCACACAAAATAGGCCTTTTGCTCGAATGCAAACACAAGTACTATTCAGGTTTAGGCCTTCCCTAAGAAGAGTGCTCGGCCCTCCTCAGCCGGCGTCCAGGCCAGATGCTTTTGGTTCATCTCTATTCCGCGTACCTGACCCTCTACTTCTACCCAGAAGATGTGTGTGACTACGCATTCCGAATATGCAGCCACACTTAATCCTCACGGGTAAAACACAATCTCATTAGTTCTGACGGCAGCCGGGTGAGGGCGTAAGGAGGTCACGGTCGTGCCGAGAAAAAGGAACAGCGCATGCGCTCTGCAACCTGCGTGCTTGAGGCCGCTGGTACTGGTTGCTCGCGGTTGATCACCTTGGGCTGGGCTGGGTTTCCTTGCCTGGAAGGCAAAAATGCTAGAACCTACCTTTTAGGCTTTTATAGTTCAGTGGCATAACAGATGTGAAAAGTCACTCGGTATATTTGAAGGGAGGAGGAATTTATGACTGAATAAGTTCAGTGCTTTATGCAGCATATATAGTCATATATACACATGTAATGACCACAAATCATTTCCATATACCAGGGGTGCCAAAAAACATGTACACACTTTAAGAGATGTTATCAACGAATTGCATAAATACTGATGGTAACCACTTCGAGCACCTCTTGTCATTGCAGTAGCCAAATGGGACTTGTATTCATCTTTTGTTATCGGTGTATACTGAGTATTACAATTTTAATAGTTTTTTCTTGTCTCAAAATGTGTATACATGTTTTTGGCACCCTCTATATATCCCCCTTTCTATATTACTCTTCCACCTATTATTTTGCAGTTCCAGATGGAATCAGCAAGGTGGAAAAAAAAAGTGGTATTTAAATTTCCTGTCACAAACCTCATGTCTTGAATACATGACCCAGTTACAGAGAAAGTATCAAGTATGTAAAAATTTTTGAAGAAGTACAGCTTGGTGCTGGAGAACATGGACTATAGTAGCATCAGATGAACCAGAGTCCAAATCCCCACACTACCTAGCTGTGTTTAGGGGCTCTGAGCCTTGGCTCCTTAGTCAGTGAAATGGGTATAATAACACAGGCTTCATTGATTACTAATATGCTATTTGACACCGTGCTTTGTACAGGGTGGTGCTGTTAGCCTGCAATATACACAGAAGCTACTAATCATTCTCATCATCTTTTTGAAATGTGTATGTGTCAAATTTTCTATTAACTGAGGTCAAGGTTCCTATTATAATAACTGACCTTAAGGGCTAATGTTTGTTCCTGTCTTCATTTATTCAACAAATATTGACCGCATTCCTACTATAAGTCAGGCACTGTGCTAAGCTCTGTAAAGTTCTGAATGAGAGAGTGTAGGAGATACATCTCCAATGTGAGGACAGCACTTCTGCTTTTATAGCCCTTTGTCAAGTTCCAGGCACTCTAAATCAGCCATTAATTTTGAATCCTCTATTAAATTCAGAAGGCAAATGTGATTACATTTCAGAAAAGGGTTGAGTACTGATTGATGTCTTTATCTATCACTAAATTATCATGCTCTGCTTTTTATTTTTTCAAAAGGGATTTGAGGTGGCATAAATAGAACTGACAAAATAAGGAAGACAGATCGAGAGCCATAAAAAGTTATGGGGAAGTTAGTTGATCCAGATACACAGCGTTAAGAATACCCATTGCAATAAGGCCCAAGCTTCCTTTTAGTCAAGGGGAAATGGAAAAGAATGACTTAAAGATCACATGGGACAATAAATGAAAGTGAACCAGCTCATCAATGGCCACTTTCCTTTCCCTTCAGTGGTGAACTCTAAGAATGAAAAGTACCCCCAAAATAGAACTGTTGCCAAAGAAATAGGATTGTTTTTTTGTATGGTTGTCTCCTACACCAAGAGATGACAGGTGCTGATGCATTTAGAAGATAAATTAAGCTTGCGTCACGGTCAAGTTATAAGGCTTCCGGGTGCTGTATATGACGTAGGAACGGCTTGAAGAGACACCAGGGAAATAAAGTTGTTTGCATGGTCTTAGATTGTTTCCTTTCAAGTATCAGGTGTTTCAACTAGGCTTTTTGCAAGGGTTAGCAAGCAGAAAATTGTAATCCAATTAAAGATCGGCAATCTTAATGTTGCTGAAATAGGCAAAAAACATGATTAGAATAAAAACACACAAAAGTCCCCTGCCACAACGGACTACCAAGCCAACCTGTTGATTGAAGAAACTTTCATCTTCTCCACTGTATGACTTTAATGGTATTTGAGAGCAACTAGAAAATTTAAGACTTTTATACAGCCTCTGTTTATTATGTTTATTTTTATGGTTCACTGTGTGTAATGTGTCGTTTTTGCTGTGGCTTTGTTCTGGTACTAAAGGACAACTCTTAAATTGAAGCTGTGGGCACCGGGCTCCCAGAAGCTGTAAGAACTTGCACTTGGAGGTCAGAGAACTGAAGAGTTACATGTTTTGCAGACACTTACTTGTGTGTGATGCTCCAGTTCCACATTCACAGGTTCCAATAGGACTTTCATGAACTTGCCGCACTCCAGGAATAATTTCTTTAGTGAGGGAAACTTGGAAACGATTTTAAAAGGTTAGGGTAGAAGTTTTCCTGGTCAATGGTGGTTTTCTATAGTGAAATAAATTTTCCTTTATCCACAAATAGTCACTCAGCAAGCACTTTTGAGCACCTACCATCTATCTACTACGTGCCTAGCCCAGGGTAGGGCATGGTTGTGGTTGTGGAGGCAAAGGTAAGTCCGTCTGATGGGAGATGCAGGAGGTAAATGAGTAACAGTTTGCTGAGTGCCACAGCGCAGGGTGATAGCAAGTGTCGGAATCCAAAGGGAGGAGCTCTGTCTGACTGGCAGGAGCTGGAGAAGCCATCCCAAAGGAAGGAATCTTGAAGCATGAGTAAGTGTCCCAGCAATGGAAGAGAGGAAGGCTATTCTGAGCCAAGGAACAGCATGCACCAAAGTGGTGCGGCAGGAAAGAGGGCGATGCAAATAGGGAGCAAAGAAGAGCCCATCTGGTGTGAGCTCAGTACTCAACCGGGTGGTGGAAAATGAGGTGGGAAGCTCCATTTTCAAAATGCGTGGGTTTTGTGGGAGCTGTTGCTTCCACAGAGAATCAGGGCTCCAGTGCAGATAGGAAGTCGGTATTGTCTCCACTTCCACCACGGCCCCTCTTTCTAAGAACGGTGTCATCCTCTTCCGTTCAGACTCTGGACTGATGTCTCTTGTTGGCTGTTGGCCAAGGAACCTAAGTCTTGTGTCATCCAGGAAAGTTTAACATACCTTGAAAGTCAGATGAGAGGTTTGGATAATGGTCCTTTTGGAAGCCATTGGAGACCACTGTAAGCATTTCAGGACCAGAGTTGTGCTTTGGAGTAGTCACGGCACAGAGTGGGTGAGGAGAGACTGAAGGCAGGGAGGCCGTTGGGGACAACGCCCCGTGTGTGGTAAGGTGGTGTGGGCATGACTGGGCACAGGGATTGAGAAGGAGTGAATTGGGAGGAGCTACTGGTTGGTCATTAGGGATGAAGGAATGAATAGAGTCTAAGATGACAGTCACTGGTGGCTTGCACAAAGAAGTAGATGATGGTCCAGTTCTTGGAGAGAGGTAGCACGTGAAGGACAAGGATTTGGGGACTATGATACATTTGTTTTTGAACATATTAATTTTGTGACACTCATAGGATCTCTCCAAATGGTGGTTAGACACAAAGGGTTAGATAGGCTGACCAGACATACCGTTTTAAACGGGACAGAAAACAACGGTACTGTCCCATTTCAAGTGGTACGTCAGGTCACCCTACTGACACCTTGAATTTAGCCCCGTGATGCTAGGCTGACCATATGTGCCGTTTGAAATGGGACAGTACCATTGTTTTGTGTCCCGTTTAAAATGGACAGCCTAGTTAGCCTAGTAGTTAGAGTTCGGAAGAGAAATATTGGCTTCAGATAAAAATTTGGGAATTATTAGTGAGAGGATGGCTGTGGGATGACACAGGAGCTCAGGGAGTGTAAAGAAGGGAAGAGAGCTTGGGACAAAGTCCCAGCGAACATGGACACTTCCTGCTGGCCGGAGGAGATCCTTGAAATGGTAGCTCCACCTACTAGGTGACGTTAGCAAGGGCCTGGACTCTCTGTGCCTTGGTTGCTTTATCACAAAGGAGATGATTGCAGTCACTAGCTGAGTTAACGTGATGTGGGAGATGAAATGAGTTAGTCCATATAAAGTGCTTATCTGCGTATTTGTTTGTAGTAAGAGGTCAGTGTATGTTAGTCACTATTTTTCTCATGTGGCCATAGAACCACAGTGGGGAGAACATGGGAAGTGGTGGGTTTGAGGGTCCACGGGGGACCTGATTTTGAATTTCGCCTCCACAGGCTGGGAGACCAGGGGCCAACTCATTTCATGTCTCTGGAAGCTTCCAAGCCTCTGCAAAATGGGGGTAAGAGTCCTTGTGTTTACTTGGGGTGACATTGGAATTAGCTGGGTCCTGGATCTACTTTCTCCCTAGGATTCTTATGTAATTGCCCTGGGGTCTGACCAGGGCATCAGGATTTAAAAAAACGTGTTTCCAGGTGATTCCGTTGTGCAGCCGAAGGAGAGAGCCTCCTTAGGAGGACTTGTGGAGATCAAAATGCAAACTATGTGAAAGGAGCTTGGTCAGCGCTGAAGTACTTCGGAAACCTTCTTGTTTTCCTGGGCTAGCTCTGAATTCTCTCTCCCTTTAACTTTGAAAGAAAAGTAAGTCTGTACTTAAAAAAAAAATCCCCTTTCAGCACAGGCCATCATAGAAAGCAGACTCTTGCTGCTGCTCTGTCTTTGGCTCCAAAGGAATTCCAACCACACCCTAATAATAACACGCCAACGGGGCTTTTCCTGGGCTAAGCAGCATCGGTCAGGTCACCAGGGAGCTCTCTCCAGCCCTCTGGAAGCTCTGGAAGGCACGGATTTGACAAACCACTGGAACACCCTCTGTGATGGGGGGATGGAGGGGAGGACGGAAGGCAGGATGCAGCCAGAGGTGAATGCAAAGCACAGGTTTCCACAGAAGGAGTCGTGCAGTGTGCACCTGACTGTCAGAACGCTTTGGGATCCAAGAATGCCCTTTGTCAGTGGAGCGTGCTGAGGGACCCATGGAGGAGGCAGGCTGCTTCAGGACCTGTTGCTGCTGTGTGTGCAGAAATTGCGTGTTGAAGCTCTGACACTAGGACAGGAATTTCCACCTTGTTTTACTAGCACTTCCTATACCTCTTCCTCTTCTTCCATCTATTTTTGCATTGTTGTCTGGTCACAGGAATCACAGAGATGTTTTTGTCAGCTTCCACAAGCCTACAGGTCACATTTTTACATCTTGATCCAACCTCGATGGGCTTTTGTCAAGTTAAGTCCTGTCAGTCAGTCAGTCAGTCAGTCAACAGAACTTCATGGCTGGTGTCATCCTCAGGGACTCCCCTGGGGGAGCAGGTTTGGATTTCCTGAGAGCTTCATGCTAATGTTTACACGTCCACAAGCAGACATCACTTTTGCTAGTGACACTCTTGACATTATTTAAATACCAAGCTCCACAGTCCCAATCTCACCAGTTAGGTAGCTACTCTTTCTTGCTGGTTGAGACCGGGTCCCCAAATTCCTTTTGACCAAGTTCATGCAAGTCATTCCATCCATTCAATGATGCATTCATGAAGCCATTCATGCATCCATCTACTCTCACTCACCCATCCTCAGTTCATCCATCCATCTGTTCATCCATCTCTCCATCCACTTACTCTTCAACCAAATTCAAGTCCTTAGACTCCCAAAGTATTGTTTGATATTTATATTATTATGGAGACAGAATATACTCACCGTATGCTAGCTATTTGATTATTATTAATCAATTGAATCATTAATTCCTAAAAATTAAAGGCTTTCTGGGTGACTGGTCTGTGCTAGTGAAGAAAGTGCACGGAAGAGTGGGGAAGAGCCTTCCGGGAGTAGAGAGCAGCTAACACCAAGTCTTGGAGGTAAGAGAGAAAGTGTAGCTTACGGGGAACCATAGGTAGCTCCTCGTGTCAGGGGAGCAGGGAGTTGGGGAGGCCCAGAGCCTCCAATAGTCAGGGCTGGAGCGATAGGTAAGCCAGGGCCAGGTGACAAGGGTCTTGGGTGTCATGCTAAGACACTGGCAGCTCTTGAAGGGATTTCACCTTTGCATTTGCATCTGAAATTGACTTGACTCTTTTGTCTAAAACCAGAAGAAGGTGCCCCTTCCAGACGTTCAGTCCCAGAACCACAACTTACAGACTTGACCTGGGAGCCAGGTCACCTGACCCCCGGGCCACTGCTCTCTGTCCAGCGCGTTAGGTCGCCAGGCACCCTTCTCCTCTGACTCATTGTCCTTCTCCCAATATCTAATCTTTTTTATCTGCCAGTTTCTAACACAAGTCTGAAAACCTAGTCACAGCTCAATAAATGTTTGTTGAATGAATCACTAATTCCTGAGGAAGGTGTGTGTGTGTGTGTGTGTGTGTGGCCTCTTGAATTTCTTTCTCCATTCCAGGCCTACTTGAAGTCACATTAGTAGGAAGAGATTGGATTAGCAATGGAAAAACTCAGGCTGCAGGCCCCAGCTCTCTCAGCGATCAACTCTGCCCCTTGGTCAAGTGTCCACAAACTCTTGGGCCTCTGCTGCCACCTCTATGGGGTGGACTTGGTGGTGATGGCTTGCCCGGTGTTGGTGAGCTGGGAATAAGTCCATGTCTCTGAAAGGGCTTTGCCAACTGTCAAGTGCTCCGTGTTCAGAGGGAGATGTCCCTGCTTCTCCCCTAGTTTAGGCTATCATCGTGTTGTATCCGGATCATGGAAAATCTCCCCAGGCCTCCTGTACCAGTCACGGTCCTTGCAGGACACAGGCAGCACATTTGAGAGTATTTAATAAAGCAACTTTTATAAAGGGGTGTGTGGGGTTGGTGGAAGCCAGAAAGTGTGTGGGCAGTACTTTGGGACTAGTAACAATGGGTATCTTGTCCACTGCCCCAGGCCTGAAGTGTCAAGGGGAGGGAGGCAGGAGATCTATATACCAACCCTCTCCCTGTCCCCTCCCATCTCCTGCCGGTGCCTCGCATAGACTGAACCCAACTAGAAGCCAAGGGCAAGGCTATCACTGATGTAGCCCAGAAAGATCAGCTTCCCGGGCCCGGAGCGAAGTGGAATACGTGGAGTGGCTCTGGGGGTCTCAGGGAGGTGTCCTGCGTATCTGTTCTACCTGCTTTTGTTGTCTTTCCCCTGCAAAGCTGTTCTCACTGCTGTAAATGCCCTGCCCCTCATCCGATATCTGGCTCACTCCTGTTTGTCATCCAGCCTTTTATTCTGGTGTCATCTCCGCCAGTAAGCCTTCCTGGAGCTTCTTTTCGTCACGATATGGGTTATACTGTGAAGATGGTTTGTTCCCTGGAGATAGGATCTTTGTCTTCTTCGACTCCCTTACCGTTGCCCAAACCCAGCACAGGACCTGTGTGGACCAAGCCCGGCGGGTGTTGGTTGCCCTGAGCTGAGGTTTGTGACCTTGAAACACAGTGCTTGATAGGTTTCTTCCCTCCTACAAAACCTTCAGTGGCTTCCCGTTTTCCATGAGTCACAGATGTTCCAAACCTCTTTCTCTGCTATATGAACTGCCCCCGCCATCTGCTCTCATGCTTGCCTATCTGCTCCCCAGCACCCAGACCAGCTAGCCTGCTAAGTTTGGGGATCCCTGTCTTCTGTTGCTATGCCTTGGATTGTTTTGTGATTCATTCCAGTTGGGTTTGTTTTGGGGAACTTGATACTTCTTGGTGTGCACATGAATGTAGGATTGCTTGGGTAACTCTAGCAACTGCTATAAAGTTATGAGAGAGTCAGAATGCATCACACAGCAATACTCACACACACATTCTCCAACTCTGCATCCAAACACACTTACTTCTCTCTTCTATGTCTGGGCTGATAAGGTACCTGGGCTACTGAAAAGGGCAAGAGAGGTCTGGGATTTATTGGGTCCTTCTTTCACTAGCTGTGACCTTGAATGAGAATATTTGTTTCTGACCTTTTCAAGAAGAGGGTCATACTACTCTCTTTCTGGGCAATTCTGGAGACCCCAGGAGATTTTATATGTAAGCACTGTAAATGAAGAAGTCTTAAGGCAACGTCAGCAGGTAGGATTCTGCGCTGTACCCAAGGCCCCCCACTTCGTGTTGCCGTTAGTTAGCCTTCTTGAAGGTGGTGGTTGTGTGAGCGTGTAGGTGTGCTGTAGCTAGAATTGCAGGTGTTTTCATACCAAATGATAGTGTAAGAGTAACACTGTATTTCCTATTTTCATGATCTAACACCTAAGTTTAGTTCGATTCAACAGTGTAATTTAACCTGAAACTCTTTAAAACTTTTTTTCTTTTCTTCATTTCCTTCCTTCATGCAGTTTCAATGCTGCTATTTACTCTGTTGACCGGCTTCTGTTTACTATACATACCAGTTTCAATGACTCTGTTTATATTGATTTGGAAGAAATCTTTTCAACATCTGCATAAGATCCACCCTAACCCCTGAAACCACGGGGAAGCCCTTTTTTTTCTTTTTCAAATCAGCCGGGAATTGCTGGGTTACCTCCCCCATTCCTTTACTCTGCCTCTTCTTACAAAATCTTTTCCCCGTGCAGAAATGGTGACAGGGCCTTTGGACAGAAGTCTGTCATCCTCCCGGAATGCTGGCATTTTGAATAAACCTACTTTTCTTTCCACCAATCTTACCTCTCGATTTTTGGAGGCAGCAAGCAGCACCTGAACTCTGTAACTATAGTGGTTGCAAATTTCTCAAATATCATTATGCTCATCACTATTAGGTCTTATTATTTAATGCATTAATAAAGAAGCCCATATTATTGTATCACAAGTTTGCTTTTTAATATTTTGATAATTGGGGTTTACAGTTGTGTTGCTTTGTAATCACACGGGTTGTATGGCATGCATGTAAACACGTTATTTTGAGATGTCCAGATGCTGCCAGGTAGGTCCCTGGTGCACATCTGTGCACTCATCACACACTCACACAAACTCCACAGCCCTAAAGAAGTCAGACTGGGATTCCAGGAAATACCCTCAGGGGAAACTGCCAGAATCTAAGGCCACTGATGGCTGTTGTCTACAGATGCTCCAGGAAAACAGGGGAGGGGGCTTGGAAATGGAAAGCAGGGGTGGGTGGGGTGGGTGGTGGGCGGAGAAGAATAAAGTGTGGAAAAACAAATTCAGAGAGGCAGGGAGCGCCTTGGGGCTTACATTTCCACTCTGCCCTGCACTTGCTCTGGGATTGCGGACAGATTTCCGCTCTTCTCTGAGCCTCAGTCTCTCCACCCGTGAAATAGTGATAATTATAGCAGGTCCTCCAACAGCGTCAGAGGGTTATAACATGGATGAGAGACTCTAGGAACTTAACTCTATTTCGTATCAATTAGTCTATGATGAAATCGTTTTCCTTCCACATCATTTAGCTTAGTCACAGAACCTATCCACCACATTAAGTGAGGACTTCTGTACCTACCTTGGAAGGTTATAGTGGTGATAAAAAAAGAAATACACATGTAGTGTGCCTTCCACTGAGCTTGACACACACACTGGGCACACAGCCACGGCCAGCCCATGAAGAACACGCAGGAGGGGCAGGGAGCAGTCTGTAAGGAGGGCCTTCATCTGCCCTCATGCTCATGCAGCCTAGGGACAGTCCCCACAAGTCTGATGGTGTGCTGACCACCAGGGACCCTCAGGGCCGGCACTTGGGGTCTGAAGAACTGAGGAAACGTTGCTTACTGGGGTGCCAAGCCTTCAATTCTTCAAAGGACCCTGGTTCCCCGAGGTGGTTAGACTTTGTGGGGCATGAGGTTAGAATCAGTCTGCCTCTTCCCCACGTAAGGGAAAACAGGCCATTCATGGGGCTGCGGTGGTTGGGCCTGGAATTCCTAGGCTGTGAGGACACCTTGTCCTCAACTCACCTGGGCCTGTTTGTGGCTGAGGGCCCGGAGCTCCTCACACAGCAGGCTCATGAGGGCTGGCACGGTAGGCCAACATGGCAGGGTTAGTGCTTGGATAAGCGTACACAGTGGACCCAGGGCTGCTGGGCTAGTGTGATCAAGGCAGGACTAGCACTTGGGTGCTGTAGGAGAGCTACCTGGGGGCACGGTTTTTAAGGAGACCCTCTCTCCCAGGTGGCTGACCCTGCACTTGTACAACCTTGAGAATGAGGGCCTCAAATTTTACACTCGAGTGCCTGTCTCTCTTACTTGACCTTGGTCTAGGTGCCAGGTCAAAGAATGTGGGGTGAGCCTCACGGGTCAGGTGTTTTCAGATTGGACTTCAGACTGAAACCATCTGAAAAGCCTGTGAAAATTCAGAATTCCTCCTAAATCCTAATCTTTGTAGGTGGCTCCTTGGAATTCATGTATATCAATATCCCTTCAGGTCATGATCATGGGCCAATCCCAGGAAGATGCAAGGATGGCCCCTCAGTAGTGTTGGGGTGAATCCAGACCCCACAGATCTTTGTGCTTTATAAAGTACTTTTCCACACACGAAACTTACTTGATTTTCACGAAGACGGGGCACATTTCAAAGAGGAAAATCACATCGTTGATTATGTGGCAGAACCAGAAGCGACACTATTTATTTATTTGTTCCTTCATTTTCGTGTAATAAATGTCAATTAAAATCTCCTGAGGCACCTACAGGAAGTTGCCCCCTAGTAGTAGGGTATATGCACACGTAGGCACGTGGACTACTGAGCACCTAAGGGCTGTGGAGATCAGAGGAAGGAGCAGTGGTGGCATGCGAGGGGAGAAGGAGCCCAGAAGGCTTCCTGGAGGAGGTCTGGGGCGGGGTTTTGAAGGCTGAGTGGGATTTCACTGTTTTCGGAGAAACATTCTCGTGGAGGGAATAATGGCATGTGATAAGTCGTGCTTTGTTGGGCTGGAGAAGGTGGAACGCCTGGGGATGAACTGAGAAGAGGCTGGGTAGGCGGGCTGGACTGAGACTGCTGAGTCTGGATGATTTCCCTCAGGCCAGAAGGGTGCCATCAGTCGTGTGGTTCAGTCCAGTGCTTCTCGAATGCACCGCGCAGGTGACATACGAATTACCTGGGCATCTGTTTACAATGCACACTCCGACTCCTTATGTCCGGGATGGGGCCTGGCATGCTGCATTTCTAACCCATTCTGGGGCTATGCTGATGGTGACGGTCCCTGAAACACAGTCTAAACAAAGGTTTGAAGTGGGTATGCTGAACATCAGTGTGGGAGACTGGAGGCAGGACGACGTCAAAGCAAACACGGGAGGGGATCTGGGTGTTCAAGAAAGCCGTTGGTCCTCCCGTGAGCTTTGGGAACCAGACCCCATCGGCCCTGGGTGACATCCTCCTCTGTGTTTCTCCCACTCAGGACAGGGTGGACACAGGAAGGGTCAGAGTTCAGCTTTGCTCAAGTCTCTGAAGACGGTGAGTCTCAGTGACTGACAACACAGTGGTCCTGGGGGATCGTCAAAACCTGCCGCTCTTGCCCCTAGCACAGGACTTGGGACAGTTTTGCTGGCAGAAAATAGGACAGGCTTCCAGGCTGGGGTAAAACAGGACAACCACAGTGCGGGGTCCATAGAATGTGACCAGCTGTTTCAGTGGTTTCTGTTACTATTTGTGAAGTCTTCATTCTTGTCATCTGCTTGCAGAAGAGTGGTGGCTGTTGCCAGAGGTTTGAGGGAAAAAAAAAATCATGGGAGAATTTACATTTGAGAAAATTCCATTCATTGACTTAATTATTTCTGGGAATTCAGAGAAGACCACCATGATCCGTTAGCCACGAAAATGCTTGGGTCGGCCTTGGAAATGCTAGAATTCTGCAGGACCAGCTTTTGGGAAATCCTGTGCTGTGCAGTTCTGCAGTCTGAACATTTAAAGTGTTTGAAATATTAAATGGTGCTATAGCAACATAAGGTGAACTTAACCCAGGGAATGAAAATAATTAAATCGGGAGAGGGGCAGTGATAAATCTTGAAGTCATCACCCTGCCACACTTATCCTTACGTGTCAGCGTTTCCTGTTTTTTTCTAGTCCTCATCATTATGCAGACTTTTTTTTTTTTTTAATGCAGTGGCAATTATATTCAATTCTGTTTTCTGCTTTTTCTGCTCGCCATTGCAACATAACTATTTTTCCATGTCGTTATGCAAACCTCATAACCAAGTTCATGGGCTGTGTAATACAATGGTTAGATGTATGACCGTTTATTTAAATCTTGCTATTGGCCGTGTAAGTCACATGGTGCTATTAAAAGCGGAATGAGCAACACCGGTAGTGGGAGTGTGAAATGGTACAACCCTTTTGGGAAAGCAATTTGGCAACATGTATCACAGGCCTGAAAAATGTTCATTGCCTTAGAGCTAGTCATTCCACTTCTGGGAATCTCTCATAAGGAAATAATCTAAAGCACAGAGCGGATTTATGCATCTAGATAGAACCTTTATGTATAACACAGAAAAACTTGAAACAACCTACATGTTCACACATAGGGGAAGCATTATGTCAATGATTACATAGTTGCTCAATGGAGTATTATGCACCCATAAAAACGTTTATGAAGAGTTTATAAATGGAAAATGGCTTACATTATGATTGAAATAAGCAGGATGTAAGGTTATATGTATACTGTGATCCAGCTGTGTTAAAATAGATTATTCAAGTATGCATAGAAAAAGGTCAGAGGGAAGCACACCAAAATGTGAACAGTGGGCGGTAGGAATAGGAGGGATTTCATTTTTTCTTTTAAGTTTTGATGTCTTAAAGTTTATTTTGTTTTGATAGAAAATTAACCCACATTTATTGAATAAAATTGCCAGCATTAAAGAAATACTCGCTGTAGAAAGTTGAACCCTGGTCACTGCCCTCTTTGCATGTGTCTACAATATGTTTCAAAGGCAATTTAGTGTGAGAATGTCAGACCAAACTGTTTTTGGAGCACTTGCACATATTTCTCTTCATCTGGTAGAATTCTTTTGTTTTTAAAAAAATACATGTATCCTAAGACAATTTAAGTTCTACATAATGCAATTTTGGGGTAGTCAGCAGAGTAATCTCTATTTTTCTTTTTAAAAAGGGAGGATGGGGTCAGCTACCAGGAAAACCTAGCCCTGGTTGTGCACACTACCAGACAGGCATTGCTACCAAGTTCCGAATTTCTTGGATGTCTTAGACCCACGTGGAGTAAAATCAGTTTGTTGACTAGGTCCTTGTGCTTCTAGATAATTTATACCCATTTAAAATTATTTTTATGAGAAAGTTAAAATACAAAACCTCTAGATTTCTGTATTTTCCAAATGTTCTACCAAACCAGATATTAACAACAATTAAAACAATCTCTGAAACATACAGGCACACAATGAGTTCTTCAGAAAAGAAGGGATTACATGAATTATGGTAAGTACATTCAGTGGACCTCTATGTAGTTTTTAAAGATACTAATAGAGTCCCGTATTTATTGACCTTGAAAACATGTCTGCAACATGTTAACTAAGGAATAAAAAGTAAGCTCTAAAATATGCACACTATGATCTTAGCTTGTAAACATTATGTTCAGTATAACACACACACACACACACACACACACACACACTTACATATTATTCTAAAAAGGGATTCACCAAAATATTAAAAATAGCTGTCTCTAAGGAGTAGGAATGTGGGTGATTTTAATTTTCTTTTTCTTTGATTGAATTTTGTAAATTTCTGAAATGCTAAGGAAACATTCAATATTTATATAATTTAGAAAATAAGTTTTAAAATGCCTCCAACTTAAAGGAAAAAGGAAGAGGCACGACTGCCTTTTGCTCTGGATGTGAAGAGCTGCTGAGAGAAATGTAACCCCATTTAACCCAATGTGTAATATCTGTACCCTGCGATTGTCCACTCAGGTCCTCAGGGCTCAGATACATGCTCCTGTGAAAACCAAGCTGCTCCCTATTTCTCCCACCCACCCCCTTTCTCACCCCACCTGTATTTCTCTGAATGTACGCCTTAGTAAAGGCCCAAATGGAGCATCACTTCCTCCAGGAAGTCTTCTCAGATGTCCCTACCCCCACCAACATGCATAGAGTATCTTCTGCAGCATTTTTATAGCCATAAATCTGATTCCTTAAGTCTTTTATCACTCTTTTTTGTTACACTAAGGATATAAAACATACTAAGATATGATTTAAGACATGAAGATATGATTGACACTGGAGAGTTTCTTCAAAATAAGGTTATAGGAGCTTTATATTTCTGTTTCTCCCATGTCACACAGAGCTTGGTAAGTAGTAGGTGCACACCAAAACTTCGCTAAAAGACTGAAAGGTTGACACAGGGTTCTTTCTTCCCTGGGAGAAAGGGTTACTGGGAGATGATATTCCCAAATAAACGTGCACTAGTAAAATAAGACAGTGACATTAAAGAACCTTCTAGAATGACCCCGTGCATGCCAGGGATTGCAATAGGCACTTAATTTCTCTCAATTCTTTCAATAAGCTATGAAATAGGTACTACTAGCCCCAATTTACAGATGAAGAAACTGAGGTTGAAGTTTGCACAGCCATGAGCAGGACAGATAGGATTTTAATGTATGTCTGATGCCACAACTCCTGACCTTTCCATGAGCAGGAGAGGCCCCAGATGAGTGACTCAGAAAATAGGGTCGAAGGTTTCCCTCTTCCAAGTCAAGTATCCTTTCATGCCAGGCAGCTAATAAAGTTGCCAAGTGCATTTATGATTGTTTGGATATTTTCTTTCCTGGATTCCATGTGCCTGTAAACTAGTAAATGTCATGGCTTTTTTTTTTTTTTTTTTTTTTTTTTTTTAAATAACAGGATGTTTGGAACCTGTCTGCCCAAGTAAGAGTTTCATTTCTAATTTCTATTCCTTAGTCCACATGAAGATACCTGTGCCTGACCAACACAGCCCGCCTCTGATCACTCTGAAACAAATCAGGATGCTTTTTCTCTAACGAGTTTTGAGGAATGGTCAGCACCTCCTTTGCTTGTTTTTCCTGGGCAGAGCTGCTGAGCTGCACCAGATTATCGGCTGGTGAGTGGTACTTCAAAAGACAGGAGAGGGCGAGCCAGAGAGGGTGATGTGTGTAGAAAGAGCAGTGTAGCAAACGAGCAGAACTCATGATTCTTCTTAAAAACATTTACAGTTGATGTTAAAAATATGTTTTATTACTGAACTGTAATTGATAGATAACATTGTATTAGTTTAAGGTATACAATATGATGGTTTGATATATGTGAATACTGGGAAATGATCACGCCAGTAAGATCGGTTAACATCCAGCACCACACGTAGTTACACATTGCTTTTTCTTGTGATGAGAACTTTTAAGGTTTCCCCTCTTAGCAACTTTGAAATATGTAATACAGTATTGTTAAGTACAGTCATCTTGTTGTACATTACATCTTATAACTGGGAGTTTGTATCTTTGACTACAATCACCCATTTCCCCCAACCTCCCACCCCCCACCTCTGGCAACCATCAATCTGTTCTCTGTTTTTATGAGTTCAGTTTTTTAGATTTCACATACAAGTGAGATCATGAGGTATGTGTCTTTCTCTGTCTGACTTATTTCACTTAGCATAATGCCTTCAAGCTCTTTGTATGTTTTTGCAAATGGCAAGACTTCCTTCTTTTGGGGGACTAATAGTCCTATGTGTGTGTGTGTGTGTGTGTGTGTGTGTGTGTGTACTATAATTTCTTGACTCAGTTATCTGTTGATGGACATTTAGGTTGTTCCATATCTTGGCTATTGTAAATAATGCTGCAATGAACATGAGGAGGGGCAGATATCTTTTTGAGATAATAATTCTGTTTTCTTTAGGTAAATACCTAGAAGTAGAATTGCTAGATTCATCAATTTTTATTACTTGGTGCACTTATAGTCTATAAAGTTACCATGAAAACTGGATTAGTGTTCATTGGGGAAATACAAGCTTATGAGCCTCCTGTCACAACATTTTCATCAATTGATCAACACACAACTTTGTTGTATATGGGTTTCTGTTTAGAGACAACTTATTTGATATATATTGTTGATTCATTAGCATTGAACTCACAGCCCACAGCACTAGAACTGAGACCTGAATGAAGCTTATCTAACACATATTTTTCCCATAAGGCCTATCAATGCCTACTTGCCCTTAGCACTTCAGCACTGTGCTTGGGACCGTTGTAAACAGTGAAATCACCAACAAAAAGCACAAAAATATGAAAAACATGGCATGAAATAAACCGTGAAAAGGATTCCGGTTTACAGTATGGGAGCTGCAACAAGGAGGCGAGCATTGCCTTGTTTGACCTTAGCTGGGAATGTGTGTTATCATTTGCTCCAACTGTCACAAGAAAACACTGCAGTCTATGTGGCTTAACAACAGAAATTAATTTTCTTCCAGTTCCAGAGCGTGAAGTCTGAGATCCGGGAGTCAGCAGGTTTGATTTCTCCAGAGGCCCCTCTCCTTGGTTTGTAGATGGTCACCTTCTCACTGTGTCCTCACATGGTCCTTTCTCCTGTCTGTCTCTGTCCTAATCTCCTGTATTTGTAAGGACATAAGGACTAACAAGATCCTCCTTAATGGTCATGTTTTAACTTACTTGCTCTTTTAAAGGCCCAATCTCCAAATAGAGTCACATTCTGAAGTACTGGGTTTAGGACTTCAATGTTAAAATTCAATGTATGAATTGGGGGTTTGGGGTGGCAGGGACACAATTCATTCCATAACAGTGTGTGTCATGGGGATTCAATTTCTTTTTGCTGCCCTGCGCACATCTGTGAATGACCTCAAAAGTGCTGTATGTATTTATTTCCTGGTCACGATAAATTCTACCTAGCAGGTGAATTCATAAATAAATAATCATGATTTAAGAATAATGAGGGCTGACTGTAATTGTATCAATGGCAACTGTGGAATTAGATGTCTGGTGGGCTGCTGAATGTTTTGACACTTGCAAGGCTGGTGTAAAGGGAACTTCCATCTGTAAGAAGATAATTTTTTCTCTCGTTTCCTAGACATGGACTGAGATACACAGGCTGGGTAACTGAGAGGAAGAAGGAGCTTTTTTACTCTCTCAGTAGCCTCCTCCCATTCCCTCTTGCTCAAATTCTGCTCTTTGAGTGAGAGATCCTATTTAGTTTAGAGACAAGGAAAGCAATCGTGCTTATAAAGTTTTGGGCCTCACCCAAAGTATTATAAAGTGAGATATAAATCCTAGGAACACAATGTCTGCACACTGAAGCTTTCTAGAAAGTCTAAGGTAGATAACTGGAGGGGCTGGGCCTGGGGAATGGAGGATAATTTCTCTCTCTCCTCCAGTGCTCATAGTCTCTACAATAGGCTCCTATTTATTTTCTCATTTAGCTCCCCCAGGAGCCTAAGGGATGGGCACCGGCAGCTATTATTGGAGTTAAGGAGGACACTGAGTTGCATGAAATCCTTTGGCTGCTGGGGGTCAATCTCAGAATCGGGGACTTCAGACCCTCCTCCCTGCCCCCCCCAAACTTGTTCTCCGTTTTTTGACGTTTGAGTTAGAACAGAGTGAATCAGTCCCAGATGTTGATACCAGCACATCTATGTTGGAAAAGATCAATACGTCTGTGTAGGCCTTGAGGTATTTGTGAATTCTTTTACTTTCCTATGCTCATTTCTTGAGTATCTACCACAGTTGACCTTTAAACAACGTGAAGGTTAGAGGCAGCAACCCCCACACAGTTGAAAATCTGCCTGTTAGTTCTGACTCCCCCAAAACTTAACTACAGTAGGTCCTTTGCATCCCTTGATTCAATGAACTGTGAGTGAAAGCTATCTTTCCTCTGTGGTTGGGAATCCTTGGTTGGGAAACTGCAGCTGGGAATGTGCAAATACTGTTTTTGATCTGTAGTCGGTTGAATCTGCAGACCGAAACTCAGGGGTAGGAAGGGCTCACTATATTTATAGAAAAATTCCCTATGGAAGTGAACCCACACAGTTCAAGCCTGTGATGTGTAAGGGTCAGCCATATAAGCAAGAGAGGGGATGCACCTCCAGGTCCCAAGGTCAGTGAACCCTGGCCGCCACCATGGTGGCGTTCTGGTTATCTAGAGAGCACTGCCTGATAGAACTATAAATGAGCCACATATGCATCTGCAATTTTTAACTTGTCTAGTAGTCATGACAGAAAACTGAAACAGGTGGAATTAATTTGATAATATGTTTATTTAACCCAACATAGGCAAAGAACTATGCTGTCAACATGTAATCAAATATGAAAATTGTTAATGAGATATTTTACATGCTTATAGTTACATGACATTGTTTTCAAAATCTCCTGTGACTTTTATACTCACAGCACATCTGAATTTGTACTAGCTCCATTGGTAGTGCTCAATAGCCCCGTGGGGCTGGTGGCTAACATATTGGATGGCACGTATCAACGGGAGATGTTTCTAAATTAATTCATACACCACCATGGGATGCTGGCCGAAACGTCAGCCTGTACTCTGTGCTCTGGGAACACCGGGAGGGAGCCTGCTACTTGTCTGGGAATCTCTTCTGAAGGGTTGCAGAGGAGGGGGACTTCTGAGTAGGGACTTGGTTGCACCAAGAAGGGAAGGGCACTTACCTGGGGGCTCGTGAAAGGAGGAGGCCCTATTCCCTGAGCCAGCTTGGGCCTGACATTCTCCAGGTTGGCCTGGGGTCTGCAGTGGATTGGAGTTCTAGGAGGTGATAGTACATTTTCGGTCCTGATGAGTTTGCTCGGGGCTTTGTGTTTAAAACTGCATCAGCCAGTCCCTGCTGTCTAGTGGCTCATCTCCGGAGCAATGCATTTCAGACTCAAGTGGGCATCAAAGTCTCTGGAGGGCTTGTGAAAACACTGAGTTTTTGACTCTACCCCAGAATTTCTGGTTTAGTAGGCTAAGGGTGGGGCCTGAGAGTTTGCATTTCCAGCAAGCTCTAAGCTGCTTGTGCTTATAGAATCCATCTGTGAGAACCTTTGGTCTTGTAGGTGAGTAGAGCCATCAGACATTCGTTTAACAAACATTCCCAGTTTAGCACTTTGTGGCAGGCACTACTTCAGCACTGGGGATACAGTGGTGAGCAAGATAAGTGAAGTCACCTTCTTCAGTGCAGCTTCCAGCATGGACACAAATAACAGATGGTGGGGACCTCAGGGATCTGGAGTTGACCTGATAATAACATCCAACTGTTAGTCCTGAAATGTGATGCTTACAAAAATTACAATGTTCTGACAGATGTTCTATTCCCCAAGAGAACATCTGTCAGAAGGGATGTAGCATGTAATGAGGACCTACTGTGTGACATACTTTGTGTCAAGGGCTTTGCAGATAGGATCTGCCGTATTTTGAGAATGTGATAAGCATTGCTACCTGCTTTAGGCTGTGGAAGGGAGTGAGTTTCAGAAAGGTTGGTGAGATAACTTGCTCATATTCGCACAAGTTCATGGCAGAGCTGCGGTCTGTCTGCTGGTTCATGGTGTTCCCTCTGTATGGTCTGTAACAGCACCCCCTGACCTCCAGTTTTTCTAGTTCACTTGCTTTGCTCATCTTTCAGGTCTCTGAGCAACTACCGGTTCCTCACAAAGGTCTTCCCTGACCTCTGTGCTAAGATCTAATGGTGCATTTATTGATTATTTAACTCATGGGCCTGTTGCATGACGGTGCTTACTAAAATGTGTTGAATGAATGAATGAGATTAATAAATTTAATGAAATCAAGGATGGCTTCTTAGAAGAGGTGGACCTTGACTTAGGGGGCTGACAAGAAGACATCCCAGGAGCAAGGAGAGGAGCAGCCTGGCCACTAAAACCAGAAACAGCCTTGAACCTGGGTGGGTGGAGGCCTGTCGGGGGCATCAGGCTTTCTGAACAAACTTGGGACTTGGACAGACAGGTGGGGGTTATACTGGGGAAAGATTGCAGAGGCAGGTGTGATTTCTGGTAGACGAGTTCAGGAAATAGGGAGCCCCCCGGATGTGTGGGGGCAGCTAAACCCCATCTAGCTTTTAAAGTTTCTCTTTTAGAGACAAAGTTCCACTTCTCAGTGTCCTGTGATGGGTACTTGAGGGGGGTCCATAGGAGGAATCATAGTTAAGATTCAAGACTGAAAGTTGTAGGGCTAGGATCAAGTCCTAGTTCCAACCCTTAATAGCATGCGACTGGGCAAGTCACTTAACCACTTGGAAGTTCAGTTTTGTTCTCTGAAAAATAGGTCAAAAAACCAGAAATCACTGACTTGATTGTGTTGTTGTGCAGACTAAGTGAGATGATACAGGATGAATGGTCTGGGGTAACGTCTGGCACGTGGTGAGCACTGAAGACGGACTAGCTGTTACTGTGAAGACGGGTTTTCTCTTGTCTTCCATTCCATTCTCTTTCTCTTCCTCCTCTCTTCACACGGACATTGCCCACACGAGGAGTTTTAAGGGCTCCAGGGTAGGACCCTAGAAATGGCTTGTGGCTTGTAGGTAGGTGGGGCCTCACTGAGGGGCTAAACGGCAGGATCGGGGTGGCAGGGCAAAGCGCAAGGCAAAGCTGGTCACCGCTGGTGGCACTGAATCCCCCACCCGATTCCCCGCTGCTGGCCAAGGGCAGGTCGTCTTTCCGCTGCCCAGTTTTAAGGTCTGCCTCAGGGGCACCATACTCCCCGGCCCACCATGATGACTTTTATTATTATTTCACTGCCCCAAGCACCTGATCTCCTCCCAGGAAATAATTTAGCAGCCACGAGGCCTGGGAGGGGCTGGGGCCAAATCCGATGAATCCCACGAAAGACTCATCCGAAGGGAAGTCCCTGCCCGCAGTAAGACGCGTTGAACTCACCTGGGCACAAAGACAGAAACAAATGGAGCTCAAGGAAGGGAGACGTGCCTTCCAAATGTGCTTGACCGCAGAGCCTTTGAGGAGACCGAATTACGGCCCATCTAAAAATAAGGCCTGGGAGGACCAGGCGGCTTTTCCCTTAAAAACAGTTTCTCTTTTCCACCTGACTAGGAAACAGGGTAACTGGGCAGGCGCATTTTGGCCTCAGTTTGTGGCGTAGGACCCAGAAAAGCTCAGGGGAGAAGGAGAGTTCCTGAGGTCGAAGCTTGCCGCTGGAAGATCCAACCAGGGAGAGTTATTTTTATACCTCGTGGGTTATTTTTTTCCACCTCTTCTCCTTTCAACTGCCTGGTATTTATCCTCGCAATTAAGGGGTTTGTCTTGTTAACGTAGTTTTTCTTTCTTCCCTTGATTTTAAAAGACATACATGTTCATTGTAGAAAATTAGAAACTACCAAAACAAAACAAAAAAAAAAAAAAGAAAGAAAGAAAAAAAAGGAAAAAACGAAGACAAAAGATCCAAAGACAACCATGGTTAACTCTTTGATACTTTTCTTCTGTTTTCTTTCTGTGCTTCTTTTAAATGGTTAAGTCCGTTGGCTGCATGCAGCTTTGCATGCCACGGCTGCAGTGAAATATTCCCAGCACATGGCAGAGTACATTGCATGTCCTTTTCCCATCACATTTTCCTTCTCTCCCAGAGGTAAGTTTGTGATCCCATTGCTTTTTTTTTTTTAGTTTTGCACATATTTGGGTATCACTAAACAATACATTGTGTGATGTTGGCGTGCTTTTGAGCTTTGTATAAAGGCCAGCTAGTGTACATTACAGCTCAGGAGGGCCAAGAAATCTTACGGGAACTTGTGACCAGGTGACTCAGGGTAGGTCACCCTAGGTTCAAATCGATTCTGTTGTTGTGTGTACAAGTAGTCCTCTTTTGCGTGAGTCAGGACATAAAGAAAGGTTTGGAAGCCATTGCTTTTAGTTTTGATTTCTCCTAAGCTTGTGATATTCAATGATGATGATGCATTTATTTCTAGTTTATTCATTTTTACCATTGTGTAGTATTTCATCGTATGAGTATATGACAAGTTATAGCACTTACTCATTATCCTATAGACAGACATTTGGGTTGTTTTTGGTGTTTGGTTATTTCAAACACTGCTTTTACGGGCATTCTTAGGCACGTTTCTGGTTCTAATTTAGGGTGTACATGTATGCTGGGTCATTGGGTATGGGCATCCTGAAATGAACCAGAAAATGGCAAATTGTGTTCCAAAATGACTGCACAAAAGATTTAAACTCCTCTGCATAGTACATAAGGGTTCCTGTGCCTCCAGATGCTTGGCGATGCGGGTGTTGTCCGACTTCTGCGTTTTTGTCATTCTGGTACATGAAATGCTATCACACCGTGATTTTAATTTTAATTTTCTTGATTTCTAATCAGGTTGTCTGCCTTTTACATTTTTATTTTTTATTTTTGCCATTCAAGTTTTCTCCTGTTTTGAAAAGTCTATTAATATCTTTTGCTCATTTTCCTGTTTAGGCTGCTTGTTTATTTATTTATTGGTATGAGTTCTTTATATACTCTAAGTACTCCTCCTTGGACGGTGTTGTAAATATTTTTTCCCAGCTTTTGCTTGTCACTTTTCTATACTATATTATGTTGAATAGAAGTTGTAAAATTTGTCAACTTGATAAAGAGGAACACTGTTTTGGTGTGTCTTACTTAAGAAATCCTTCCCTACCCTGAAGTCATCAATATATTCTATTTATTTTCCAAAAAATGTTAAGGTTTTGCTTTTCATTTCAATTACTAAATTACCTAAACCTGATTTTATTTTTATTTATTTATTTATTTATTTATTTATTTATTTATTAAATGTGGGTCATTCCCTGGCTGGGAATTAAACCCAGGCCTCAGTGCTGACAGTGCCGAAGCCTTAGACACTACACCACCAGGGAGCTCCCCTGATTTTTTTTTTTTTTTTTTTTGATATGGGTGAAGTAACGATTAAAATTTTTGTTTTGTCTTCCACAGGAATAACTGATGGCTGCAGAACTGTTTATTGCCTTGTCTGTCCTTACCCCTTACCCACTGACCGGTCAGGGACACTCTTTCCTATCTTACATATCTATAAATGCGTGGATCTGTTTCTGGCCTCAATTCTCTCCCCGTTGTCATATATGTCTCTCCACATATTAATAGTAGTCTCGCTTAATTTTTATAATTGTATGCAGTAGACTCTCAGTTAATCGGAATTCAAGCAAATGGCACTCTTAAGCGACTGGCACAAAAAAAGTCTTCGAGTGTTTGCCGGTCGCTTGAGAGTGCTGGGTACATTTATCTCACATTTCCAATGCCCATGGGTGCCGGTTAACTGAGAGTCTGCTGGAGTAAGTTCTGATATTTGGAAGGGCAAGTTATGCTCTTTGTTGTAATTTGTTTTTCTTCAAAATTATCTCGATCCCTATTGGCTCTTTGCTCATACATTTTAAATTAGATGCTCAATTCCCTGCAAAACCCTGCAGTTATGTTTATTTCATATGTTTAATTGTATTAAATCTGCAGATCAATTTGGGGGCAGTTGACCTCTATATATTGAAACTTCCCATCTGTGAACGCAGTCCTACACTGTCCTTCCATTTTAGACCTTTTACATGTCATCTAACAAGTTTTGTAGCTTTCTCCAGAAAGGTCTTGCACATTTTATATTACAATTATTTTTGTTACCATAATAGATTGTATTTTCAAAATTGCATTTTTAACTGATGGCTGTTGGGTTATACACATGTAATGGAGTTCTGTTTACTGATAACAGTTTTGCTAGTTGTCTTATTCCTGCTTATAATTTACAGTTGCTACTGCTGTTTTCTGTAGACGATCACGTAATTTCAGAATAGAGATCATTTTAAAATCTTCTCTTACTTGTATTGTCTAATTACATGAGGTAGGACCTCTGAAAATATATCAAATTTAAACCTAGACAGCAACTTCTTTGCTGACTAAAAAGGAAATTCTTCTAATAATTCACCATTGAGTATGATATTGACTTCAGATTTTTGTAAATATCCTTTTTTAAGTTGAGGAAATTTCTTTCTATTTTTCTAGTTTGCTGAGTTTTTTTAAAAGCACTTATTAGTGTTGAAGTTTTGAAGAACTTCTTGTGTCTACTCATGTGCTCTTGTGCTTTATCTCACTTTATATGTTGCCATGATGAGTAGCAAAAATAATTATCTAATTTAAATCAATGGCATTTCTTGGATAGACCCGATTTAATCATGTGTATTATATTTTTTCATAATTTCTGGATTTGATTTGCTAAAATTTTGTTTGAGAAATTTGCATCTAGGTTCATATGGCTAGTGGCTGTTATTTGGCTGGCGATTTTCCCTTTTTATATGATATTGGGCTCATTTTGGTATGAAAGTTGTACTGTGCTCATCAGATGAGTGAGGAGGTCTTTCTCCCCTTTCAGTTCTCTTCAAGAGTTTCAATGACCTGTTCTTGACATTCAGTTAGAACTTGCTTTTGTAACCATTGAGACTGTGAGTTCTTTACAGGGTGGCTTTAAAAAACAGATTTAATGTCTTTAACGGTTAAAGGAAAAGTCAGGTTTTTCTAATTCTTTTTTTAGTTAGTTTTGGTAGATTACACTTTTGTAGGACTCTTTGCATTTTATCTAAATTTTAAAATTTATTGGCATAACATTGTTAATGGTTTTTCTTACCTTTTCCCTCTCTGTCCTATCTGTAATTGTTTGCTCCTTTGATTATTCCTAACGTTGTTTATTTATTTGAGCCTCCTGTCATTTTCTTCTTAATTATTCTCACCAAAAGTTTATCAATTTTATTAGACTTCATAAAGAACCAACTCTTGCCTTTAAGTTCTATGTCTTTTCATTCTCTGTTTTACTAATTTCTGCTCTTATTTTTATTTCTTTCTTATATCTTCTCTCCTTGGGTTTAGTTTGTGGTTATTTTCTAATTCCTTAAGTTGGATATTTAGCTCGTGGTATTTCAGCCTTTCTTCTTTTCTAATCTAACCATTTAAGGCTACACGTTCCTCCTCAGTGTTGATTTAGCTGTTCAATACATTTTGATAAGTTGAATTTTCATTGACATTAATTCTGTATATGTTCTAATTTCTACTTTAATTCTTTCTTTGATTTTTGACTTATTTAAAAGTATGCTCTTAAATTTCCAAAACCATAAGGTTCTCTTTGTTATCTTTTTTACTTATTTCCAGCTGAACTGCTTTGTGGTTAGAGAATGCAGCATACATTCTATGCTTCTGAATTTTGTTGGGCTTACTTTATGGTCTGGAAGACAAAGGTCCATCTATTCAGTGAAAACCATGTGGGAAGCACTTTATATACATTAGCTTGACTCCTCCCAACAAAGATTCCAACTATGAAATGTTTATTTAACAGATGAGGAAACTGAGGCTCAGAGAAGTTAGTGGAGGATGTGGGAATTAATTCAGGTTAATGTAACTCAAAACAGTTTCACTACTTAGAAAATAAGTTATCATATTAGGAAAATTTGAATTTAAAGCCATTTGGGTATTTCTCCTTTATACCTTAGTGCTAGCTCTTCATTAATTTCCCCAACCATTCACAGGATTTTTTTTTTTTTTTTTTTTTTTTTTTTGTTAGTATATGGGTAGTTCCCTGGCTGGGAATCGAACCCAGGTCGCAGCGCTGACAGCGCCAGTGCCGAAGACCTAAGCCACTACACCACCAGGGAACTCCCTATTCACAGGATCTTATGAGGCCACCGCGGGCCAGGCTGATCTGTAACTTGTCCTTGAGAAGTCTATGTTCTAGTTAAAAGGTGGAGAAAACTTAGGTTACCTTCTTCTAACATTGTGGGATCATTCGTTCTTTTAGCAAAATATATTTGGAAAATATCTCTTAGAAAACACTCGGGGGAAAATGTTGAGTTGCTATTTCTGGGCAGCTTGTTGTCATGCCGATTCTGTAATCGTTGTTTTGTATTTTAGGTCCCTCCTCTTTCCAAGTGTCTTGCCCTGCCTCCCGGTCCAAGGCACACCTCTAGTTTCCATCCTCAGCTCTCTCTCCCTGGGAACTTTTACCTAATCCCATCAAGCTGTGGCTTCCTTGTGGGTGCTGGCTCCCCTAGATCCGTCTCTCTAGCTCCTACCTAGCCTCCACTTCCTGCCTTAACTGACCTGCACCTCTGTGTTGAGGACACCATTTGCCCTCGGTCTCTGGGTGAAGGCTGTGGAGGTGCCTGAGCCTCTGCCTCCTCCTGCTGTCCCCTGCCACTTCAGATCCTTGCGCACCTGCCTCTGCGCAGCCTCCTTCTCCCTCCCATCCCATTGTTAGTCAAGGCCAAGGCCAGGTGGTGGTTGGGCACTTTCTCATACAACTCATCTTCCCTAACCACCTTGCAGGGAAATCATTCCTGTCTACTTTATAGATGAAGAAATTGGGAGCTCAGAGAGGTGAAAATTTGCCCACGGTCTTGGCTGGGAGGCAACCTCAGGCCCACATCCAAGTGGGTGTTCTTTCCCCCATTCGACTGTCTTAGAAGACTTAAGACTATTCCTGCTGCTTCTAAGTGGTGACCTTGGGCCAGTCACTGGCCTTCGGTGGGTCATAGGAAGTTCCTTCATCTTAGAACTGAGCAGACTCATATCCACCTTCACTTTTAATAAGATTGTTGGATGTTTCACAGCAACAGAAAGCTCTTTTGAGAAGACACGTGAACTTGGAAAGGCTGGCTGCTAGGTCAAGTCTAAGCCTCCCACATGTTTTCTCCCCAAACTAGGGTACCATCTGAGAAGTGAGCTGCTTTGTGGGTGTCTCTCTGGGTTTGCTGTCTGTGTGGGCTTGGGGCCTGGGATATAGTTCCTGGGGGGCACAAGAAAGCAGCTGGGGCAAAGAGCTGGGGTGGGGAGAGAACGGAGTGTTTGGGAAATGACAAGGACTTTTATGGCTGGACTAGGGAAGTGGTGAGATTTGAGGCTGAGGGACAAGCAGGGCCTGGGTTTCGGGAGCCCTGCTAAAGAGCTTGGCTTTTAATTCAAGGGTAGTAGGGAGCCAGTGAAGGCATTTTAAGCAATGATGGTGATGCTAACAATAATAGTCAGGCTGCTGCTAATGGCTAATATTTATTTAAAGTGCTAAGCTTTTCTCCATTAGCTCACCATGTGCACAACTGTAGCGGGCAGGGACTATTATTATATTATATTAATGGGGAAGCTAAAGTTCAGAGATGTTAAGTCACTTACCCAAGGTCACACAGGTGGTCTGTTGCTGACCCAGACTTCAAACTCAGATTGTCTGACTCCAGGGGTCACTGTCTTAACCATGACTTTCTCCTCAGTGGTCAGAGCTGTTTTTCAGTTTGCCTTTTAAAGAGATAATTCTGTGTAGAGGGAACGAGGAGGAGAGACTGGAAGCAGAGAGAACAGCCCGAGGCCCTGGTCAAGCCAAAAGATGATGGTGGCCTTAACCCAAGTGGGTGACCGTGGAGTTTGATACATGTGAAAGGCTTTAAGACACCGGAAGGAATAGTACACGGGTTCATTCATGCAACAGGGGGTCGATTCAGTCCCTAAGATGCATCAGGCCCAGAAATGGCCAGGCCTGGGGTGGGGCGTGGTGGGGGGGGTTGTCTGGAAGTGTCTGGGGGGCGGGTGTCTGTGAATGAGAGAGGAGAGGCAAGAGGGATTTCACCAGATACAGAGGGTTCTTCCTGAAAGAGAAAATGCAGTCCACACCCCTGTCTGGGGCAGAGCCATTGAGGGGAGATTGCTAGAAGGTTCTAATACTCTCCCCTCAACTCCTACTGCCGGTGGAAGTTGTGGGCCATGTGGGAAGGGCCTCCTGTGGTTCCCACCCCGATGGGACCGGCTGCCTTTTGGCTCAGGCTGAGGTTTGCCTTGGCTTGGATTCCTCGTTAATTACCCTCCAAGGTTAATTCTGTAAGTGCCAGTAATGACCAAGAGTTAATCTCCCTCTCTCCTGCCTCCCTCCTGTCTTCCTTTCTTTTTTTTCGTTAATGGGCCATCCAAGCTGGTCGGAATGTTTACCATAGCAGGAGAGTCAGAGATGTAAATAAATGAATTTACCTTGTCAAGAGGATCTGGAGATAGAATTAAGGGGAGAGGAGTAATTTACAGGTGAATAATTACTTGGAAACCTCAGCAAGGAGATTGTTGGGGTTCTCTAATCATTTATCTCCTCCCAGTTTTCTCGGCTTTGAACTGCCAGCATGGGGGTGGATGGAGGTGGCGTGGGGAGTGGGGGCTGTTACTTTGGGTTTCCCCCCTGGATTGTGAAATGCCTTTTCCTGGAGGGCCTCGGCCCGGATGCAGGGTCGGCCCGTCAAGCCCTTTAAAATTCGCAGGGCGCTTTCACACTCATGACTTCATTCGGATCCTCTTGCGGGCTGTCCGAGGTGGGTGGTGTGGTGAGCCCCATTAATGCATGGGAAAACTGAGGTTCCTGTGGGTGAGGTCACTCCCCACAACTGCATGGTGAGTAAGTGGTGGACTGTGGGTCAGACCCGGGCTTCTCACCCTCCCCGGCCTCCCAGCCACCTTTCACCTTGCCCAGGTGGTTCTGGCCTCGTCCCAAATGTCTCAGGCCGGCTGGGTTCCTGCACCAGAAGCCCAAACGCTCTGTCCCGAGCAACCTGCTCCGTCATCCCTGTGTGCCGGTGACCGCTCCCCTTCCTTACGCAGCTCATTTTCCATTTTAAGATTTCCTGTTTGAACTACAGGGCAAAGATCTCGGCAGTATCAGCCTGGAGCCGGGCTTCTGTGTGTATAAAGGGGAGCCTTGGCCCCTGCCCTCTGTTTGTCCACTGGCCTTATCGACAGAGCCCAAGTCCCAAGTTCAGAGGTTCCAGTTCCTTCCCGATGTGCTGGGTAAAGTCCGGCCCTTCCGTGCGGGCGGCCAGGGCGGGTGGCCAGCCTGGAGCCAGCAGTCATTTACAGCCGGGCAGAGCTTCCGTCCTGCCTGGCGAGCGAGCCACTCACGGGCCGCAGCCGACAGGCGGACGGCGGGACAGGCAGACGTGGGGACTCGGGGTGCTTCTCTCTTCCCCTTCTGTCCCTTTACCCTGCTGGCTTGAGCAGCCTGTGTCTCTGTGAGTAGGGCCAGCCAGGGGGGAGGTCCGTGCTCCCTGCAGCCTCCCTGAGCGTACGCATCTTCTTTGGGGGCCTATCCAGGCCGGCACATGCACTCACGCTCACGTATTTCTGCACAAGTGCACAGCCAACACCAGGGCTGTCCATGCTGAGTCCTTCCCCAGAGAGAGGCACTTAACTGGTGCCATTTTTATGGGGGATAATAAGAACTATTGCTGGAAGAACAGCTTGTTGGTTCCAAGGTCCTTTCATCTCCTAGTCTCATCTGATCAGGACAATCAGGAGTCGGCCGGATAGTTACCGCCTCCCTTTTACAGATGAGGACACAGAACTCAGAATCAATGGCTTCATCCGATCAGCCCTTATTCAACAAGAGCTTGTAGGGAGGTGCCATGTCCCAGGTGCTGGGGATTAGAGGAGACCTAGATGCTGTCCCTCTTCAGGTTACTCAGAACGTCAGAGAACAAAATCGGTGATTGCAAGGCAGGGCACAGGGTGCTTGCAGTGCTGTGGGAGCAGGGAGTCAGGATGTGGTGTGGGGGCTCAGGAAATGATTGCACAGGGGTGTCCAGACCCCCTTGAAGCCAGGAGGCTTGGAGAAGGGCGTGGCTCTCAATGGTATTGGCAGGACACTCCCCTTCGCCAGAGTCTGGGCTCAGACGACCCATGAGGGCCCTTCTACAGAGATTCACAAGAGACTCCAGGTCTCGCCACAGACCATCAGTGCCACGAGAGGAGAGGCTTCACCTGTGAACTGCTTTATCTCTAGGGCCTGAGTTGGAGCCTGGCCCAAGGCACTTGATAAATATTTGCTACCGAATGAATAGACACACGTACATGCATGCACTCTGTAACTCGGAGACGTAGTATCCACAAGCTGAAGGAAGCTTCTAGAGGAGTACAGATTACTGCCTCCAGAGCCAGAACCCTGAGTCTCACATGCTTCACCAAAAGACCGTGGGACTAGGTGCTGGTGCCACTTACAGCTCCCAGCTTCGTGTGGCATTTCTTGCACTCTGCAAAATCATCCGCCGGCTGACCTTTCCTGCTCTAGCATGGGCGAGTGCAGCATTTCTCCAAAGAAATTCCTTCGCTTTCCAGTCTGAGAAGACAGTCTGGTCTCCCTTTGCCAAGCCTAGTGGCCAGAGTGATGCCTGGCCTGTGGTCACAGCGGGTGACCTCTGGGCTCCTACCTGGGGGTGCGGCCTGCCCACCCTCTCATGAGACTCCATCCCCTCTGCGCCCGGCCTCCCCGTTCCTTTCTCCAGAATGAAAGGTCTGGGACCCAAGGATCCTGGGGACGATGGGGTGTCTGTCACTGGGCTGTTCTAGCCTGTGGCCATCCTAGAGCCCCAGGGCTTGTGCGGGGTCGGTCTGCTCTCCCTCCTTCCTCCCTCAGGGACGCTGATCTCGCCCTTGAGGCTCGGAGACTGCAGCATCGTTGGGAAGGACCTGGGGCGCCCAGCAGGCCCTCAGCCCTCAGCCAGCACACTCCCTGGGAGGCGGCCTCCTTGGGGCGAAAAGATGCTCCATTGTCTGCCCCACCTGCCAGCCTCGCCCACCTGAGCCTTTCCCGGTTGCATTGGTTTCTGGGCTCCGTCACCTTGTCCCCTTCCCCACGACATCGTACTTTTCTATCCCCTTCCTCCGGGAGGCAGCCTGGCACGGGGGGAGAACTTAGTTAGAAAGAACAGAGAGCCTCTAAATCGCAGCCCTGCGACCAACCAGCGGCGTACCTTGAGCCTCAGGTTTTTCATCTGGAAATTAATGATTTCTTCCCAGGCTTGTTTTGAAGATCCTGAGAGATAATAGTGCATATTATCTAAAATAGCAAACCTTTGGGCAGGTAATAGCAGTGAACAATGCCGTAAAATTGGCTCTGTGTTAGGCCCGGATCTGAGCAGGCCACAACCCTAGCAGGCAGGTACGATTTACTCCCACTTTACAGGTTGGTAGGTTGTGACCCAGGGTCAGAGCTGGGATCGTACACCCAGCAGCCCCCTGCCTCGGAGACGTGTGTACTGCTGAGCTCTGGTTGGGGTCCGTGGCTCCCGGCTCATTCGGGAGCCGCTAGTGTATATGCCTTAATGAGACTCATCTTGGGTCATCTTGGGGCCTTTGTCACCCCTACTGCTCATCCCTCCTCGCTCTCCCTTCTCTTGCCTCCCCCGTGCCCTCCCACACATCTCAGGCTGGTGGCAGAGCTCCTTAGGCCGAGGTTTTGTTAAGAGGCACACACTGCAGTTGTGTCTGTCTGTCTTTGGGGTCTGCTGTTTAGAAGGAGGCCAGAGCGTGGTATCTGAGTTGATTCTTCTCAACAGATATAACAGGGTGGCCAGAGGCGGCCCCCCCGCAGGGCCTACAGCCCAGGGGCTTTATGCTCCTCCACTGTCCCCCACACCAGAGGCCAGGCTGGAAGGGATCTGGGAGACCAGGTTCAGAGGTAGAGAAGAGCTGTGTCCATTTCAAGGAGACGAAGGGTGAGGGTCAGGGTCCAAACCCAGTACTTGTGACTCCTGACTGGGTGCTGTCTTTGACTCTTCCTTTTATATTTTATTTCTGATATCTTCTAAGACTTCAGGAGAGAGAAGGAGGCCCTTGATGGCCTTGGGGACGCTTGAAGGAGGCCCATCGCTTATCCTGAGAAAGAGCCTGGGGCAGGGGTTCGAGCAGCAGGAGAGGCAACAGAGGGACTTGCACAGGGACCCACAGCCTGTCCTGCCACCAGGAAGGCAGCACCACCTCCCACTGGACCGCTGCAGGGTCTTTCTGGGCAGGGCGTTTGAGAGAACAAACTGCAGGCCACAGGGTGAGGGCCTTGGTTCTGGGGCCAAGCCCTGCTGTGGAGTTGCTGTGTGTTCTGCAGAGCGGCTCTACCTGTCCCAGCTGCACAGAGACACACTGTCTCCTGACCACAGCCCTCCGGCCTCGGACAGGTGTATCCAGACCCGGTTAGTGATCTCCGTGTCACTGCATTAGGCATCAGAGTATGGGGGTGGTCCTGGGCTAAAGGAGGGGAGATCTCCATGAGTCCCCTAAGAGAGTGCTGGCTACCTCTTATCTCCTAACAAGGCATGTACAGTGGCCCTGTTCTGACTTGAAAAAGGGAGAGGAAGGCAGGGGTCAGGGTTAGAGGGGGGTCCTTTATCTAGGACAGGGTTGAGATAAGAAGAAGCAGGGACCTCAATTCTAAAACATTCTCAATTTAATACCAACCTTTACAGGGTGAAAGAAAGACACGTATTCAGTGTACACCTCTGTGGTAAGTTGCACCTGGACGGCCATCAGAAACAACCAAATGCGAACAAAAAAGAAGAGGTGTGTGTCAGGATCGAGGAAATACGGTATTTACTTAGAAATGAAAATCGATTGCCTTCAACTTATGATAAGATAATTATGCTCCTCTGAGTCATTGTCATGCATTTGTGTTCATAAACCTCCCTCATTAAGTAGTAAGGCTATGCATTTTATCTTAATTCATTTTTTATAGGGCTGTGAATTCCTCCATTTATCTACCTTTGTTTTCCTGTGTAGACACAAGGCTGCCTGACTTCGGCAGAAGTGAGATAACTTAATATCTAACAACTGTTTTCCTGGAACCCAGCCTGGGGCTGAAGTGGGCTCTCATTTCTCTTCTTGCCTGACCATCACCTTGGCTGATTGACTTC
This sequence comes from Lyroderma lyra, assembly GCA_004026885.1. Classification (NCBI taxonomy): domain Eukaryota; kingdom Metazoa; phylum Chordata; class Mammalia; order Chiroptera; family Megadermatidae; genus Lyroderma; species Lyroderma lyra. Next base: position 105,004 of record PVJL010000471.1, on the reverse strand, counting down.
ATGTCTCTGCCTCTGCTTTCTGGTCTGCACAGGGAAGTTAGCACCTGACAGCTCTCACGGAGAAACCGCTGCAGCTCGTCTATGAAGGACGAGTTGGTGTTGTCCGAAGCCCGGGCGTGGTCTTAGCCGTTCCCCGACACTGCCCGCCGGTTACCCTGAATGGCCCTGTAAGCATGAGTGGTGGGGGCTCCATACTGTGGTCTCCCGAGAATGGGAAGGGAAGAGCTCTGGAGAATGGAACCAATTTGGTGGAGCTTCTGCGATCTCACTGCCTGGGTTCAGATCTCTTCTTGACAACCCTCTAGCTGTACAGCCTTCAACGTGCAATCTCGTAATGTTTTAAGCCTCAGTTTCCTCATCTGCGAAATGGGGTTAATAATGATCTCTACCTCATAGAGTGGTTGTAGGGATTCAGTAAGAATATCAAGTGTATATCTACGTTTAGCATAGTAAACAAGAGCTTGATTAGTATTAAAATTATGCCAGCCCTTGTACTGGAGACGTGCCATAAAGGCGCTCTGACGACCCTCTGTAAGGTCGGTGTTACTTGCTCCGCGTTGCAGGAGGAGGAACGGTCTGGGGACGGTTAGGAACGCCCTCCTGGTGAGTGTTCGAAGGAGGTTAGGCTCCCTCTGCTTTCCTGACTCCGTGGGGAGAAAGCAGCTCTCGTCACGACTGAGCAAAGTTCCTTTGGAAGTTTCTCACCGAGGCTCTGGGGACCCTTGGGGTTGACTTCGACATTGATGGGGCACTTGACTTCGGCTACCTGAGCCTTCACCTCCTCTTCTGTAAAATGGGTGTATCTGTAGTATCCACCTTCCTGCGTGATGGTGAGGGTCCAGTGGAGATTGAATGGTCCTCCGTAAATGGTGGTAGCAGAGGGCTGATGCTGCTGGAGGAATATGACCGGCGAGGGGACGTCCCACACCCCAGGGCACGTGGCCGGGAAGACGTCGCAGTAAATCTGCCTGAAATGCAGGTATCCTTGGGGCTAGGCCTCTGCTCTTACTAACGGCATCACATTTTCTCCTTTCACTGAGCTTCCCAGCTCGGGCCAGTTCCAGACAGAGCCCAGAGCCAGCTGGAAGGCAGTGAAGGAGAGGAGATGGTGACAGCAGCTGCCCCCCTGGGGATACTGGTCAACGGGGACTAAAGAGGACCTAATGGTTTGTGCTTGTTCAAGGACAAGCCGTTCCCAGACCATCCCAGGTGAATTTGTGTGGCCCCCATAGTGCAGGCACTCAGGGAAAGTGTGCCTGGCACTTCCCATTGCCAAGAGAATTGGGTGGGGCATTTGCTGCATTTGTAGATTTTAGGGAAGGTCCGTCCCTCTGGAGGGAGAGCCATGAAGAAGATGCAATCCAGGCTGGATGACGAGGCCATAGCCAGCATGTGCGTTGTGGATGGAGAGGGAGGGAAATCATATTTGGGTCGTACTCTCTGCCCGGCGCAGAGCCAGGCGTGCTCATGGTGAGCAGGCACTGGTGTCCCCACCACACTGCAGCTCAGAGAACTGAGGGGGTTCATTGCCCCGCACGACCAAGTGGCGGAGTGACTGTCCCATCCCCCGTGGTCTTATTCCAGTGTCTTCAACATACCAGCTCTTTCCTTCCCTGGGCCCTTTGCACGTTCTTGCCCTCTGCCGGAACTGCTGCCATTTCAGCCATGCTTCTACATTCTCTGAGATGCTTTCTTTAAGCTCCACTTTTTTGCTTCCTGGTCCCAGCAATCTTTTATTTTGGGGGCAGATTTCTCCAGTAAAACGTCAATGCCAAGAGCGCCGTGCATTGTCTATCTTACTCATTGTTGCAGACTCAGCACCTGGAGCAGTTCTTGGCACTCAGTAGGGATTCAACATTTTCTCCATAAAAATATGAGAGCTAAGATTCTGACCCGGAGGGCAGGCATAAACGGCCATTCCACATTGCTTCTTCTTCTTTTTTTTAATATAACAATTTTATTCAGCTGTAACTCACATAGCACACCATTCAGCTGTTCGAAGTGCACAATTTGATGGTTTTCAGTACGTTCACAAAGTTGCACCTGTACATCCCCTCACAAGGGCACTCTGTACCCATGAGCAGTCACTCCCCATTTTTCTGTATCCCAGGCCCTGGCAACCCTAATCTGTCCCTAAGATTTGCCTATTCTGGACATTTCGTATAAATAGAATCATATTACAGGTGGTCTTTTGTGACTGGCTTCTTTCACTTAGCATACTATTTTCAAGCTTCCTGTCTATCTCATTAGTCCTTCATTCCTTTTTATTGCCCAATAATACTCCATTGTGTGGATATGCCACATTTCGCTCATGCATGCACCAACTGATGGGCCTTTGGGTTGTTTCCACCTTCGGGCTCTTATGAACGATGCTGCTATGATCATCCACGTACAGGTTTCTGTGTGGACATAGATGTTCATTCCTCTCAGGTACAGCCCTTCACCTAGCTCTCTAACTCCCTTTTTCCAGCCCACTACCGAGGGCTCTCATTTGAGGGGGTGGAGCCTGGCCTCCTGGGCGGAGCTAACCTGCCTTCCCTCCCTTCGTACCTGCACCTACTCAGGCTTTGCCCTCCTAGGGCTCTGAGAGATGCTGGGAGCTAGGGGAGCTGCAGCCTTTCCATCCAGGTGACCAGGCAGCCGTGCTGTCCTCTGGGCTTGTCCCCTCCCCTTTCATCTTTATAGAGGGGGAACAAAGATCGCAATGGCTTGTCCCCAGGCAGAAACAGACACAGCATTTTAATGATTAACAGCATAGCATTGTGATTGGCCTGCACAGGCCTCCTGCTGTAATGGCCACAGCGCCCCAGCAGCCCGCTGCCTCATGCCCTAAGTCCCAGGGTGAAGAATAATTGCATAAAGATTCAGGGCTTCCCTGGGCAAGCTCTGTACATGCTACCTGCTGCTGCTGACAGCCTGCCTGCTATATTCCAGGCAGTTCTGAAACTGTCCCTCATAACCCATGACCTCTTACCTGCCCCCAGGTGCTCTGCTGGCCACTTTTCATCTGTTACCTCCTTTTTACCCTCTCAGCCACCCAGCGAAGCAGCTGCCATTACTCCATGTTAAGATGAGGAAACTGCATCCAAACCTGAATCTCTTCTCCCCATCTGCTGTATCAGGGAATCTAAAAACACCAAAAGAAACAGCTGGAGCTAAAAGATGCTGTAACAGCCATCAGTTCACCTCTTTCTTTGTTCTTTGGGGGGCTAATTCTTTCTTTTTATTTTTCCATCTAGAATCCTTCTACCTCTTAATTCTTCCTCCTTTTCCTTCTCCTCTCCCAACATTCATCCCCCTTGGTTTACTTAGAGTGGACACAGAGGGGCTTCAGTTTGTCAAACTGAAGAGTAAATTTTGCTATTCAGCCTTTCATTCAGGTGCCCACTCATGTTGTTCATTCGGTTATTCACTCCCTGCTCACTCCCTGAGCTCCTGCTGTGCTCAGCACCAGGCTCCATGCCGTTCGCTGTGGGTACAAAGGTGATTGCGGTATGGTCCAAGTCTCCAAGGTTCTCATTGTCCAGTGGAGAAGGCAGAGATGCAAGCAAGCAGTTTCTAGTTAACATGACTAGACATACCTGTAGATGGACTCACACTGTATCTCACTGTGAGGACCCAAGGAAGAAAAACCAACTTGGAGAAATCATGGAAGACCTTCAGGAGAAGGTGTCGCCAGAGTTGGGAATGGAAGGATGAATAGGAGTTTACTTCTTCTTTATTCTTGACAGACCATGTTAATAGTGTCAGGCTGCCTGCTGACAATCCCCTTCATGTCAACAGACATTCTCCATATCACGTACCTGGCCTTTCCTGGCAATAGCTGTTGAGGCCAGGGATTGACCTCAGACCCCAGGGAAGCTGACTCTCAGGCCAGTGACCACTGATGAGTGGTCTGGCTTGTAAAGTTGCAAGGCAGAGGTGAGCTTGGGAGGCCACGATGACTGTGTGTGAGAGAAGGTAGGTTAGCAGGAACGTAACGAGAAACACAGGAAACCTGGGAGAAAGAGGAGCGTAGGGCAGATAGGCAGAGAGAGACTGAGATGTCACCAGTGCGGGAGAGCCCAGTCAGTGGCTTCTGAGAGAGCAAGTAAGAGGTGCCTGGGGTAGCAGTCGTTTTCCAGTCCCCGTGGTAATCCTCTACTTCTCCTGTCTTGAGATTTCTGTGGGAGACCACTGAACAGCCCCCCCCCTCCCCTGTACATTTCCCCTTTTAAAATGAGCTGGAATGACTTTTGCATCTTGAAACCTAGAGTCTTGATATAATAATAGTCTATTCCAAAAAATGCTCTCAAGCAGAGCAGAGCTTTTCCCATTGGGGAAGAGGGCGAGGTCATGCTTGAACCTTGTAGAAAGGGCCACGCTCTGAGAAGGTGGGATGTTCAGTCTAGTCAGGCCCAGAGTCAACGATGGGGCTGGTGAATTCTATGGAGAGCCAGACTGGGAGGATTTAGAGTCCTTCATGATTTGTGGACTTGAAATTGCAGTAACATTGAGTCAATCAGTCTGTAAATGAGGATGCAAAAGACTGGCCTGGGTCAGGGATGAGGCCCTTTATTTCCCTTTTACTCCTCGCTGCTCTGCGTACATGGTTTTCATCGGAGGCCCTTCCCTCAGCTGAACTCTTGGCAATGGTAGCGCTAGAGGAAATGCTTCTTTATTTTCTACAAGCCTCCACCTTTTACAGACCCCTCTTGCCAACACTCTTTCTGTTATCAGGAGCTGAGAGATTTCGTAGTTCTCCTCATTGTGTCATTGAACTAGAGTGTTTCCCTTTCCTGCCTCCTACCAGTGGTGTTGACCTTGGGCAAGTGACTCAGTCCCTGTGAGTCTCATTTCTCTTCACCTCTAAAATAGGAGGAATTGTATCTGCCCTGACAAGCTTTCTGGGGTGAAGTACTAAGATGAAAACTTGTAAAAAATTAATTTATCTTCATTTTTAATTTTCGAATCCATCCGAGACCCATACTAGAACACAGCTTGTGACATTTGTCACTTGAGTTCAACAGCATCTGCACTGGTCTAGACCCTGTTGCGTGAGACGAGTCGGCTAATTACGTGTCTGACACAGTGATGTCCAAGGGCTATGAAGTTTCTCACCACTCACCTTCATTTCTGTATTTATTGTGAATTAGAAGCAAATACTTTGTGGACCAACATCGGTCCGTGGCCTGTTTTGAGTAGCACTCATTTAGGGGTCTTAGGAAATCAACTCCCGGCAACCCATGGGTAGGCCTTTGGGGAAAGAGAGAGCTTTATTTGTAACGTGTGTGTGCCCGCGTCCTTGATCTCTGTTTATGAGGTCATAATGTGATGCTGATCTGTTTCCTGAACGTTAACTCTTTCTTCAGCTTTTCCAATTACTGACTTAATGTTTTCTGGTGTGTCCCTTTCCCCTGGCGGTGGCATTAGGCACAGCGTGTGGATGCTGGGAGGGTCACGTGTCTGCATGTGACAGTGGCTGTGGGATTTAGAGTCAGGCAGCTCGGAGCGTGAGTCCTGGCTCTGCCACTTTCTAGTGGTGGAGCGTTGGACAAGTTCTTCAATCACACCTCAGCTTCCTCATTTATAACCGAGTGCCAGCGACACTTAACCAGCAGTTGTTGTGAGAATTAAATGACCTAGTGTGTAAAAAAGTGCCTGTGTCTGGCAGGTGCCCAGTGAAGTGGCTGGCTCCTTTTGCCTTGTCCCTGACTGTTGTATCCTCTGAGATTTGGAAGTCTCAGGAAGTGGCAGTGGTACCATAAATCATGTCAGTGCGTCCCCACACTCTTTGCTGAGGACCCAAGTGGAGCCGGAAGCAAACACCACGGATGACCCAGTGCTGAAGCCTTTCCCTTCCAAGCCTCTCTGCCTGAAGGAATCTCTAGAACCCAGATAGCATAGGACCCCAAAAGGTCCCCGTGGATGGGAGGGACCCATTTTGTACAGGTGGTTAGTTGCCTTCCCGTTGCCTACTCCCCCTTTCTTCTCTGCCCCCAGAACCTGGGTGTAGCCGTAGAAGGTGTCTCTGTCTCTAGGTGAAGGGTGAATTGTCATTGGTTTCACTAGTTATAGTAATTCCATTTTTCCCTTGTCAGCAATGGATTTTAGGATGGGTGTATGATTAGGTCACACTGTGACCTAATGCGAAGGAGGAGCTGATGGGAGGCACCTGGAAAAGATTTCTTCAACTCTTCAAAAGGGAAAACTAGAGAATTCAGTCTCTTTTCTTCCTCCGGATGTTTTCGTATCCCGCTATGATGGCTGGAACGGTGGCAGCCCTCTTGTGACGATGAAGGAGGCCAGTCTGGGAGCAAAGTTGATATATGGAGACATGAAAAAAAAGATCTGGATCCTTGATGATGTTGTCAAATCATCTCTTAAGTCACTTTACCTCTGACCTTTATGTTACTTGAATTGGGAGAAGTGCATTGTACTGGCATTCTGCATTGAAATTCGCAACTAAAATGTGAAGAAATGGCTTTTCTGGTCCCCTGCAATGCTGAAGGTGGAGTGAGGTTTGGGGGTTCCTGGGCACAGACAGCTTTCTTCCTGCGTGTAGGGAACTGGACTCGCTCGTGCTGTCTTTAAACACTTTTTTTTTTTTTGGCCTTTTTTTTTGTATGTGGGTAGCTCTCTAGATGGGAGTCGAACCCAGGCCGCAGCACTGATAGCACCGGAGCCTTAAGCCACTACGCCACCAGAGAACTCCCCTTAACACTTTCTTAAACAGAATCCATAGATGTCAGAGTAAATTCTTCTAGCCTGGCGGTGTAAGCCATGAGCAAGAAAGGGTAGGGACAGTGCCCTGTGAGTGCCTTTAGACGTTTAGGAGAAGTCCCACTAAGACACGTGCTCTGGTCTGCATCTGCCTTGTGTGCCCACTCTGAGTTCAGTAAGAGTCTCTGCATTTGTATAACTAAACTGTAACTGACTGTGTTGGGTGTGTACGCGTAGGAGTGTGCCTGTGGCTGGGAGGGTCATCTTTTATAACTCACCTGAAACCCCTATCCCTTGGGTTGCTCTATTTGAGACGACACATCTAATTCTTTAAGCCACTTTTAATTGGGTGGCTTATTTTTTGCTGTTGAAAACACCCTAATTAATATACCTTCTTGGAACTGTGAGTGCTTAGCCAATGGGTACAGAGGAAACGCTAGGGTTAGGGACATAGGAAAGTATGTGCTTTCTGAACTTGGCTTTAAGTTTTTATAGTGAATCTGAATAATGACCAGACTCACATTTGAAAATGATCTAGGTCCCTTGCTCTTTCCTTCCTTCATACACTTGAACTTGCTGGGTGCCTCCTACATGCCAGCCACTGGCAATGCGATGGAGGAGGAGGATGGCCTTTGGGGAAGTCATAGTCTGACAAACACTTAGGTTGCTCTACATGTCAGACTCCTTATAGGATTCTCAATAGCTCAGAGACCACGTATGTGTCACTTTAACATTTTTAATTCATTTGAGACGTGTCAGGGAAGGAGAGATTTTTTCCTGCTATCACAGGAAAATCTAGGTTCAATATATGTGCCCGTTGAGTTGGCCGGCAAGAGCAGAACACTAGAACATGTAATAGCCACGTGTGTCTTTTACCTAAAAAAGGTAAAATTATTCACATGGAGGTATGAAATTATCATTCATACATGATGTATATGGGTCTCAGATTGTCAGTAGACTGGTTACTGGTGCTCAGTGGGCATTTCTCACCTTTATGATCTACCCTCGTGGTGACAACCTTCACTTCTTTTGTATATGTCCCAGTGTCCTTGCACTGGCTCTTGCATCTTTATCTGCAAGGCATGTGGAAGAGAATAAACAAAAACTTGCAGGTGGACAGGAATATCATACCAAGCCCCCAAGGCTGTGAGTTTGGGGAGCTTTGGGCTTGTGACCCCTGGGGGGAAATGAAGATGTGAGATGGGGGAATGAGTCTGCTTTTAGATAACGAACTAGTGACTGGCACCACTGTGACAGTGTAATTCCTGGGACACGGGCCTGCATTTCCATGACTCTGGAACTTGTGTGTTTGGCTCCACCCTGCAGGGCAGAGCTAGGGTTGGTTGCAGGGAGCAAGGCTTCTTAGTAAGTGCAGAGCCCATGCTCTAGGTCGCCTGACAATTGCTCACTCCTGCCTTTGTACCTTTTAGCAGTATTGTTTCTAGCAAGTAATGAACAGTTTATTATATTTCCATTTACTACAACACATTTGTGGAGCTGGGCTCAGAGAGAGGTACAGGGGACATGGAAATAAATTAAACATTCGTCTGCATAGGACTCATGAACCAGTGGGGGCACTAACAGACTGACATGCCTTGAACACTCGGTAGTTAATTGTCCCCTAGCAAGACTTGCGGGGCTGACAGAACACAGAGGTGGGGCCATGAGAGCTCAGGATGATTTGTGGGTGCAGCTAGGAGTTCAGCGTGACTAGAGCAAAGGATGCAAGTGCCCAGAGTAGCAGGAAGGGAGGCTGGGCGAGAGGCTCAGGTTGTGCCGTGGAGAGCCTTGCCTCGATGTGTCTAGGGCGTCAGTTCCCAAGCGGTGGTGCATGTGCCAACGATGTACATGCTGGGCCACTCAGGGGTACGCAAAAAGTAATCAGTAATGGCGAAAAAACAAGTAAAGTTAAAAAAAATGCAAAATGTTACTTATGGAACAATAAATGTTAAGACTGAATCACTGTTCTTGGAGACACTTCAAAATTCGATCACATTAGTGATTGGTGATTGGTGAGGGCGTGGCCCCCAAACTGCTCTTCTACCAATCATTATGCACAGTTTCAGAGCAATCTATTTTTGACGTTTCTAGAACTTCCCCAAACATATAAATACGTGAGTAGCCAGACTGTTTGATTAGTTTAGCTATTGACTGAGTAAAAGGAAGTGCTTTGGATTTAATCGTGACTCTTTTCAAGTCATTCTTTCATTTAATGTTTAAATACTTGGTTATCATTATGAATATTTAACTGTGTTATGAATATTGTAAAATTAAACCTGTAGTTTGTACTTTCAGTGTAGTAATTTTGCTAACTTATGACCTCATTTTCACTATTTTACATTAAGATGGGCTCTGAACAAAAGTGTCAGTGTTTAAAAACAGCTGTTTTAAAAACAAGGGGTACAATGTATAGATATGGGCTTAAAAGGGGCCCCTAGCTGGAAAAAGTTTGGGGACTGCAGTCTGGAAGATGGACAGCATCCTAGACATGAAAGGAATCTATTGGCCAGTTTTATGCTGGGCGCGCACGTGGCCCGATTTTCTCCCTTTTTTCTGCCCTCCCTTCTCCCTTTGCTTTTTTCTGTTCTTTATTTTTTGGAACTTCTAACTGGCCTCTGATATCCCTTCTCTAGTCCTTATAATAACAATACACACTACTACTACTATTACTACTACTAGTAATAGCTGCCACCTCTTGAACCTATGCTATGTTCTAAGCCTTGTGCTAAGCACCATCCCCAACTCTCATTTAGTTCTCACAGTGAGTGACCTTATTAGGAAACGACCTGAGAGAGTTTAAATAAGCTGCCCGAAGTCACACTGCTAGGAAGAGGTAGAGCTAGAATTTAAATATAGACACAGTTTGACTCCAAACTTGTTCCCTTAATTAGGAGGGAAAAGTCCAGCACCTGCTCTAAGATACTGTATTTTGCTGTGTATAATGTGCTCCTGTGTATAATGTCCACCACATTTTTGGCCCAAACTTTCAGGGAAAAAAATCTTTCATTTTAATTTTTTAATTCAAATTTTTGTTTATATTTAGGTACTTGTTTTTTGTATTATAAAGGAATTTTATAATAGTATTTATTTACTTTGTTAACATACCTAGGTCAGACAATTAATTTTGTAAACTCATCTAGAAAAAGGTGCTACATACCTGTTTGCTGAATTTTCACTGAATTTCACTTTGAAGTTCTCCCCTTGGGAAGCTATGCACCAACGCCAGTGCCTAGTCCACCCTTCAAAGCCATTTTGGAACTCTTTTTCTGGAATGGCCATCAGAGCTATTGTCCCCAAAAGGTGTCATAGCCTTATTGAGTTGTTTGTACATTTACATACAGTTGTTTGTATGTAAATGCAGGGTGGCAAGTTCATGACCTTAATTGTCAGATTTTGCCTACGATGTCAGCTCTGATGACCATTCCAGAAGGAATTCCAAAATTGCTTTGAAGAGTGGACTGGGCACTTTTTCTAGGATGAGTTTGCGAAATTAGTTGTCCAACCTTGTAATTCATAATGGATATAAAACTGAGAGCAACAAAAAAAGAAAACTCTTGGTCACAGTCAATAGTTCGGTGGTTACCTGAGGATAATGGGGGAGGGGGTTGAGGAGGAGGAAGGGGGCCTCAAATATATGGTGATGGAAAGAGAACTGACTCTGGGTGGTGAGCACACAGTGCAACACATAGATGATGTATCATAGAATTGTACACCTGGAATCTATGTAATTTTTACTAACCAAAGTCACCAATAAATTTAACAATAAAAAAATCAATTACTGTATTATTTTGCATCCAGATATCATCATTAATTCATAGGCATAAATAAAAGAATTAAAAACATATGGCTAGGGAATTAGCACTACCCATGTATAATGCGCACCCTCATTTTCCCCTCACAAATTTGGGCAAAAACATGTGCATTGTACACGGCAAAATACGGTACTTGGGGTGAGGGAATGAAAAGAAATAGACAGATGTTAGTGATGGGGAGAGGGGTGAGTCATCGGAACCCAGGATGGATTCGATAGCTGTCTGGTTCTCTGTTGCATGGCAATGAGGGGCTGTGTATAACGTCCTCCTGCTCTTTCAATTGTCCCCGACTCTTGTCTGTAACGAGGGACAGCTCCTCGTGGGCACAGACGCCTCTGCTGCTTCCTTTTATCCCAGAGCTCGAGGACACAGCAGCCTTCAGAAGGGAGTGAAGATGACTTAGCCTTCCCGGACAGGGCACCCAGCAAGCAGCCACTTAAGTGGTTGCAAAATTAAGTGCCCTTTTGATGTGACATACGAATAATAAAAAAATTGCCCTCTCTTAAAGGATCCGGTGATTCATTTCTTTTTATATTGCTTTGCCCATTGAAGCCCTCTTCCCTGCACTCAGTTAGCAACAATAAAGAGACAGTCAGCACGAACCAGATCAAGGGATGGACTAATTTGAGGTCTGATTGAAGCTTTGTCCCTCACAACTCTTACTGCTTAATTACGATGATGAGGAGGGTGTCTTCTGAGTGCTCACCACATTCAAGGAAGCTTCAGAAGAACTATATAAGGTAGACACTCTCATTTCCTTCTACATCACGGGGCAACTGAAGCCTTGAGATATTAAATATTTTCCTGAGAATATGATGTGTATCAGCACTATGGTGTTATTATTATTGTTATTGTTATGAAATTTTATGGAACAAACATTTATGCCAGACCTGGCCAGGGCACTTCTAAATCTAGGATCCCATTTAAACTTCACAACAACTCTGTGCTTGGCATTCTTCCTACAGCCCAGCGTTCTAAAGCATTTTCTTCTGAATTTGTACAACTCCTTGTTGCCTATTTATTATCAAATCCACTTGTAAGGAAGTAAAGAACACTGTAAAAAACAAGCAGCCAAGGTCTACACCACCTGTTTATTTTTGCATCCTCCCTTCCTGTACTTATCTCTGATGTGTTTAGATTTTGATTACAGGTATATATTCGTTTTTAAATGTAGGTGCAATCCATGCAGTGTTTTACGAGGTCAGACAATTCAGTTGGTGGACTCATCCTAGAAGAAGTGCTACATACCTCATTGCTGAATATCACTACGGTCACCTTCGAAGTACTCCCCTTGGGAAGCTGTGCACCGATGCCAGTGCCTAGTCCACCCTTCAAAGCAGTTTTGGAACTCTTTCTGGAATGGCCGTTAGAGCTGTCATCATCCCCCAAATCTGACAATTAAACAAAGAGGACGTACAGTGTCCTCATCCTTGCCCCGTGTGCTTACATTGGTAGCACTGTACGAACCACTCAGTAAGTGACATGATGGCCTTCTGGGAGTGACAGGTGGGTGAGCTGGGGGGGCATGATGGAGGCTACAGGGCAGGGAATGGCCATCCAAGCATGGGTTATGTGTTCATTCCTGGTGCTGGATGTGTGTCAACACCACCCAAAGCCTCATGGGAAGATAATAGTGGAAGGGTCATTATTCCAAGGTCAAAGACATTCTGCTGTCAGGAGAAGGGGGTGAAATGCCAGATGGGCAAAACCAAACTGATCTACTTCTACATTTACCTCTACAGGAAGGCTTCTCTGTCACTCGTTATACTCCGGCCACATTGGCCTCCTTCCTCTTCCAGGAACCCCTGAACTCTTTACTGCCTCTAACATTGGGCACACACTTCCTGTCCCTGCCCGGAGTGCTCCCCAAAGACTGGCTCATTCTCATCCTTTAGCTCTTAGCTCAAATGATTCTTTCTCAGAAGGTCCTTTGGCTGACCATCCAAGTAGACTCACCCAATTATTGCTATTATTACTGTTACCATTACACACACACACACACACACACATATAACATTTTATTAAATTTGTTGTGGTAACATTGGTGAGTAAAATTATATAGGCTTCAAGTGTTCAGTTCTATAGTACATCATCTACATGTTGCATTGTGTGCTCACCACCCCCCTGCCTATTATTTTCTACTCCACCACCTTGTTTCTCTCTTTTACACACTTCTAACAGTCTCTAATTACCTTGTTTAGGTCTTTGTTTACCCCTTGGGTCTCTGTCTCTCTCACCAGTGTGTCAGCTTGGGGAGGATGAGGAATCTGTCCTCTTTCCTGCTGTGTCTCTAGTTCCTCAAACATAGCCTGGCACATAACAGGTGCCCATAACATATATGTTGAGTAAAGGAATGAATGGGTGGGTGTTTTTAGTTTCTCCAGACTTCCTGAACTGTGATGGAGTCACGGCCTTCAAATGTGTTGATTTAGACCAAGGATCCCAAAGCCACAGACCCGGAGCCACCAGCATTCAAGCTTTGACTGCAAAAGTTCCACTTTCTAGCTTTACTTCTTTCTACCATGGACAAGAGAGCAGACCTTTCTGGGCTTTAGCTTCTTCTATAACATCAACACAAAGACCCTTACCTCTTGAGGTGGGGTGGGGGAAGGGGGATGAGCATCACAAGTGATGTGGGACATGGAGGGCTTTTGTAATTTGAAACTGTTATGCAAGCATCAGGTCTTGTCATTGCCAATAGATCTTTGAGCTCTCTGGATGCAGGATTCCAGCCACCTCTGCTTTGAACCCCTTCCTCTCTCTCTTCCTTGTGTGTCTGCTGTCTAGCTTTCATTTACCTTCTTATTCATTAATCAATTTATTTGCCAAATAGTCACCAAGTAGCTGTATTGTCTCAGCCTCAGTGTTAGGTGCTGGGTTGTGGTGGTGAACAGCCTTGTTTCTTGGGGAGTCACAGGGGTGTGCATGTGAGTGTGCGCGTGTGTGCATGCATGCACATATGTGCATGGGCACATGTGATGTGGGGACTGGGTGAGCAGGGACAAGAATGAAGGACCTCTCACCCCCTCAATTTCAGGTCTTCTCAGACATTGTTCTGCCTGTTTATTTCAGAAAAGGTAGGGGCCTCTGGCTTTCAATAATAATTGTATGTGTGAAAAACTGGCAGGTCATCAACTATAATATTTTTTTTCAATTAAAAAATGGAAATGATCTTCAAAGGCCCAGAATTAAAAACACCAGGAATGGAAATCACTAGGTTTCTAACTTGGTCTGGACACAATGGCCTTCTTCCTCCTTATTTCTCCCCAGGGGCCGGGGATTGGGCAATCGCAGGCCAACCCATTTGACTCTTCCTCATTTGGCCAAGACGCCTGCTGAGAGCGAAGCCTTCCAGGACATGTCCTGTGAACACAGAGTACACAGTCCTCGATTTCATCACTGCCCCGCGGGCTCAGAGCCCTCCACGTGCACGTTTAAGCTGGGTAATCTTTATTTTCTTGTACACGTCCATCCATTGGCAGAGGATCTGGGCCTGATACTGTGCTTCAGAACTCTAGGGGTTTTGTCAAACGTCTCCTTAGCTTTCTGGGTGAAGACGTAGAGAATACACGCCTAGCTGAGGCCGGCACAGTCATCCTCATGGGTAGTTTGGTAATTGCCTTTTAGGGAAGTGAGCTCTGCATTGGGGCCTCTCTGAAATGTGCATGCATACGGCATTGATGGGAAGAATTAGCTCACCCAAAGTGAGCTAAAGGGTGAAGAAAAAAGAGGATTTTTATTTAGCCTCATCCTGCTCTCAGCCCACCCAGGTCACCTGTGCACCCTTTGGCAGCAGCCATTAAAGGCAAAGATGCTCTGTACTTTGGTTCATGCACTCTTTGCAGAACATGTCTCGCTCTGCCTCTGTTCTAGATGGGTTTAGTGTCAGGCCTTTGGCTGTGGTTTCCATCTGCAGTGGTTACTTTTATGTATCAACTGGACTGGGCTAAGGGATGCCCAGGAGGCTGGTAAAACATTGTTTCTGGGTTGTCCATGAGGGGGTCTCTGAAGGAGATTAGGATGTGAATCGGCAGGCTGAGGCAAGAAGATGGACCTCACCAGTGCTGGTGGGCACCCCCCAGTCCTCCGTGGACCTGAATAGAAAGAGCAAAAAGGTGGAGGCGGGAGAGTGAACTAACTCTGTCTGCTTGAGCTGGGCTATCCATCTTCTCCCACCCCGGGACATCAGCACTCCTGGCTCTTGGGTGTTCAAACTCGGACTGAATTCTACCACTGGCTTTCTTAGTGCTCCGGCTTGCAGATGGCAGGTCGTGGGACTTCTTGGCCTCCATGTGTGAGCCGATTCATATCATGTGTGTCCTTATATCTATCTTCTCTATCTATCTATCTATCTATCTATCTATCTATCTATCTATCTATCTACATCATCTAATCTATCATCTATCTTTCTATCATTTATCTGTCTAGCATCATCCATCTACCTACAGTAGACTCTCCTTTAACCAGAACTCAAACAACTGGCACTGTCAAGCAACTGGCAGAAACATCAAAGAAATACTACAACATTTATCCGGGTGCCGTTTAACTGAGAGTCTACTCACATTTATTTGGCATCTACCAATCCCCAGGGATGTCAGTTAACTCAGAGTCTACTGTATCTGTCATCTCTCCGTCTATCCCTATATCCATACCCGTATCGATATCTATATACCCTATTGGTTCATTTTCTTTGGAAACGCTTACAATGCCTCTTTGATTTTTCCCTTGCTCCTGCCCCTCATAATAATGACTTTATTTAGGTTATCCCAGCTTGCTCCTGGGCCTTGCCTTCAGACTTGTGCTGTGCTCCATCCCCTTGAACCACAATAGGGTTCCCCAGCTCCAGCAGTGCCCTCCAGGCCTCCATCTGCAGCCCAGGCCTGTTTAGTTGGCTCATCCTGGACTTGGGTGCCTACCAGGACCCTCGCTGTGGCTAAGCTCTTGGAAGTTTGTTTCACCTGGTTGGCTCACATTGGGGACAACTTGCTCTTCTGATGGCTTCATGCTTCTGAAATTCCAGAAGCCTGCCTGGATCCCCCCCCACCCCGCTCTCTCCTCCAACAGGTGTTCAGCATAACTATTGCCCGTGAAGAGCAGTAAAACAATTCTTCAGTGCTATAAACTCAGGGGCTCACCTGCTGAAGGTCAGTGTGTTCAGAGATGTTTTTACAGCTAGTAAACATAGCAGCCACTTACAGTGGAGCTCGTTGGGTCATAAATGATTTCACCAGCAGCACCAGCCCCTTATGTACAGAGAAATGGTGGCGGGGGGGGGCGGGAATTGCACATCCATTTTGCATGGTGACAAAATGCCATTCTGGTTTTACCCATGGACTTCCTGTCATGCTACTGCTAAATTATTTGTCTTGTCCCCTCAGGCCCACACAGCATTTATTCTCTGCTGTGACTACAGCCTTGGCAGGGCACTTGTTTGGTCCAAGTTGGCTGTGTGACAGGTGGTTCCTAGACTGAGACCACATCAGCGACAACTAGTGCACTTTGGAACGTATGGGCATTTCAGGTATTGATGGGGGTGGCTTAGGTGCCCTGGTCTGCTACCACAGGCGAAGGCTAGGTGTCCCTGCCCATGACTGTGCAGAAGGAAAGCCCCGAGTAACCTGCCAGTGGGTGTATGCTGCTGCTGGGCACTGTGCGCTTCTTTCCATTTGCCCTTCAAGCTGGGTCTAGGGCACTGGAAGCCTGGGTGGGGAAGGACTGAAAAATTACATATTGGGGTATCTAATAGGCCTCTGGGTGAGAAGTTAGCCAGTCACACATTTGAAACCTGGATCTGCTCTGCTCCAGCCGAAGTCACTTGGCACTTCTCATCTCCCTGGGCCTTAGTTTCTCCATCTGCAAAATGGGTTCAACAGGGTTCACCCCAGGGGAGAGGTGACATGAGGATGCCTGTGAAGGAGCCTGGCATGTGCTGCGCAGAGAACTGAGCTGCACAGACGGTGCTCAGGCTCTCAGCAAGCTGTCAAAGGCTTCTCAGCAGTGCCTCCCCTTCTCCCCGCCGTGAGCTCAAGGGGCTGGAGAAGACTCCACACACTGCCTCCGAGCCCCCATGCGTGTGAGCCTGAGCTCGGCGTGAGGTGCCCTGGGGCCTATGAGGGCTCACACACTGTGACTGGGCAGCCGGCCACTGCCCTGTGGAGCAGTGCTTTGGTGGCTTAACAAGAATCCATCCCGAGCCTCCCCTCTGCTCTTCTGCTGGGACAGCTCTTCCTCACTACGGGCTTCCCCACGGTTTGGGTTAAATTGAGTCGGGGGTTTGGGGAGAATCGTTCTAGGTGAAAGAAGTCTCTTCCTGTGTGACTGGCTTCTGGCTATCTCCAGACAGACACCAGGCAGAGAGGGACAGAAGACCATCCGTCCATCCAGAGGACAGCTGCTGGCCTTTCCGGCCGAACCAGCCTCCAAGTCCTGCTGGAAGGCGCCAGAGGCTTGTAAAATACCAGGATGTTTCTATAAGCGTTTGCAGTAAAGGGTTTTCCCCACTCCCCAATTTCCATCCAAGACGGTTTGGGTTAGGAATTTCTCATTTCCCCTCCTTCCTGAACAAATGAATCCAATCCAGTGGAGCTTTGTCTAGCTGGACCCCTCTGACACATGCAGAGGTAGAGACAAGCTGACCTGCCAGCTGTCACTATATCAGCCATAATATCTCACTGAACTCTGACAGCAGCCCCCACCCCTAGGCTGGGGTGGATCACCTCAGATGCAAAGGGAACTGAGGCCCACGGAGGTGAGCTGACTCGGGCGAGGTCATGCAGGCAGGAAGTGGCGGCTGGGATTTGAATCCAGGACCTGGCCCCCAATCCCTGGGCAGCTTTGCCACCTCAGAGGCCGGAAGGGGGAAAAGACGGAAGCAGGGGGCTTGGGGAGAAGGCGGAGTGGATGAGCCGGGAGGGTGGAGGAGAAGAAAGGGGAAATCCTTAAAGAAAAGCATGCAGTTATTGCCTCACTGAGGCAAATGAAGTTTGCTCATGTGATAGAAAATTTTGAAACTCGACTTGGAAGGCTCTATGTTCTATAGCGCTCTGAGCTGTGAGGCCTACAGGGTGAGAATTTTCCCAGCACACCCCACCCATCCCCTCAACCTCTAATTATAGATCTAGTTGTTGCATCGTGCTTTCCCACGCAACTCGATCAGATTTATTGAAATGGCCATTTGTTCGCACCCAGCCACCTCTTATTGGCAGCTCCACAAATTCTAGACACCGTCCAGCGGCAGGGGTCAGGGGGCTTAGCCAAGGGGGATGTGCGTTTGGCCAGCAGCCACGCTCTGCCTCCTGTCTCAGTGCCTCCTTCAGAGCCCCTGGGAGGGCAGGTAGTGCCAGCCCCGTTCCTCCAATGTGGAGACAAGTGCAGAGTTTACGACACTTGCCCAGGGTCAAATGTGGTGAAGCCAGACTCGTGGCTCCGCTCTGCTGGATTTGGGGACCCCCTTTCCCGCAGTCCTCGTCTGAGGGCTGCTTCCTGTGAAAACGTGTCACGGGCACTCTCCAGTTCGGTTGTCACAGTAGCTAGAAATTCGGGTCTTACAGACCTTACCTCGTACAGGAGAAACCCAGACTCAAGGCTCAAGGCTTTGCTGGAGACCTCACGGCTGTCCAGTGCAGGGTAGAACTTGAACTTGAATTTTCTAGACTAACTTCCTGTGCTTTTCCTTTTATTATGTTCGAGGAACAAAACGCCCCCCTCTTTCCTTTCCTCCTCCCTCCCTCCCATTCGTCCTTGCATCCGATCATCATCTTCTCACTCCTGTCGGTGTCCACTTTAACCAGATCCTGTGCCGTAGTGATGAAAACCCTCGGAGGCCTGTGGTCTGCCGAAAACCGAGAACCAACCCCCCGATAAAGTGCTGCGGTGAGCGTGGCCGTGGAAGCCCGTGTGTGGAGGGGGCCGCCGGCCCAGCTGGCAGGTCAGGCGCCGATACGATCCCCCCGCGGCCTGAACCTCTGGTTTGGAAGGGTGTGCTCCGCGGGTGTGTCTCACAGTCTCCTCCTAATTCAATGTGGCACCTGCCTCTGTGGCATCCTCGCGGGCCGGGGTCGAGCAGGAAGTCATCCTCGATGCCAATTAGGGTAATTGGGTGAACATGAAATGAAAAGCTCTGTCATCTGGGGTGATGGGAAGGCTCGGGGAGCACGAAGCTGTGCTTGCTGCAGGAGTTGCTCATTGCATCGTGACCTCGGGCCCTTGGCGGTTACGTAAACCTCCTGAGGTGAGAACGAACCAGGGCTGGCCCAGCTGACAGGAGGTGGGTTGCCTCTTCTCATAAGGATCCCAAGTGCATTTCTGCAACTGCCCAGACATGTCGCGAGGGCTCCTGTTCTGGAGTTCACATGCCCTTGGAGGACTCCGGGTAGCCTTCCCCGAACCCCTGAAATTGGTCGTAAAAATGTGTGTATGTGCATATGTGCAGAGGGTCATCGCTTTTATCAGTTTCTCAACGTGGTCCCTGAACAAAATGGTGTGAAGCAGTAATCATGTGGGTTCTGGTTGCTACTCAAGCAGAGTTTTGATTCTGTAGGTCTGGGTTGAGGCCCAGGACTGTGTGTTTAGGTGAGTTTCTTTGGTTTTAGACTTCTAGGTGATTCTGATGCTCAGTCAGTCATGGGAACCATTGAACTAGAACTCTGCATCTCAGACTTCGATGAGCACGAAGCCCCCAGGGATCTTGACAGCATGCAGATTCAGATTCAGTCGGGCTGGGATGGAGCTGAGGTTGCTGGTCCTCACCAGCCCTGACATGATGCTGCCGCTCCTGGAGGGTGGCCCACACTTTGAGCAGTAAGAGTCTAAAGGCCCCGTTGTGCTCGGGTCAGTCATAGGACATCGGTTAGAGTCAAAGCACATCCAACTCCTCTGCTTGGGAGGGAGGTGAAGTCCTCAGGCCACTTCCCTTGGAGGAGCATTATGAGAAGGAAGTGAAGACATTTCTTAAGGAGTGTGTGTACTTCACAGC
The DNA here is from genome assembly GCA_004026885.1 of Lyroderma lyra. Taxonomy (NCBI): domain Eukaryota; kingdom Metazoa; phylum Chordata; class Mammalia; order Chiroptera; family Megadermatidae; genus Lyroderma; species Lyroderma lyra. The sequence continues at coordinate 85,516 of PVJL010000471.1, read as the reverse complement.
CAAATATTTTATTTCCACTGGCAGTATGGAGAGTGTAAAGAAGAAGTCAGGGGTTAGATAGACTTAGGATAAATCCTGGCCCCAGTATTGATTATTCCTATATATCATTAGGGGTGATATCAGCTATAAGTAACAGAATAATTGGCTAACAGTGGCTTACATCAATAGGGGTTTATTTTTCACACATAATGAGGAGTCCTCTGATAGTGTTGGGATCCTCAGATCTGCTGCCAGTCATCAAGGACTCGGTGTCATTTTGTGGCTCTGTGCAACATCTATAGCATGAAGCTCTCACAGGGAAGAGAGTGCATCTCCCAGCACCTTGTCAGTATTGGAAGCAGGAGGAAGGGGCCTGGTTGGAATCCTGTTGCCTAGCCATCTGGAGCTGTAAGGAATATTGGAGAAGGATTATGAACACTTCCAAACTCTTCTTGAGAACTGTAAGAGAGAAGAGTTTTGAAAAATGCCATCGGGTCAACTCACAATAGCATCTGCCCCCACCGGGTGATGCTAGGCAGTTGACTGGCTCTTTTGAAGCTTTAGTGTCCTCATCTGTGAAGCAGAAGCATAAGTGGGGTGAGTGGTTCTCATACCAGCAGCAACATCGTCACCTGGAGACTTGAGTTTCACCCGAGACCTACTGAATCAGAAACTCTGAGGGTGGAGTCCGGCCATGTGTGTTTGAACAAGCCCTCCAGGTGTCTCTGAGGCACGCTCAAGTCTGGGAACCACGGCCTTCAAGATTTCTGGGAAGACTAAGCAAGATTATTACTCAAGGCATTTGACACAGACCGTGTTCATAACTTGTAGCCTGGGAGTTCCACAGCTTCGACCAAAACAAACTGATAGAGTCCATTTCTTGGAATGCTCCCTTGGAATAAGAAGTTTAGAAAGCATCCAATAAAGAATTTCTAAGGTTTGTTCTGAGGAGTGATGTCAATCCTCTCAGTCCTTAGGGTCCTTTAGATGATCTGTTGACCAAGGGCAGTAAAGAAAGGCTACTGAGCTGAAGAAAGCTGGGGAGAGTCAGCTATGTCTTTATTGTTTTAAAAATTAGAGCTTTATTGGGGTATAATTCAAATGTCGTGAGAGTCACACTTAGTAAGTACAGAGTTCAGTGACTTTCAGTATGTTCACTAAGTTTTGCAGCCGTCACCACTGTCAAATTTCAGAGCTGTTTTATCCCTCCTCCCCAAAGGTCTGTGTGTCCGTTAGCACTTGATCCCCCTTCTCTCCTCCCCCGAGTCTCTCTGGCAACCACTGATCTACTTTCTGTTTCTAAGGATTTCCTTTACCTACTTATCTATCTGTTTAACTACTTATTTATTTTTTCCTGACTTGTTTACTAGGAAAAATTCCAAGATTAATCCTGACATCATTGAAGAAAATAATCAAAATTCCAAGCCCGAAGTTCCAACATGAATTCATCCTGTGATAGGGCTGCCAATAACAGCAATGTTATTAACATCGTAACAACAATGATGATATTGTTTATTGTTGCTGACAAATGTGGTTCTGGTGTTCTACTTTGCATCAGGACACTTGGGTAAATTATTGCATGTCTGCAGTTCCATCTATAAGGTCGGGGAGCTGCCCTGCCCTGAATGATCTCTAAGGACCTCTGGTTCTGAGAGTCTAGATGGCTGTTTTCGTGCTAGTTAGAGTCAACCAGAAATTCTGCCCACAGCTCTGGGGCCTGCACAGTGAAGAGAACCAACTGGTGAAAGGCCATTGAAATGGAAATAGATGACCAGGCTGGGGAGGGGCCTGATACCTTTATAGACAGAAGTAGGGAGTTCCTTTGGAGGAGGGAAGGGGCTTGGGTACGAGTCCGGCTTTGAAATCTTTAACTAGGAAGAGGAGGCAGGTGGATTCTATGGGGCTCAAGGGGCAGAAACATGACAAATGAAAGAAGTTTCATTGTCAACACAAGGGAAACCCTGCGACAGTCAGAGATACGAAATGTGGACTGGGTTATTTTGTCAGGTAGTGAGTCCCCTGCACTGGCGGTGTGCTTTTGAGATGGTGGTTCAGTTACCCACAGGGGGTTGGACGAGAGGATCTTTCAGGGTTTTGCCAAAAATGTGATGTTGCAAATTTCTGAAAGTCTGAGATCAGAGTGAAGTAAATGTGCATTAAAAATCCTCACTTTTTTCCTGTTTCCCTGGACTACAACCAATGGCAAATAATGCAGGTTTTTTAATCTCCTCTCTAACTGGAGCGTCTTGCTTTGCATATTGGGGATTTCTCCAGGGATGAGTGAAGAAAACAATTTCTCTGTTGGCATTCTTTCATCACTGAGACGGCCAGCACTTGGGTTCAGAAATGGTCTCTATCTCAGTGTAATGTGAGAGAAGCATGCCAACAGAACGCGTCTATACCGGGGACCAGGCGCCTTCACGGTGGCCCCAAGGGGGTGGGGGCTTCTCTGCTGGGGTCTCCAAGGAGGTCTTCACAGCACAGAAGCTTGATCTGAACCCTGACAGAAACAAGGCGTCTCCGTGAAGGTGAGGGCTGAGCCAGGTGGCTCGAGCTCCTGCTAGCAAATTCCCTACCAATTCCCTGGGACCAGGCCTGAGAAGAAGGATGACGATGGCTGAGTGTATCAAGCACCAAGTCTGCACAGCCCCTGTTTAAGCACTAGGTTGTTTTATCTCACATCAACCCTATGAGAAAGGTGTTATTATTATATTCTCTAATTCTCACAGGTGTACACTGAGCCACCAACTGTCTAGTTACATAGAAACCAGCAGTGGTGGGCAGAAGGAGGGACCAAGGGACTTAGGAAGGCCTCATCAAGAGGCATCAGTGGCACTGGCCTCCAGAGATGGGGAGATGTTGGTCAGGGGTAGAGCAGACATGGCCAACAGAGTAAGGAGCACATGACAATGTGGGGGGGGCCTGAGGAGCGGGAGATGCTCGGCCTTTCCATGTGGCCGAGCACTGGCCCTGTGCAGGTGATGAGAGGTGGATGGGAAATGCCTGCCCCTGGAGGACAGGCCAGTCCTTGAAAGACATATGCTTCCTTCTCTAAGCAACCTGACTTTGCCCTCTAAGACAGGCAGTGAGAACTCACTTTGGTGAGTTTAAGACTTTTGCAGTGGACTTTCCCATAGCAGGAGGCATGTCGCACTTGATCTGTCCCTGAGAAACTGGGCAGGCAAGACCTTTAAGGTCTGGTGCCCTGCTGCTATGAGTCACATCGCCCTCCTGCACAGCTGCCCCATCCTCAGGCACAGACACATGGCTCCAACCCTGCTTTCCCAAACACGCACAATGCCAAGACAAGGCCATGTAGGGGAGACTGATCTTCCTTTGGGGCCCAACAAATTGTGGTGATGTAGGCTCCCGAAGCCGCTTCATAAAACACCACACCCAGCACTCACTGTCCTGCTCTTTTGCATTGTGATGTAGCTGGTGGAACAGAAAGAATGAAGACTATGGCACCAAAGGGACCAAGAGTTGGAGGCTGGTGTAGCTCTGTCTATCTGTGTGGCTTTGAATGAGAAACCAGAATAAAAGTACTGGTTGTGCAAGGTTAGGATCACAGCACGCACAGACAGCCGGGGGCTATTCAGACACTGGGATGTTTATTCTTCATGTTGCATTATTATTCTTAGTAGAGCCGTCATCAGGGTATCTTGGAGAGGCCCCCTCTTCCCGAAGGCCCCGGAATGTGAGCAGAAATTATGATGGTCCCCCTGGCAGTTGGGTCCACCCAGTTTGCTCTGCAGACAAATGTTTGGACTGAACTTTACCCTCTGCACAATGAGGAAACATGTTTTAAAGGCCTCACTTGTCGAAAAAGGACTGATAAAACAGACTTAACGAGACTTCTGGGGACAGCGGGAGCCACAGGATTGGCTGCTCTGGCGAGGGAGGCTGGCACGCAGCCTCTAAGTGTCGCCATGTGCTCCTGCTCTGGTCTGTCCCGTCCTGGCTGGGCCGTGTGTTCCCTGCCCACACCTCTTTTTACTTCCCTAATAAAATGCTTACCTGGATATTGCTTGGAGATGACTGTCTGATGCCTCACAAATATAAAACTATGCTGCAAGGTCACGTTGGAGAGAAGTCCAGAAGGTCTCTAGTTCAATGTTAAAGTCGACTTCTTCAGGATAGAGGAAAGGCGGCAGAATCCTTGTAGGCCAACCCCTTAACTTTGTAAATGATGACCCTGAGGCCCAGAGAGTGGCAGGTATATTATATATTATATATATTTTACAGCGATAAAAAATAAATAGATGGGATGGGGCTTCATGCTGGGTGGGAGTGCCTAGCAAGCTTGTCCAACCTGCGGCCCAGGACGGCTTTGAATGCGTCCCAACACGGATTCGTAAATGTTCTTAAAACATTATGAAAATTATGCACAGATCTTATCTATCTATCTATCTATCTATCTATTTATTTATTTTAGCTCATCAGCTATCGTTCGTGTTAGTGTGTTTTATGTGTGGCCCAAGACACTTCTCCCAGTGTGGCCCCCGGGGAAGCCACAAGGCTGGACACGGCCGTTAACGCTTCCCCCTCCCGCCCCTCTCCGGCTCCTCGCTTCCCCCACAGAGAGCAGTTTGCCCTCCCAGTACCAAACGAGGTTGTAGCGCATTGTTCCATTTTACAGAAACATCAAACCAGTCCCCCAGCATCGCACAGGGTAGTGGGCCATGTGGTGGCTGAGCCAGGGTCTCAGGGGACAGTACGGTGTTTCAGGTGAGCACAGCGGACTGGGGGGCCTCTCTGCCTTAGGAAGCAGCTGATCCAGGACTCCGATCACCATCCCTGCATGGGAAACCTCTCCAGACACAGTGACTGACTTCTGTCTACCTGTGGTCAGTTTCTAAAAGTCAAGTTCACGTGGTAAGCCCCAGGCCCGCTTTCATTGTTAGGAATATTTGGACTTCAAAGGGCGGGAGACTGGGAGCCCGTGTGGCTTCTTGGGGACCAAAAGGGTGAGGATGGCTGTCCTCACGCGTAGCTGGCAGCCCCAGGCCGACTTCCCGGTCCCCTTCCTTGTCTGCTTTCGCCTCTTGGCCCCTTTCCGGGTCCGTAGGAAGTGCTCACTAACTAGTTGCAGAGTAATGAATGGACTGCATTCCGTGTGGACACGTTTGTTCCTCATTTGGACTTTGGCTCCTGAGTCTCAGGGACGGGACGGGGCTTTCTCCTTCCCCGTGCCCCGCGGGGCTTGGCGCGGAGCCCTGGCTGGAGGAGGCGTTCCATGGGTACACACTGAACAAGTGCATACATGGGTTTCTGTTCAGCTGCTGCTGAATCGCCCGGCTGGACCTGGTCTGGGCACAGACTCGGGCCCGCTCTTAGAAACGCTCCCGTGTTCGCGCACTTCGGAGCGTGTGTCTGAGCCCGCAGCCTCCTGAGCCTGCAGCAGGGAGCCAGGAGCTGTGAGCGCACTCAGCGCGCCGACCGCCTCTTGCAACGCGCCGACCGCCTCCTGCAACGCGCCGACCGCCTCCTGCAACGCGCTGACCTCGCTGAGGGCACAAGGGAGGGGCCGGGGGTGGGCCGGGGGCGTGCTGGGGAAGGTGGGCCCCAGTCAGGACAAGGTGACCGCCGTGACCTGTGGAGTCGTGTCCACTGTGTGAGCTTAATGCAGATTGGTTAGTTAGATTCAGTTGGAGCGATCGGAAACATCACCCTTCCCCCAAACCCTTACTTAGGAAGCACGGCCTTGGCAAGACAGAGGTTTCTGTTTCTATTTATTTATTTATTTTCATGTGAGAAGTCAGAGGGAGTGCAGTCGAGGGTTGGCATGTGACATGGTGCTCCTGTCTTGTTGCTGTTCTCAAGATCACCTCCTGGCCCAGGATGCCAGCTGGAATACCAGCCATCGTGTCTGCATTCAGAAAGCAGGAAGGAAGACAGGCAGAGGCGGGGACAAGCACACAGTAGGCACACTTCCTAGCAATTGCAGACACCTCTTCCAGTGACATCCCGTCAGTCTGAACTAAGTCATTTATCCAAATATAGCAGCAGGGGAGGCTATAATTTATTATTCTGGGGGACCCTGCAGTCAGCTAGTATCAAAGGTTCTACGGTACCATCGAGAGAGAAAGGGGTGAGCTGATATTGAAGTCAGAACCACACATGCGAGCCTCCCTGTCCTCTATTCCACCTTCCAAACCTCTGGGCCAGAGAGGGTAGCTGTTATGGCCAATTGGGTTTTAAGGAACCAGAGACAGAAAGATGAATGGCTTGCTCAGGTCACAGAGTTGGGTCTTAGAGGAGCTGGGATTTGAATCTAGACTGTCAGGAAAACCTGCGTGGTTTGCTTGTCCTGCTTTTTGATTAACATGATGTTTTCCTATGGACAAGAAATGTGTCAGTACCCCATGGAAAATGGCCATTCCTTTGTGTCTCATTCGGCCATTCTGCACTGTGTGCCCACTACGGGCCACTCGTCCTTCTCAGCCTGACGACACCGCTCTCGCACTCGTCTCTGTATGCCCTGCATTCCCGCAGGGGCCAGCACGCAGGGGACGCGCCATGCACTTTTGTTGAGTGAATTCATTAGTTAATTCGTGAAGCTATGTCACAGGGCCATGTATTACCCTGGGCTTTTTCTCAGGACTCTTGTCTATGTGTCCCGAGGCGCCAGCTCATTCTGCACTCACCAGGCCACAGAGGCTGTTTCTCCTGCGCTCTTCAGAGTCTCGTCCGGCCCAGCTGTGCCGGGTACCCTGCTGGACCCTGGGGACCTAAGACGGGAAACGGGCCGACGGTTTTGAGAGCGACGATGAGCCCTGCAATTTAGCTAAATACTTCATGTAAGTACTGCAATTCTGCTTACCGCTCAAAACAATGTTTGTAGGTCGTGGCATGACCACTTGGTGGGTATGACCTAGACTTAGGGTGCGAACACGGTTTTCCAAAGGTCATATGGGCAATAAGTAGTGGGGCTAGGAAGCCCACTCTGGCTTGTTGGACTCCAAATCTTTTATCTGTGCATCATTCGTGTTATTTATTTACTCATCTGTAAAGATTTGACCGATCAGTCATTGAAACAGGTGCTTTGCATTACCCAGGGCAGTGAAGACCCAGGAGCTGGATAAATGACAGTTAGAAAACCTGGTTTGCTCTGGTCACATATGACCCAGGCATGCCCCTCTGTGACCCCTACTCCCCCAGTGCCAACACACACACTCATTCATTCTCTCTCTCTCTCTCTCTCTCTCTGTTTCTGTTTATTATCTTGGCGTTCTGCTCAGATGTTTCCAGCCAGCTCAGTCACTCTCTGCAGTGAAGTTCCCAGGGCTGTCACCCCAGGCCCTCGAGTTCCTCCCTCCACCAGCCATCTTTTCTTTTGTCAGACCTTCTCTGTTAGCCAAGCACTGTGTGACGGACGGGGAGGCACCCCTGGCTGAGGGGTGTGTGTGAGGCCACACACTGAGTCAGCCTGGCTGGGAAGGGAGGCGTGAGGCCGGATCTCAGGGGTCTCCAGCAGTCGGGCGTCACCAAGCGCCCAGCACACTTCAGCACACACGTCAGGGACAGCTGTCAAGACGCGGGGCTGTCCTGCGTGGTTGCACAGGGCTTTTCCGTCATGTCTTTATTGCTTCTGGCCCACGCTGGCCCCAGAAGGGCGGCTCAGAGTGAGAACTCATTTTACAGCCCAGGGAAAGGAGGTCCCGCCAGTTTAAAGGGAGGATCTGCATTCAGAAAGCCAGCATATGTCAGACGGGGGTTTTGGGTCCCCTCCCGGCCCTGCTGAGCTCGCCTCTTCACACGATTTCAGGAAGTCCTTCCCGCCAGACCCCTTTCTACCCCTGTGCCCGCCTCCTCGCCTGCTGAGCTCTGATCATCGCAGTTTTCCTTTTGACCCTCGAGGTCGCCATGCCCTAGGACCAGCCGCAGCTGGTCCCCCTTTCCTATGTCCAGTGACTGGCACCTTGTCACTCTGATCTCAGCTTCATGACCTTTTCTCCTACGGCCTTCCCTGGGCACTCAGTGTAGGCCCTCTCTGCCATAGCATATACCTTTTTAATGCGTTGTTTTGTTTTTGTTTCTTATTGTCTGGCCCTCTCCCCTCCCCCGCCCCACGTAGCATTGTGAGAGCAGATCTCCTAGGAAGGCGGGCTGCCTCAGGACAGTGGCTCAGAGCCGGGGCTGGCAAACGTGTTCTGTAAAGGGCTAAGTCGTAAACATTTTAGGCTTTGAGGGTACATACAGCCTATGCTGCTACCACTCGACTTAACCGTGGGGAAGCCGCCACAGACAACGTACGCGGAGGGGCTGTGCTCCAAGAACATTTTATTTATAAAACCTGGGGGTAGTCAAGATCTGGTCCTCGGGCCATAGTTAACAGCCCCCAGGTTAGAATGTTGATTGCTTTGAATCAGCTGAGCCAAGTTGGAGTCCTCTGCCTCTCCTTATCTTGGAAGCGTGCTCAAGTTCCTCCCTTTCGCGGTGCCTCAGTTTCCCCATCTCATCTGCATATTAGAGATAATGGCAGAAGTGATCTTATGGATTGTGAGCGTATTAGACATACCTGGCTTGTTTGCTGCTCAATCCCCAGCCTCTCCGGGGGTCCTGTGCTGAGCAGGGACACAACATACACACTCGTGTATGTTTATTAAACACATGAACGGCTGGGCAGCACCTGGGTGCCAGGCCTTGTACTGGGCTCTGCGGAGTCGATGAACCAGTTGGCTGGGCTCACTGCTCTCACCATATTCAGAGTTTCAGGGCTGTGGCAAAATGGTTTTTGCAGGTGGGGTAGCAAATGCCACGCCCCCTGGCAGGTGACAGTGATGAGGGAAGCAGGGAGTGGTGGCAGCAGTGGAAATGGAAGCACGCATGCCCCCTTCTAAGTTGCAGCCATGGGCCAGGCAGGCCCAAGTTGCAAGTCTGATTATTCAAAACAGTTGGAATAAGCTGTACTTTACGGTGCAGTGTTGCAACTGTTATAAGCAACAACTGACCTGACAGCGCAGAAGAAACCAAACCCAAACACCTCCAAATGAGCCACATGGACACAACTGCAGGTTGGGTTCATTTGTCCCTGTCTCACAAGCCCCTGTGATGGAGAAAGAAACTGAGGGTCAGGGAGGTCCGGCAGCTTGCCCACAGACACAGCTGGCACGGAGAGGCTCTGGGGTTTGAACCCAGGTTCAGCTGACTCCCAAACTGTGGGTTCAGTGCCTGTTGCTCCAATTGCCATTGGATGAAGAGGCAGGAGGGGGGCTTGGGAGGTCCATTTCGGTGACTGGGAGCTCAGCAGCCCTCAGAGTCACACCCTTACCCTCCTTCCAGCCTTGAAGGTTGGCTATAAGACTGGCCCCTGCAGAGGGCTGACCTCAAAAGCCAGTCAGAGCAATGCCCATCCCAACAGGACTCAGCTCCTCAGCCCTCCAGGGCGCCCCTGCCCATCTCCCTCCAGCACATCTGCTCGTCTATGTGATGTCTGCAACCTTGGCTTTAGCGACTTTGGCAGAGGGACCTGGGCCTCAAGGCCCCTTTTGCCCGTCGCCCTAGATGACCCAGGAGAGGGAGGGTGGAGCAAGGTGCCCGGAGGCATGACTTCCTCCCTCAGTGGGGTCTGGAGAAGAGGACATAGTTTTTGGAGCCGAGCAGACCGGGATTGGAATTCTAGCTCCGCAGCCAGCCACCTGCTGGGTGACCTTGGATCAGTTCCTTCACCTCTCTGAGCCTCAGTTTCCTTGTCTTTGAAGCAGGTGCAAGAGTCTGTTCTTTGCAGAATTGTGCTGAGACAGTGTGTGCACCCTGGTGGCACATGGGCTGGGGCGCTGTGGTCACGCACAAGTCGCAGGTCCTTTCTTCTTCTCCCCTCCTCCTGTCCTCTTCTGTTCCTGACCCGGCCGACCCCTGCTGCGGCTCGCTAGCCAAGATGCTGCCTGTGGAACCTGGGTGGGTCTCGGCCCCTGTCTCCCCCCTTCCCAGTGCCAGGGCTGGAAGGGAAGGGTTTGGGCATAAATTACGCCCATGTGCTCCCTCCCTGCTGAGGGAGGGGAGGAGGGGAAACACATGGGCCTGGTGGGTGCAGTACTTTCCGTGTGCAGCTGTCAGAAACAATGGAAGGGAAAGACGCAGCTCAGCGAGGCGTCCTCCCCGCCCTGCCGCCCTGCCCGACGGGACGGCCCGGCCCGAGTTCTCGGAGGCCTGCGCGCCTGCGGAACACAGACCCCTCCTCGTGCCAGCCCAGGCTGTCCTCACGGCTGCCCAGGTGCACCTGCACCTTCGTCATTGTTCATTCATAACCCTGTTCATTCATTTCTTCGCTCCACAGATGCTTCCCAGCACACGCGTGCTCTGGGCCAGCCAACGCTGTGGGCTAAGGATCGGGACCAGTGGGAGAGACAACGTGGTAACCAGCTTTGAGTGCAGTGCTGGAGGTTGGTGCCCCAGGCTGTACAAATAAAGAAAGACTTCTAGAATCTTCCTTTGATCTCGGGAAGAGCGGCTATGAACACAGGGCAGGTACCCAGCAGACCGGGAACGGGGCGTGCTTGGAGGCGTGCGCAGCAGGAGGCGTGCCGTGGGGGTGGTGAGAGCCACGTTCAGGCCTCTCCTTTGGGAGGGACCTCTCCCTCTGCCTCAGTCTCCCTCCGGCTCCTGTCCATCCATTTCCTGCCGAGCCAGTGTCCCATGTCAATTGTGTGTGATGTGCACGCTGTCTCCATGTACTCCTCCCCACAGGCTGGGATGTGGGTCTTCTTGTCAGCTCTATTTTTCTTTACCTCTAGGTTGTCTAATCCACTCCCCTCATTCAATTGCCACCTCTACGTTGATAGCCCCCAAGCCTACACCTTTCTGCAGAAACTTCTAGCTCCAGACCGTAGACCCAAGATCCTATTTAGCATCTGCACTTGGATGTTGCCATCTTCTCAGACTTAACAACTGAATTTGACACCCTCCCTCCTATCCTGGGCTCTTCTCAGGCACTGGCTCCATCACACGCCCGGCAGTGCAGCTTAGAGATTTGGGGGCCATCCACGGTCCCTCTTTATCTCCCCCACCCCCCAGTGTGAGCACTGTAAGTCTTGCATCCTTGGAAACCCCTCAGTCCTGGGCACACTGGAATGGTCGATCACTTTACTAAAATGCATAGATAAAAGCCCAAATGTCTACCATGACCTAAAAGGCCCTGCGCAACCCGACCCTGAGTAGCCTCACCTTGCCCTCCTTTCACCTTGTTCTTGGGGTTCCGGACTGTACTCCTTCACCACTCAGAGCATTCGTGCATTCCATTGTTCCCTGTTTCTAGAACATTCCTCCCCTTTTTGCTTAACTTCCTTTCACCTTTCAGATTAAACATCCCATCCTTTGCTTAGAGAAGTCATTCTTGGCACCCCCCGCCCCCAGAATTGATGAAGCTGTGCCCCATCATACATTCTCCGGGTCCTTCTCTCAGCTCCTTCGCACGGTTGTTCCATGGCTGCCTTCTCGCCAAGAGCGTCCGCGCACATCACGAGGGACCTTGTTTCTCTCTGTTTCCCACCCGCGTCCGCGGCCCTCACACAGTGCGGGGTCATGTGAGGGGAGCACGCTGCCTGTGTGCACCCGACTCACAGGGCTTCGGCTGCCGGGAGACAGGAAGTGTGTGTCCTAGAGAGAATATTTGGGTGGCTTTGTAGAAGAGGGATTCAAGAACATATACCCATTGAGGGAGATCGGTTAGGAGGCCCTTGGGGCATTTTAGATGGCATGAACTTGTGAGTGTGTTGGACTTGGGGGGCTGTAGCCTTGTGAGGTTGACTCTTCATGGCTTGGAGATTGACTGCATAGGCGGTGATGAAGTTGGCAGTGATGAAGACGTGTCTCCCAGGTTTTGGGTTGGCGGGTTGGGTGTCTGGGTGCAGGTCACGTGGATAGGCACACTGCATTCTGCTGTGATCATGCAAACACTAGGAATCAGTCAGTGTGGCGGTTGTGGTTTCTTGACTGCCTGCTCCCAATAGTTTTGTTAAAACTCATTTCCTTGCATCCCCTGCTTGGATCCATTTTATCCCCCACCCAATCCCCCAGGTCCTGGTAGAAAAGAGCAGAAGTCACAGAGAGTCAGGAGAGAGATGTTTGTAGGACTCACGGAGGGCTATAGCTCAGACAGATGGACAGAACTCTGGGCTGGCCGTTAGGATGTCTTGGTGCCAGTCTCAGGATGGGTCCTCACCAGCTCTGGGACCTCGGAAAACTCCCTGTCCCTCTCTGGCTCCCCATCCCCACTTCTACAGGGGGTTGATTGAATTCAGTAGCTCTCAACCCTGGCTGTATATGAGAATGATATGGAGAGGTTTAAAAAATACGGACAGTCAGGTCCCACCCTCTGGAGATTCAGATTTTATTGGACTGGGGTCGGACTAACACAAGGGCATTTTTCTAAATCTCAGCAGGTAATTCCTGTCGCAGCCCAACTGAGAAGTACTCCATCGGACAGAGTAGCCTCAGAGATGGTTCAGTGCTGGAAATCCAACCTAAGAACGGTCCTCTTTGGACCCCCAGGGTCCCTGCTTTTACCTGCCTTCCATCTCTGTCCCCTAAGTCACCTGCCTCTCATGGTCCTGGACTTGAACTTGGGCTCTGGGGTAGCCACGGAGACAGCTTCAGCTGAGGATGGGAGGCAGCAACGAAAAGCCTGTGGAGAGAGGGGGATGGGGCTGGAGTCCTGTGACGAGGAACACATTGAAGCCATTAACATTTAATCAGTTTGGTATTGTTCTTCTGGAGACCACAGCTTATGAGGCTGCTTAATAAATGTCTGGTCGGGGTCCAATCCAGAGTCACCAAATGGGTGTTGCTATGGTTTCGGGGGAGGTTGTTTCCCACACAAGTTACTGCTTCCCAACCCAAAGTGAAACGCCAGCATCTTCCCTCCGCTGCTTAACTCTGTCCCTTCCCTGAGGAGCCTGGGGTGGCCGATCATCTGCCTGGGCCCCAGGCCACCCCCTGGCTCTGGCGGTACCAGTCATTGGTGGCACAGTCCGTGCCGGCCTCTGAGAGCGGCCCGTGCGTCCTCACTCTCCCCTCTTCCCGGGGGTGGCATTGCTCAGCTGGTGCCATCGACATGCCCGGGTTTCAGGGTCCCTGTGTGAGTGACCCTGGGGCCCTTGATCTGGGTTGGGGGGCTGGCCAGGCTGGGCTGGCAGGCAGTGTGTGTGTAAAAGTGTGTTTGTACACGTGAACGAGTGGGCGAGGTCCCGTGACTGAACCTGCGTAGGTGAGCGCGAAACTGTGCAGCGCGTGTGTTGGTGCTTGAGTGTACTTGTCAGTGGGTGAGTGTGTGCTGGATGTGACCGTGTGTGTGTGTGTGTGTGTGTGTGTGTGTGTGTGGCATTAACTGGAAGTGAGCACCTAGGCAATGCTGCTAAAGCTGCAATTTAATACAAATGAGCGTTTATAAAGTCCAACATAAAACTACTCGTATAAGTATCACCCAGCTGAAGAGATAAACCTTTACCAAGCAGCTGAAGCTTTCTGTGCACGCTTTCCTGACTGTATCCCCTCCAACCCCGCTGCCCAAGAGTGGGGGGGCTTGGGCTTTCCCCCGTTTGTTTCGATAGACAGGCTTCTTCCACCCTTGCATCTTCCTGGGAGACATAATTCAGTGTGAGAACGTGCGTGCACGCAAGCTCGTGCGTGGTATTGGGAGTTGGGGGGGGGATGTGAGGTGGTGGGGAAGTCTGGGAGTCGGAAACCCTTTTAAAATGCCCAGTGACATCTCCTAGGTATGCGACTGGAGCTCCCTCACCTCTCTGAGCCTGTTTCCCAACGATGAAATGAGGAGGGGATGAAGTGATGGGATATGTGCCAAAAGAAAGAGCACATACTTGGAACTCAGTTATCTTTAATTTAAAAAAGAATTAACCATGAATGAGGACTCAAGGGGCACACAACTTTGCAGAAGGAAAAAATAAAACAAAGCCAATGATTGGCTGTATGCTCTTCAGGGCAGGTGGCGGAATGCTGGCGAGAGCTGGATCTTCCCTCCTTCCTTCCTTTCTCCTTCGTTCTTCCCTGCCCCCTTCCCTCCCCGCCCCTCCTGGAGTTCCTGAAGTGTTTTCCTCTTTTGGAGTGGTTCGTGTCTGTGCAGTGGGGAGTTCCAGGAGGAGCAGTTTTGCCCCAACAAAGGACTTCAGTTGAAGGTCCCCTGCCTGCTCACCGGTAAATAAAACGGCATGTAAAAATGATCATTGGAGGTGCGGTCCATTTTGAATACATGACCGAGGGAAGTGAGCATTGCAAACAAATCCTGGCTGTCAGGCAACACCTGAGTTAAAATAAAACTCCCTGAAAACTGAGGCCAAGATTCACGTCTTAGATGTAAGGAAACAGGAGGTCTTTTCTAGCTCGTCCTTCCACTCAGTCACTTACTCAGCTACATCCTTGCAGTAGGACAGAAAGACAAGACATTTGCTGGTGTCACTGCAAATACACAGCAACCATGGAAATGCGTGGCCAGCACTCCATCGATTCTGCTTTGCATGTCTGTGCTCAACAGTCAGGTTGTGCCAGATACCAGCAGGAGAAAGTGAGACCTGGAAGACATGAGATGCTGATGAGGTAGTATAAAGGCCAGAGAAATGTGACTGATGGGCTGATGGAGGAGGGGTAGAAGGACACTGCCATTACTGTTTTGTACCAGGCACTGTGGGGGGCACTTGGCCAAGACTAATCCTCACACAGCCACTGAGTAATAGTAATATTATCCCCATTTTACAGGTGAACGAACTGAGTCTTAGGTTAAGGTATTTGTTTGCTGAATATCGAGCAGCGCGTCAAACCCAGGCCTGTTTGACTTTCTAGTTCAGCACTGTTTTCTGAAAATAAGCCTGCGGCCAGCACTGTAAGACGACTAGTGTACGGTAGTTGCAGTGAATAACAAAGCAAGAATCTGATACTGACGTGACTATTGTGAAAATCCAATGTAAGATAAGATACAGGGTCTGGCACAAATGAGCTGGTCATCTATACCACATCTTCTATTACAAAATCATAAGCGTGTAATTCCGTAACAAGCAACATCAGACGGAAGCGCGCTTTAGGTGACGTTTTAGGTGCGATGTTCCCATGGCTGTCCGGCTCGTGTGAGACACTCCCGCACGGAGGCCGGCATCACTTCTGCCGGACCCTGCATTTTGGTTAGCATTTGCCTAGGAAACTTCGGAAAGCCAGTTGTGCATTGTACATTTGGCTTTGCAAGAGTGGTCCTTTCACTCCAGGAACCTCAACATTTTTATTTTCTGAGCCTATGATGTAAATCATATATTCCTGATAACAATGTCGAGGGGAGATTCTTGAGACAAAAGAAAGGGAAGTAATACCATCTGTCATAGCAGAGGAGCTGAAATCCAAGTTTTATAATCCCTTCTAAAAAGCTCTGAGCTTTTATGATTTGGTAGAATCACAGAAAGATTGTGTGCGTGTGTGGTGGGGAATGCCTCGATGGCTAAGGCTGCAAACAGACTTTTAAATTACTTCATAGTTTTTTTTTTTAATTAAAAAAATTGTTTTTGAACCCCAAATGATCTCCACCATTTTTTTTTTTTTTTTTTAAGATGGGATTAGACGTGAGTTTCACATTTTCAAAGTTCAACTGGTTTGGAGTTTCCTGTCCTAAAAAATGTCTTTAATTAAAAGCAAGGGGGGAAAACGTATTTTTTTTTTAATCCTCATCAAACTAAAAAATGGCTGAAGGGATTTTATTCAAACTTTCCCCCAAAATTCACCTTTTGCCAAGACCCAGCATGGAAAATTTCAGCCCAAAAGGATCACTCTTTGGCAAGTTACCCGAGCTAATGAAAACAGAGGGCATAAAGGGAGTCTGTGTGCAGCTCCAACTGTAGTGGTCACTGGAGCCCACATTGTGTGAGAAGAAGGCCCTCATTCAGTCACTCCCCTTTTAAGTCTTTCTTATCATCAATATGGATGAGACTGGGATTGGAAGTGGTCACCAGACAAAAAGCACTTCACTTTAGGAATACAGTTTGGGTAGTGACGTTATTTCAAGTGGCTTTGCTCAGTTACGATGGGCCTTGGAATAAAGTGCTTGTGATTGCAAAGCTAAGCGTGGGCCCAAGGAGAGTCAGGATTCATTCATTGCTTCCTCCCTTCCTTCACGCGCTCATTTATTTTATCAGTGTTGATCGAGTGCCTGCAACGTGTGTGGCACTGCAACAGATGCTGGACATTCTACGGTGGGGAAATGGGTGTGGTCCTGCACTCGGGCGTCTATGTGCGGGGGACAGAAAGAGTTTAAATTACAATCTGTGACAAATTCTGCAACAGCACGGGGTACTGAGATGGAGGAAGCCAGGCGTGGTGGTACTAGGGGGCCTGTATCTGCAGGGAGGCTGGTGGAGGTCTAATGTACGTTCATTCGCCCTTCAGCAAACGTTCGGTGAGTGGCCACCATGCCCCCGGGGGCCTCAGTGGGAAAACGCTGCTGAATCGCACCTTGATTCTGCCCTCAACGCGTTTTCAGAGCAGTGGGAGAGCCGGCGGGTCAGGCAGGAGCTCTGACACTGCGTGGCACATGCTGTCATGCAGTCGTGTGCGGGGTCCGCTGGAGCGATGGGGAGGACAGCTGAAGAGGCTGGGCTGGCAGTGGCCAAAGAAGGCCTCTCTCGGGAGGGACCACCGAACAGGCGTCTGTGAGCGTGGATGTTGGGAACACGGAGAAGGATGAGAACCAGAGCTGCCTTCTAGGAGCCTCTAGTTGGTCTTGCTTCCTGACCACACACCTGTCTGAGGGCCTCTCCAGCAGCAGGCACGGCACTTGTGTCAGACGGACTGGGTCCCTTTCTCTGACATCTCACAGGGTACCCTGGATTTCACAGGGATGTCCAACCTTTTGGCTCCCCTGGGACACATTGGAAGAAGAGGAATTGTCTTGGGCCACACAGAAAATACACTAACACTAACGATAGCTGATGAGCTAAAACAATTTTTAAAAGGTTGCAAAAAAATCTCATAATGTTTTAAGAAAGTTTATGAACTTGTGCTGGGCCGCATTCAAAGCCGTCCTGGGCCACATGCGGCCCGTGGGCCGTGGGTTGAACAGACTTGTCCTAGGGCAGTGCTTTCCAACCTTTTCCCACCTGTGTACCCATTTCTGTACATTCTACCCCTTGTTTTTAAAACAGCTGTTTTTAAATACACTTTTGTTCAGTGTCTATCTTAATGTAAAATAGTAAAAATGAGGTCATAAGTTAGGAAAGAAAAATTACTACACTGAAAGTATAAACCACAGATTTAATTTTACAATATTTATAACAGTTAAATATGGATAATGATAATCAAATATTTAAACATTAAATTAAAAAGTACTTGAAAAGAATCATGATTAAAGAAAACGAACTCACTTTTTACTCAGTCAATAACTAACTGATCAGTCTGGTTACGGATGTAAGTATGTTTGGGGAAGTTCTAGAGAGGCGCAAATGGATTGTTCTGGAACTGTGTGTAATGACTGGTAGAAGAGCGGTTTGGGGGAGGGGTTCCTAGCCACGCCCTCACCCATCGTCATTCGCTAAGGTGATCTAATTTCGAAGTGTCTCCATGAACCGGTGATTCAGACTTAACATTTATTGTTCCATAACTAATGTTTTGCATGTTTTTAACTTGACTCGTTTTTTCGTCATTACTGATTATTTTTCGCACACTCCTGAACAGCCCAGTATGTACTCCTGGGGGGACGGGTGCCACCGTTTGGGGACCGATGACCTAGAGTATGAGGGCTTGCCTCTTGGAATCAGACAGACTGTCTGGGTTCAGATTCCAGCACTGGTACTCCCTAAGCTGTGTTGGTTTAGGCGAGTTGCTCTCTGTGCTACCGTGTCCCTATATGCAAGGCAAATATTTACGTCCTAGGACTGTTTTCAGGACTAATTGGGACCAGCTCCCATCACCCCGATGTTGCTAAGTGCTGCGCTTCACTTCCCCACACCACTGCTCGCTCAGTCTAAGGCCTGTGGGTGGAGTACTTGAAATGTCAGGCACTGTGCTGGGGATTTAGCAACGGCCACGCCAGACCCTGGGGTCTCCATCCTATACGTGTTTAAATTTCCAAACGTTCTTTGCCTCTTCTACCCAGTTAAATAGCTAGTTGTTATCTCTGTAACTAAAAAAAAAAAAAAAAAAAAAAAAAGGGGGTGTGTGTGCTTATTTGTTTTTCATCAGCACATCTGGCTTTTAGGTGAAAATCTCTGCCAGAAAATTTGAAATATCTTGTTACTTTAAACATCAGAAGGCTGGGAACTTTCCCATTATTAATTGGAAGTAAAAATTTCTTTGTGGCCCAGAGCAAGGGCAAAACTGTGATTTCACAGGTCAGTGGAAAGCTCACCATGGCTGTTTTTGCTCGGTATTAATTTTATTTAGGGAGTACGAGGAACTGAAGGAAGGTGGTTTCCAGAATGATAAGTCAATTTGGCCATGTAATAGCCCCAGGAGGCTACTAAAGCGGGGACGCATTGCCCATGTGTGGACTTGGGCCATCATTTCGCCTTCCTGAGCCTCAGTTTCCCTTTGTGTAAAACCAGGGTAACAGAACCTCCAGTGTCGGGCGGTTTGAGGTTTAAACGCGTGTATGCACATGGCAACACATGCCAGTGCTGTACAGGGTGAAGTCCTGGTCACTATGGTTTTTGCTTTTGAGACTGGAGATGTGACTGACTTAGGGCGCAGGGACATTTCCTCTTTTTCTATTTTCTGGATCTTTGGGTAGGTCAGAGGTAGTGGTGGCGGAGAGGGGCTCTGAGGAGACCTGTTGGGGCATCGGGTAGGTGGCTGGATAACCTGTTACTGGGAAGTCTGCTCTCCTTTGAAAAAACTGCCAGATCTTTGTGAGAATTTCCCCCGTTTTCTTTAGTGAGCTTGTTTTTGTTTTCACATGTTTGCAAATCCTTGCAATGTGCCCTTCCTATAGTGGGTGCAGAAGGGGGGCTTGATTTGAACGTGTGTGTGCAGACGGTGGTGTGTATGACGGGGCGCCCGGCCGGTGGCAGGCTTTTCTAGGGACAGCTTGGGTTGTGCCTCCCTACGCCCCCTCCCCAGCATCAGACATCGAACCGCCCTCCCTCTGCCACCGCATCCTTCCTTGTCATCTCTAGGGAGGCAGGACACAGAACCCAGGCCCAGCCCAGCGCGCTAGAGCCAGGCTGGGGACCACCGGCCTCGCCGGGGCTCTACGAGGTTGGCCGGTGCCCCGGGGTCCCCAGGTCGCCGGTGCTGGCACTCGCGACCGCCCCAGAGCGCGCAGCTGGCCGCGCCGCCCTCCAGCCGCGGGCACTGACCAGGCCGAGTGTGAGCGCCGGGATTCCTGCTCCCGCCTTAAATATGCCGGTTATTTTTATCTCCCTACGTCAGGCAGCGAGGGCCATCCCACCAGTGGCCTCCGCGGTGCTACACAATGTTTCCCTTTAGTCGGGAGGGGAAATGGAGGGAGGCCAGACTTCCTGATCACATGGTGCTGAAGTCAATGAAAAAAAAAAAATAACGAAGGGGGCCCCCTCCCTTTCTCTTCCATACCTGGCCCAGGCCCCCTCCCCCAGCCGCGCCCCTCCCCCAGCCGCGCCCCTCCCCCAGCCCGGGCTCTGCGTGGAAGGCCGGCACGGGCTCCCGGCAGGGGGCCAGGCGGGCAGGAGGGAGCAAACATAAACACGAGATTGTTGCAGTAATTGGTGGCTCTGAAAACACTGAGGAAATGAGAGGCTTGTACGAAACATCAGCCGACAAGAAACGGGGTGATGTCAGACAGCCTTCCAGGATTAGCAACCCTTAAAAGCTCCGCGAGCCCGCGGCCGCGGCGGGAAGTGCTCGGCGCGCCGGCTGCGGGCGCTCCCAGCTCCCAGCCGCCCCGTCCCCGCGCCCCGCTTTCTCCTTTGCTTCGCTCCTTCCCTTTTCTCTGTTCTTTTTCTTCTCTCCTCTCCTCTTTTATCTTTTCATTTTTCTTTCTTTTTTTTTAAATGCTCTTTTCTTCTTCCGTCCTCTGTTTCTCTTTTATTTCTTCCCGCTTGTTTATGAAAAGAGAAAGACCACATCAGAAGACTTTCATTTCCAAGCCACCTGGCCCTTTTATATCTTTTCCTGACTTTGAACCGCCAAACCGGACTAAACCCTGACGTGAACCCCAAGGGCACAAATGACACTTCAGTGTCTGTTGCTTGACGTTGCTCTTGCTCTTCTTAGTGCTGGTGAGCATTCACTTGTCAACCATGTGCAAACATGTTGGGAGGGCCGGGGATAAACAAGAGGCGCGTATCAAGGACAAGGTCACCCAGAAAGTGGCATTCAGTGCTTGCAAAAATCTGGCAGTTTCAGAGGAGAATGTAGACTTCCCAGTGACGTGTCACCTGGCCACCCAGCCTAATAACTCCTGCCACCTCATTTTCGTTCATGGTGGGGACAACTAAGGAAACCAAAAGCACAGGCAGCACGCCCCTCTCCCGGCCCGCGGGCAGTGCGGCTAACAGCCAGGGAGCAGGGCCTGGGGCCAGGTCCACCTGGAGCCCGCCTGCCTCTTTAAGCTGGAGGCCGGGTCTCATCTGTTCAGTGACACAAAAGGTGCCGCCTGTCGGGGCGCTCCCTGGGTGTTTGGCAGAATTAATGAGGTGATGTTTGGAAAGGGCTCGAGCCTCTACCACCAAAGGCACCCAACGGCACCCTTTCAAAGAATGATTTATGTCCAGCTTTCCCCAAATAGGAACCAAAAGAGGGTTTTCTGCTCTCTCATCTTTAGAGCAGATGAATTCAGCACCTGGATGCTTGCTTCGGGGCATTTCAGAAGCTTTAGAATCTGTCTTATTAATTGCTCTGTCACCCTCTACTGTGAGGGTAGGCTTCCTTCCTCTCTTTCGGAGACCCAGGAAAAGGTCACATCAAGGTCGAGCCTGTACACCCTTGCAGGAATTGGACCGGTTCCAAAGACTTGGGTTCCCCTCATCACTGCTCATGATGAGAACAATGGCCCTCAGCCTTAACCCCTGCCCCCCACACTCATAAATCTTGTGGCGATTTAGCACCCCTAATGCTTGCCACTCCCAAGCCGTGGTAATTTGAGCCAAGTGTACTTTTTAGTCAGATCCAATATACCTGTGGTTATGCCACCCACCAAGAGGCAGGTAACAGCCCTGTTCTCCCGGTCCCGTGGGCACACTTTCCATCTTTGATGTTCCCATTATGTTCTGCGCATCCCACGGGGACACCTCACTTCGTCTGTCTTCTTCTGATGTCCCTGTAGGAGATAGCATGGCCTCCACGTCCTCAATTACTCAACCCCAGAAGCTTAGGCTCTTTCTTGTCTATTCCTGTTCCCTCTCCATACATATTGAGGTCAACAGACCCTGCTGTTATCACAGGAAATCTCAGGGTCTCCATCTCCTGCAAAGAGGGCTGACCACATTCTCTGAGTGCCTGGGAGTCTCACAGTTGGAGGTTAAACCTCAGATTTGCTACTCAGGAGCGTCACTACCTCAGGTAAGTCATTTTGACGCTAGGAGCCTCAGTTTCCTCATCTATAGAGTGGTGATAACAACAGACCCACCTGCTAGGCTTGTCGTGAGGATTACATTAGATGGGGCACCGGAAGGACTGGGTGCCGTGCCTACCACAAAGCAGGTGCTCTGTAAACAGCGACCGTTGGCTGTCATGCACCATGCCGGTGCCCTTCAGACTCCACCATGCTGCACGGTCACCTGGGGTCTTGGTAAAACACAGATTCCCGGGTGCCACCCCATAGCTCCTGATTCAGCTGGAGCCGGGTGGGGCCCCAGGAGCTGCGTTTCTGTTAACAACTAGCTCCTGCTGATGCAGGTGCTGCTGCCCTGGGACCACACTGAGCTGTGCTGTGGACGAAGTCAGATCTGCTTGTGTCTCTGGCTCCCTTTGTCCACGCACTTTGGCGAGGTCAGTGCGGTGCCTTCTTCTCCCGGCCCAACTCACCTCTCTATCCTACTCGCACCAAACTGCCCCCCATCAACACCCCACAGCCCCCCCAGGCCCCCTTCTTCCCTCTCTTCACTGCCTTGTGAGCATCGCCCCCCAAGGCCCAGATGTAAGGCTTCCTCGTGTCTGAAGCCTTCCAGGCTTTTCCTCCCAGAGCCAGCCTCCTTCCTCCACTATGCTCTGCTCTCCACTCGGACTTCCTCGTGGTGTTCACTAGACTCTGAGCAATCACCTATGGATGTGCTGTGTCCCCCGCTGGTCAGTGGGCTCCTCCCAGCATGACCCAGGTCTTGTTTGTCTCAGTGTCCCAAGGGTACCCACAATTCACAACTCACGGAGTGGCTCAGTACTGTTTATTGAGTGAATAAGAGAATGCATGAACAAGCAGCCCTCCTCCAGGAAAATCACAGCCTACCTGATAGGATTGTGGGGTGCTCTGGGGCCTCACACACACTCCACAGCCCCTAGCCTCCAGGACACCATCCCTGACCTGATTTAGGGACGGAATGCCATTATTCCTACAGCTCTACAATCCCTCTTCCTGCATATCACTGAATCGTCGTGACATTATTCTCCCCACTCACGAGAGGGTGATTGAGACTAGGGGAGAGGAAGTGACTAGCAAAGTGAGAGAGACAAGCTCAGGTCAGCTTGGAGACAAAGATCCCCCCAACCCCACCAAACACACACACGTGTGCATGAGCATGCTCACACATGCACGTACACACACACACACACACACACACACACGTGCACGCGCGCACACACACACGCACGTACACACACACGTGCACGCGCGCACACACATGCGCGTGCGCACACACACATGCACGTACACACACACGTGCACGCACACACACACATGCGCGTGCACACACACACATGCACGCACACACACACGTGCACGCGCGCACACACACGCACGCACACACACATGCACATACACACACACGTGCACGCGCACACACACACGCACACACACACACATGCACATACACACACACGTGCACGCGCGCGCACACACACACGCACGTACACACACACGTGCACGCGCGCACACACACACACACACACACACCTAGCAGTTACCTCTTTAAGGAGATTAAGGCTGGCAGCCGCTTCTGGAAAGGTCTTGCCACAGTGTTCCCTTATGGCAGCTGAGAGGGTTTGGACTTCTCCAGGGTTACTCCCAGCAGGCCTCAGCTCTGGGCGTGGAGTTTCCTGGGCATCTTCCTGGCCTTAGCTGCTCCCCGGGAAGCCCAGAGCGGCAGCGGGAGGGCTGCTTCTGGGCCAGCTCTGGAGCCTGAGGAAGAGATCTGAGGGACCGGCACGACCTGCAGGCAGACCTGGTGACCGAATCGCTTTAGCTGCACTCCGTGTGGAGTACCCCAGGGCTAAGGTGGCGCTGGTTATGATGACAGTGTTTGGGTGCGTTCGTGTACCTGACTGTTTCATGGACTTCGCACTGAAGCCTCTATGGAGCCCTCACAGGAAGCCGATCACATAGCCGTTGCTATTGTTATTATTCCTGCGTGTATGAGGACACTGAGGCTCAGCAAGTTTAGATAACTTGCTGAAGGTCACACCGCTAAGCAGGAGAAGCTATGTGGAAAACACGCATCCTCACTGCCATCTCATGGACGTGGTCACTCAAGCCAGAGAGTCCCCGGGGAGGAGTGACTGCACCGCCCATCCCCCCCAGGTGGTGAAGGGGGGAAGGGAGGGGAAGTTTTGATGGTCAGACGGTTCTCAGGGCCACGGTTTGGGGCATACTGGTCGAGCAACTCCTCCACGGGGGGACCCGGGCAGCAACCTGGAGCCAGTGTGAGCTTGAAAAAACAGTTTTTTCCTCCAACCACCCACTTTTTTTCTCTTTTCACACAAGCTAGGCTGGGAGGGGCCTCAATAAGGAAGGAAATCAATAGGAAATGCCTTTAGAAAATGAGATTTTTCCGAAAGCATGTCATGTCATCATTCTCGTTGCAAAGCCTTGGGCCCTGCGATTTGAAACAGGAAATCTGAAGGCAGCCAGTGAGAGGCCGGTGTGGGGGCCTGGTCCCTTCAGAAGTCAGCCTGGCGATAGGCTGGCAGCGGTGGGTACCGACACGTCACATGGAGGCCCGTTGAGGGCTCAGTGGGTGTTGGCCTGGACAAGAGCAGCCTTGGACAGAGCAGGACTGTTTGCTTCACACAACTGAGGTTCTGTTGTGAGGCTGGAGAAACAGGCACCTTCTAAGGGGGCCCAAGGGGCCACACTACAACCACTGGGCTAGATACGTCATAGGAGGCAATAGAATGAAATGTTAAAGGCAACACAGCCAGGGGGAAGCCCAGTTTCACCTCATACTAACTAGGGCAACTTATTTCAGCTCTCTGGCCTCTGTTTCATCATCTGTAAAATGGGAGTCATAGTCACACCTTCTTTATAGAATTATTGAGAAGATGACATTTTCTTAAATATTGAGTTCTTGGCCAGTGGCTGGCATCTAGTAAGCACCCTGTAGATCTTAGCGATTTTTATCTCTTCTTAGAGAGGTCGCAGAAGGCTTTCTAGGGGACACTGAGCTGAGATTTAAGAGATGGGGGTAAGCGTTTGATACCTGAAAGCAGATGGACAAGGTCACACCAGACAGAGGGACAGCAAGCCCAGAAACAGGGAGAGATGCACACGGGCGCGTTTGTCCCACGTGGTGCAGCATTCCACCGAGAAAGCAGTGAGACGTGTGCTGGAGGGGCCGACTGGGCAGTGCAGGGAGCTCTGGGCTGTCCGAGTGAGGAGCTTGGACATCGTCCTATAGGTCATTGCTTCTCCAGCTTGAGTCTGCATCGCAGTCACCTGGAGAGCTCATTAGAACACAGTGGCCGGGCCCTGCCCCAGAGATGCTGGTTCAGGAGGTCTGGGGTGGAGCCTGGATTTGCATTTCTAACAAGTTTCCAGGTGGCCTGACGCTGGCTGGTCCAGGCACCACACTTGGAGAACCACTGCCACAGGCGGTGATGGAGGGCCGATTCCAGGAGAGGTTTACGGGCAGCTTTCAGGGAAAAATGCGTTCTGTCTTGTTGCTCTCGGAGCCACACTCGTGGCCACCTGAGACCAGAGTGAGAGATGGTTGGAAGCGGAGGGGCAGGCGCTGACGTCCATGGTTCTGCTGTGATGGCTGCCGCTTCCAGGTCAGCGGTACCCGGGGTGGGGCGTTCAGCGGGGCCGTGGGCTGGCGGGGTGCCACTCCAGGCAGCTTCACACTCGAGTTTCCTCTCTTATGGAGGGAAGGTGACATTCTTCCTGGGATCCCCAGGATAGAGAGCAAAATCCAGAGAGCAAAGGAAAACCTCACAATTGTGACTGCAGCTCCTTCCAAGCCCGTGGCTGCCACCCACCTGGGGCTCTGTCAGTAACTGCTGGGGCAGCACGTGGTTCCCTGGGGTCGCCGAGGAGGGGAGGACAGTTATCAAGGCCTCATCCCACCCCTTCTCTGTCAATGCTGGGGGAAAAGCAATATTTAGTTAGTTAAATACCTGGCTATGGTTTCGTTTGAAAAGCTGGCTTTGATTAGGAGACTGCAGGGGTTGATTTATGAGGACAGATATAAAAAAGAAAAAGAACAAGCATAAATGTGTAGAACTCGCCCAAATGATGACTAAAGGGGACACAAAATAGACAGAGCCCTTGTAAGTGGAGACGGAAATGACTTATTAAGCTCTTAGGTGCCATCTTGGGTTCATGCAGTCATAGTTTCTGATGAAATTCTTTCAAGATCTTTGCCTAGACTGGTTTTTAAATCTGGGGGTGCATCAATCAGGGGTTAAGGTGCACACTTCTCCTAGGTAATTCTCACCTCTGAAGACAAGTTTTTTTCCCCTAAGATATATGTGTATTTACATTAAATATAATACATGCAGAGGGTGCCAAAAGTGTATACACTGTATTAAAATTGTCATACTCAATACCTACTGATAACAAAAGATACAAGTCACATTTGACTTCTACAATGACAAGAGGCGCTCAAAGTGGTTACCATCAGCGTCCAGACTCTTCTGATTACGGCGAAGTACTGTTTGAGCAGTGTTGACCAAAGTGTCCACGTGTATCACTGCACATGCTGGTTCAGTTTCGTCCCAAAGTACCACCAGTGTAGCTGGTTTCCTACGGTACACCCATCCTTTAAGGTCCCCCATAGGTAGAAGTCAAGGGGTATTAAGTCAGGAGAACGTGGGGGAAACTCAAATAATGTTGTCAAATTTCAAATACCACTTCAAAATGGTCTTGCACTCCTCAAACAACAACTGTGCTGCCACAATATTCTGTGACTGTCCTGCCTGTCGCATGGTGATGCTACCATTCATTTGATTAATGCCATCTTTTGAGCGATTAACACCGTCTTTTGCGCAAACACCATGCTACACACTGCTACTATAATTCAACTCAACTTTGAAGTTATACATAGATAACATCTCTTAAAATGTGTATACATTTTTTGGCACCCCTGGTATAAAATAAAAATATATGCAATATAGTTTACTTTGCTTCCTGGTGACAGGCTTGTGAAGGGCTGTTCATAAGAGCATTTTTTGGAAAATGAAAAATTGGGAAGAGTCTACAGTGTCCATCAATGGGGGCTTGATTGGATAACCCATCACTACCCCAGACTATGTAATTATATGGGGTGGTGTACAAAGAACAGGGTGGTTCTGTCATGTGTGGATGTGCAGCCACCTCAGGTGTGTGTCTGGTTCATTGCTTTAATGCATGCTTGTCCAACCTGTGGCTCAAGTGCCACATGCACCCCGGGACGGCTTTGAATGTGGCCAAGGCAAATTGGTAAACTTTCTTAAAATGTTACGAAAGTGATGAACAGACCTTTTTATTTATTTTTTAGCTCATTGACTATGGTTAATGTTAGTGTATTTTATGTATGGCCCAAGACAATTCTTTTTCCAGTGTGGCCCAGGGAAGCCAAAATGCTGGACACCCCTGCTTTAATACAACCCTCCCCCCCCCAACACACACACATTCCTATGTCCCCTATGAAAATGTGTGGATATACACTCATAGACAAAGGCTTGGAAGGATGCACATCAAAATGAATCTCTGGGGCGTCCTGTTGTCATGTTTGCATTGTTTGCATTGAAAATAGATTGACGCAGCACTTGTGTAATTAAGACCTCATTAGACACACAACCAAATCCTTACCCTGAACTCCTATGAGAAGAGTGATGAGAACTGCAACCCTGGCCCTCCACACCTTCTCCTCAGGCCCTCGGCAGTGCCCTCTGACTCTTCAGTCCCTTGGTATCTACCTCTTGTCTTGGGCCTCTGGTGATGCCCACTTGCTCTTTGAGCTTCTCTCCTATGAACAGCTCCCCAAGACCACCTGACCTTGACCTGAACCTCATTTCAGTGTCACCCCCATGGCTTACCTCACCTGACCCTGAGCAGAGCTGTCCCCGGAAAGAGTCTGTGTTATGGTTCTTGTGGACTGGCTCTTTCAGTTTGGCACGGCCCCATTTCTTCTTGTCCCCTTCTCTGCCTCCCTTCCTTCCTCTCTCCTGCAGGCTGACAGGTGAGACAGTATGAGCCACACCACCATACCCGGGAACACTCCAAAGGTCCCACCCATCCAGGTCTGTGCATATATATAGCCCTGGCACACCTTGCTCTCTCTTTCCTCAAGATGCAGCCCACCTCTCCCTGGCCCGCTGCCTAGAAAGCTCTGGGCAGGTATTCCTTCTGCACTGATTTCAGAATCTCATTCCTGGGAGGTCTGGCCTGGTGGAGCCCACAAGTCCATGGTGGGTACCCAGGAGAGATCTGCTTCCGGGACACTCACGGGATCGTGTGTTTCCACTGCCCTCAGTAACCTAGCCAAGGAATACGCTAGCTCAAAGCACCTCGGTTTTCCTCATTTGTAAGTTGAGAAGATTGGTTTCGATGGGTTCTGAGCTTGCTCCCAGTGCTGACGTCCAGCGTTTCCTTGCATGCCTTTGTTGGTGCTCACCTCTTCAGGGTGGCCCTTGGACTATCTTATTCCATTCCCATGACAACTCTGTGGAGTCGACAGGGTAGCTCATATTTCTCTCATTTCACAGCCTAGGAAAACAAGGATTTGAGATGGCCAGACATCCAAGGTCATTTAGCTGGCATGGGTCCTGGGCAGGTGTTTGCATATATGTCTGCAAAGAGACAGACTCATCAGCAATTAGAGCTTCTCTGGTAGGCAAAGGGAAGGGTCTTGCAGGCAGAGGGCAGAGGGGAGAGTGGCACACAGGCCTTGCGGTGGGCTGTGCTTTGATTAGCTACATGGGGCTGGAGCAAGGGGTGTGGGAAGGAAGTCAAAGGAGGGGAGGCTGGGCCCCTTTTCCATCTCCTTACCAGTAAGTTTGCCTCCAATACTTCTGCCTCTGGGAAGCCCTCTGGGCAGTGATGTGCTGGGAATGTTTAACAATAGTCCCTCCCCTGCCCCCGCCCCCCCCAACAACAACACCTTCATTTATAGTTACTTACATAACTGATGACCATTTATTCCCACCATAGTTGATTTCAAGTTAGCAATGTGTGGTCACGGAATACTTAGTTAAGAAGAGTTGGTTCTGGGAAGCCAGTAGGAGCCACCTCCACTGAGCTGCTAGCTTTCTCTCTGCTCTTAAACCGGGAGCTACCCCTCTAACTCCTGCAACTGTCACATTAATGAAACCTTCTGTAAACAAGTCTCTTATGCTGGACCTTGTCAGTTTTTCAAGGGCAGTATCTGCATTTGATTAAGTGATTTAATGATGATTACGTGACTCAAATCTACTATTAAAATGTGTAAAAGGACTTAAAGTACTTCATTTTTCTGTGTGTAAGACAATACTTTTGTCTGAAATTGTTAGACCAAAAATTGGGGGTCGTCTTACACACGAGAGTAACCAGTTGAGAGGGCTTCTTAATGTTGGGTTAGAAAAGTAGAGATTGTCTTATATGTGGGGGCATCTTATACATGGAAAAATATGGTACTTGGAATAGTTCTGACACTAGGAAGTGCTGTGTAAGTGAATGCTGTGCCCACTACCTGCCATTTCTCTTCCAGTCCTGCAGGGATGTAGGCTGCTGACCAGACGTCCCGTTTTACACCGGATAAGAAACAACGGTCCTGTCCCATTTCAAACGGGACATCTGGTCAGCCTAGTCTCACTGGGTTAAATTCAAGGTGTCAGGAGACTGACCAGACGTACTGTTTGAAAGGGGACAGGACTGTTGTTTTCCGTCCCATTTAAAATGGGACATCTGGTCAGCCTACGCAGGGATTGCTGATGGTGCTCAAGGACACGTCTGTTGAAGGATGATGAACTCTAACCCAAAAGGGGACACAGGCTCCATTTTTCTTATTTTTGTTTTTACAGGTCACCCCTTGACCCAAACCAACTTAAAATTCTATGCAGCTTTTTGGTTTCATGTGGGAAAACCCTCCCACCCAATCCCTATGGACAACAAAGGGCCTTCAAATCTGTTTTCTTGGTAGTTGACAGGACTGAGTCCACTGGCAGCACGGTAAGGTGGATTTGGGTTCTAATGGGGCTCTGCCATTTTCTTGGCTGGGTGTTTGAATGAATAGGGGCACCTCCTGAACCAAATTCCCTCATCTGAAAAAGCAAAGTCACGACCCTGACTTTCTTAGGGGTAATGAGACTGATAAATGCATGTGGGAGCCTGGGCTGTTCTCCCTGCTTCCCACCCCACAACCTGTGTTCCCCTCTCCTCTGCCCTGCTCCATGGGTGCCCAGGAGGCTGCCTGGGACAGCACTTCTTGCCCTCAGCCATCCCTGTCAAGCCTGGTGCCTAGGCACATAGGAGAGGCTTATTAATGATATTAGCAGCCACCCTTTATTTTGGGCTGAAGTTAGGCTAAGCACTGTGCCAAGTGGTTTCCCCCCACAAAATGCATTCTATCATTTAATCCTCACAACAACTCTATGTGGAAGGTGCTAATTATGATACCCATTTTGCAGATGAGAAAGTAGAGCTTAAAGCTGTTAGTGATTTGGTAAGTCACCCACCTAGCAAGCAGGGAGTCAGGAGTCAAATTAATGTTGCACACTATTATTTGGCAAGCAGGGACCAAGCTTAGGCTCAGACCCGCACTGCACAGCTGTGTCCGGGAGGTGCTGGGTAAACTGCTGGTGGGTGAAGGCTGGCAGGTCAGAGCCCGGTTTCTGTGTCATCTTTCCTGGACGTTCTCCCTCTGGCACCAGGGCTGCTCTTGCCTCCACGGACCCTGGCCTCTTATTGACAATGTCTGGGCTGCCATCTGTTCCCAAACAAGCCCCACTGGACAGAGTTTCCTCTCATTACCTCTTGTCCATATTTCTATCCACTCGGAGCTGCTGGAACAGCCCCGTTGTCGCCCCTCCACCCTCCTGGTCACCCACACCCACTGGTGTTTACAACACGTCTCCAGCATCTGCAAACTCCATTAGAGCAGGAGCTACACCCTCTTCCTGCTCATTGGTGCTGACTGTGATGAGGCCAGTCTGAACATGGCTCCCCAGGGAGCCTGCCAGACACTTCCACCAGCCAGGCCAGATCGCCCTCTGCGGGGACCCCCGGCTGAGCTGTAATACAGAGTTTCTTTTTGTGCAGGGGAAACATTCCTGGTGGGGTACCAGGGTCGCACTGTGATCTAGTTTATGGCCGTGGTTAGCACTATTTGGCCACTGGTTTAGAAGGAGTATTAATATTGGAGTTAGGAACACCTGCTGCCTAGTATCTGTGATCCTGGTCCAGTTGCCTAGCTTCTCGGAGCCTCAGGTTCCTGATCTGCAGAACTGAAAGTAAACAGCGCTGAGGATGGAAGTCACGGCACAGAAAGCTCCCGGCACATCTTAGGTGAAAACTTCTCTCTCTCCCCCTTCCCCGCCCTCCCCACAAAGACCACTTTGGGGCTACCAAAACCCAAATAGCGTAGCGTATATTTGTCATTGGTTTGTTTATGTTGGGAGAGCTGTCTAGTAGATGTTGGTGTTCTCAGAGATTAGAAGGATAATTACCCTCATTTTATAGATGGATATTCCGAGGTTCAGAGAGAGTAAATTAATTTGCTCATGGTCATCCAAGTAACAGATTGGGTTTGCAAGCAACCCTAATTGAAACTGATGCTTTATTTTCCATTTTCTCTTGTCATTTTTAAAGAATGAAAATAACCAAGTGATATAAGCCAAAATGAAATCACCTTTATTTCTTGTGAAAAGACAGCTGCCTTTGCTCTTTGCACTCATTCCTCTCTATCCATAGATTCTTTTGCCAAAGACATTGTTGTTTGTGACTCCATAATAATCACTATTCAGTTCTCTCTGCTTCTTGCATGAATTGAGCTTTCTAAGCCCATTTTGAGGTATCACCTATCAAGGATGAGATTCTGGAAGCTGCACTGACATTGGGCTGATACGGGAGAGTTTCTTGCATAGGAAACAAATCAGGACTTGGGGCTAAAGATGGGGATGACCTGGATGACAAAAGTAAGTCTGAAGGTCTTTATTATTGTTATTCATTTTCTTCTTCTTAATCTCAAAAGGTGACAGATGTTTAAAAGTGTTTTCCTTCTACATTATACTTTCTTTGAGAATTAAGGACATAGAACTTTTGGGCTGTGAGCTTTCACCCACCACCATTGAGCTTCCTGCTGGCACCCTGGGTCTTACTGATCTCCGAACCCTT
Organism: Lyroderma lyra; assembly: GCA_004026885.1. NCBI lineage: Eukaryota > Metazoa > Chordata > Mammalia > Chiroptera > Megadermatidae > Lyroderma > Lyroderma lyra. The sequence goes on along the minus strand of PVJL010000471.1, from coordinate 53,913 downwards.
TGTGACCCCTTCCCATAGTGCTTTGCACACAACTGGAGGCAAACCTGAATGAGCAAGCATTTACTGAGCACTCTGTTCTCTGTGTTATGCTGGGTACTATCACGTGAGAAAAATAAAAAATGACTTGTCCCAGCTCACACCAGTAGTGGTAGAGGCTCACTCTGAACCCAGCTGGACCTTCTGACTCCATATTTAGTGCTCTTTCCTCTGCATCTCAGCTGTCACTCAGTATCTCCATCAATGATGGTTGTTGAGCAAGATTTAAACATCTTTTCTTTTAAAGGTTGCCAGCAGCGTTGTATATGCTGTTGAGGGAAGGACACTGAATGAAGAAGGCATGATCCCTCTTCAGAACAGAAAGGATTATAATGAGCTTCAGCTGTCTGGGTGGTTCACTCACCATGTGAGAGTAAAGAGGATCAAAGAGACCAATGTGTCACCATGGGAACTGTCCCAGTTTTACAATCTTCATTTTTCAAAGGCCTGAATCTGAACACATGGAAAGCAGGAAAAATTCAGTGAATGGGAAGTGATGCAGGCTAATGATTTAAATGCACGTTTTAGAGAGGGAAATCAGAGTGGAGAAATCTTTTGAGCATATTTATAAATAGCTGCTCAACTCGCTTTTCCAGAACGGGTAACAATTGACTGCAGGTGAGAAGGAGAATTATGGTCCACATTTGGGAAAGATGCACTGAGATGGTGCTTCTTGCCCCGAAGGTACGGCAGTGACCTTGCTCAAGGAGAAGTGGAAGAGGCCTGTGCAAGACTTATCTGAGTGGGAGATTGCTTCTGAAAGAAGACAGGACCAGAGATGACATTGTTGAGGGCGTTTGTCAGATTGCAGAAATTATTCCTCACCCTGTGGGCATAGCTTCATTTCTTCTCATCAGGAGCGGGGATCTCCAGTCCTAGAATAAGGACGTGGACATATGACTTGTTCAATCAGTGAGATACTAGCAAATGTGATAGAGGCAGAGGTATGAAAAATGCTTCAGATTAGGGATAGCCCTATCCTGCTGCTTTGGGTTATACTGTGACTATCACCATATGCACAAGCCTAGGAGCCTGCTGGCTGATGAGAGACACGTGGCCCAGTTACTTCCATCACCCCTGCTGACAGCTAAACAGACATGTGTGAGGCTGTTGATGGTCAAGTGACCTCAGACAAATGAGTGAGTCCACTTTATCCCAGATGGACCCCCGTTGAGCTGTCCCAGCTATCCCAGCCCAAACTTTTGACTTTTAGATTTATAAGTGAATAGATGGTTGTTGTCTTGAGCTGCTAAGTTTTGGGATGAGTTGTTATGCAGCAAACATGAACTGATACATGATGTACAGAACAGATTGCAGACACCAAATGGGAAAAGAAAAATGCACTTTTATTGTAGGTGTAGAATAGATGTTGGCAACAAGCTATTTCCCATTAGCCAAACCCAGCCTGTTTTTATAAATAAAGTTTTAATAGAACACAGTCAAACTCATTTGTTTACATATTGACTATATTTGCTTTTGCACTACAACAACAGAGTGAAGTAGTTGTAATAAAGACTGTCCCACTCACAAAGCCTCAGGTATTTCCAATCTGGTCCTTTATAGAAAATAAAATGATGTAGGATATAACAGTAAATGGGGCCTCAGCTAGAAACCTTCATTCAGATAGAAGCAGAGAAGCACATATTTTAAGAATCTCCAAATGAATATTGTTGATTCTCTAGTTATTAAAAAATGACACATGCTCACTATGAAAGCAAACAAACAAACTTTAGACACTATGGAAAAACATAAGGGAGTCACCTTGTTCAACATTCAGAGACAACCCTTGTAACCTTGGAACCTGGCCTTCCAAATATTTCTCTTTTCCTATACATTTTTTTCTTAAAAAATTGAACTAATCCTATGTTTCCACTTAATAAGTCATTAATGAACATGATAATAATTATGGTCTATATAATCATTTTCAATGTCTACATTGAATTTAATTGTATAAAAACTATCATATATTGATTACCTGATCCTTCATTGTTTTAATAATTTAGTTTGCTTCTGATTTTTCATCATTTTGACCACTGCTGTGATGAATAATGAACATATACATACATATGACTCTTGTAGGAAGTCATCCATAAAGTCAAATTGTATAAGACGGTACATAATGAAACAATATATAGAAGTGACATTTTGGTGTCAAAGGTTATCTACACTTAATGTTTGTATAGACACCCCCCCAGTTGCCTTCCAGGAACTCTGTATCAACTTACATCCCTACCAAAAATGGTTAGGATAAACACATGCTTTTGACTTGTGAAGTAGGCAATTTCATCTACCAGAGCACAGCGAAAGCAGGTAGAGGAATTCTTCTACATTTGTCCTACAAGAAGGAACTGGGATAACCTTGGAAGAACATGACCATGTCATTCAGCATTCTCAGTTGCTTAGGGGTATAGCTAAGATGCTGATTGGATGACTCAGGTTCTGTAAAGCTCATCACAGGTAGAAAAGATGAGCTGGGTTGACACTAATGAAATGTTAAATAGAGATAGATGGCAGGTCCTGCATTTGGCCCCCAGTAAGCTACGGTATCACTACCAGGTAGTGACCTGGTGGCTTAACAGTGGGCCAGGTATGAAAAAGACCAGCGGGCTCAGTGTAGGTCAGCAGGGAGGCGCAGTGCCATCAAAGCCAATCACACCAGTGACTACATGGTATCTGGAGATGAATGTCGTGTTTTACTCTAGGCTGGAGAGGCCATATCCACATCACTACTGCACTTTAAGAGTTATCTAGGTGACCTGGGCTGCGGTGGGGTGGGGTAGGGGCTTCTGGAACGAGAAGGAAGGATTCCAGTTCGTTTCACTTGAAGCAACATTGAAAGAGATGGGAAGGCTTAGCTTAGAAAACAAAACTAAACAAAGCAAAAGCAATCAGGAGAGACATTAAAAATGTTTTTCAGTATTTGTGTTTTGGAAATAAAAATATCGGTATTATTTTTTTAAATTCTAGAAACTCAACACAAAAATAGGTGAACACAACAAAAAAGGGTAAAGAGGAAAGAGAATCACCCTGAATTGTATTATCTAAGAGGAATGCTATTAACGTCTTGAGGGACATGCTTCTAGATAGCACTTTGCAAATTCATACACTAAACATGCATACAATTTTACATAAATGGTATTATACTAACCTTTTTGTTACTCAATAGTATGTAATGAACATATTTCTGTGTTGACTAAGTCATCAATCATATTTAATGGCTGTTGAGAATTTCATCGTATGATTTTACCATATTTATATAACCAATTTCTTATTGGTGGAAAGTTAGTTGTTAAAATACAAGAGCCATAAAGTATCCAGCCATGTAATATGGAAACGGAGGCATTTGTGGCTGGATTTTTTCCAGACAGCCCTCACATTTCTGCTGTTATAAATACACAGTTTAATCAATATTCTTGACTTATTATACATTTGGCTAATTATTTTCTTAGGATAAATTCCTAGCAGTAAAACTTCTGAATCAGAATATGTGCACAGTTAAAAATTCTGATATTATTTTGCTGTCCTCCAGAAAGATTGAACCAATTTACATGTCACAATTATCTTGGTTTTGTTTACATTTCTTAGATTACTTTGGCGTATTTGAATGTTTTCATGTTTAGTACCATCACATTTCTTACTCTACGAATTGCCACTTAATATCCTTTGCTCATTTTTCTTTTGAATAAATTTGTATGAGTTCTTTGTAGGTGTACTAACACTGTATTTCTTACATATATCACACCTATTTTTTTCCTGGTGTGTCAATTATTTTATTTTTTTGTGGTGGTTTGTGGTTTGTTTTGGTTGTTTTTGCTTACTACAGTTTTCAATTTTTGGTAGCCAATTCTATTCATTTGTTCCATTCTTCGGTATTTTTTATGGTTGTCATGTGGAAGAGTATTAGACATTTTCTCAGTTTATGAAGAAGACAGAACCAGTCCAATAAGAAAAAAGTTGCAGCATGGCAGATTTCAACTAAACATAATAAACAACTTTCTTCCAACTAGAACTGTCAAATGTGGAATGCGTTGCCTCGAAGGTAGCAAGGGTTTTCAGAATTAGGGACTGTCAAGCATGAATTGCATGACCCCCCAGTGATGCTGTTCAGGGTGAGGCCAGATGGTTTCTGCCATCCCTAATTATTTACAAGGCAGATTTTTTTAGTGGGATGACAATAATTCAATTCTACTCATTTTTTCCCAGGGAACTTGTTTCAAAACTAGAACACCATCTGAAATGTGGGCTTTCCAAGAGCAACTGGACAAAAAAGTTGATGTGGCCGAGCTAGTAGCACTCAATTAAAATAGTTCTGAACCACTGATTATTATTAAAATGCATACCAGAAGAATGTTAGGGGTCATGTGGTTGTCATTCATGAGTTTTACTTTCATCACCATGCATCACCTTGCAGCCACAAAAATTTCCATGAAACCATATGAAACCCATAGTCATGGTAGCTGATCTCCCACAGCTGGGAAAGAAGATGGGTTTCGGCCGAGCTGACTTCCTAGCACAGATCAAGCATGGACCTAGCCAAGTCCCGTGATCCCACCAGAGCAAGAACGTGCAAGGTTAGAAGCAATGATGCTGCTATGGTGCAATTGGCAAACCTGAGTTACAGAAAGGGGAGGGGATATTGCAGCAAATAAATCTCAGAGCAGTTACGAGAACCTGCAGTTCTACATCCATCTGACCGTGTTGGTCTCTCCTTTTTGATGTTGGGTTACTGATTGTTGTTAGATAGGAGGGATGGGGAACATTTAAGTTTCAACTTAGACTTGGAAGAATGTGGTCCCTTTTATTCATTCATTCATTTATTCTTTCATTCTCTATCATGTACAAGGCATTGGGAATTTAGCAACAAAGAGGAAGGATAGCAGCTCACAGCCTAGACGACACAACTTGAAACTCTTAATGACAGTACAGCCAGCGAAAGGTCTGAAGTACCTTTTGCTCATGGCCATGGCATCAAAATTTGTCCAGAGGATCAGGAAAGACCTTCTGGAAAGACTAGACTTCATGTAGAGATTAAAAGAAGGAGGAAGAAGTAATGGCCATGAGGACTCAGGATGAGAGGAGAGAAAAGAGATAATGGCCAAATACGTGTTTCAGGGAAAGGAGAAGCATGTGCAAGGGACCAAAGTCGGAGGGAAATGTAGATGTCTGCATCTCTGGAGCTGTATAGGGCTGCTTCTGACGTGACGGAGTGGAAAAAACCAGGATTTAAAATAAGGGATCAGGTGTTTGGCTTTTAGCCCTGCCAGTTCCTGGCTCCATGACCTCAATAACATAATCTGTCTTAACCTCAACTTTCTCATTTGACAAATGGTGACAATAATACGTACTTCACAGGATTATTCTGAGAAGAGGATGAGCTAATGAATATAAAATTGGCCAGCACGGGGGTTAGGTTTTAAATATCCCAAAGCCTTCATTTTGAAGCTGTCAGTGACCAAAATCTATTTCTTCTACCCAGCCCAAGTTTTCCTTGCCGTCTGCGGCCACAGGTCACCTGGATTAGTTCTGCAGGCGATTACTTTCTCAGTTGCTACTTCAGGTCATTGTGGATTGAGGCACTGTGAGAATATGAAAGAAGTACGATGCAAGGACCTGAAGACGGAATGTAATTGGGAGGAGGAGATTAGTCTGAAGTGCTGTCTGTCTTTTACAAGGTCTGCTGTCTTTATCTTCATCTAGTCCATGAGCTCCTGCAAGGCGTAGAAAATAGCTCATCTCCTTATCCTCAAGTGACAAGATTCCCAAGAGCTTTTCCAAGTACGTGTTTAGCAAATTTTAGTTATAGCCAAAGGAAGTTTGAGAATTTAGGGCAAACTTTAAAGGTTAGTAAACACAGGGCATTTGAGGGCCATCTGGGAAAACTCCAGCCATAAATGCCTCTATTTTTCATAGTACATGGCTGGAGACTTTCTGGACAGCCCTCATAAATCAGAGGGATTATAGAAAGAAAAATCTGTATAGATCAGAGAACATTTGTACATGTGAGGTTGGAATGTTTAGTTTTCGTAGATGCTGCCGAAGAACTTTCAGAATCCTGATACCACTTTATTCTGCTACCAGTGATGTATGAGAAATCCAGTTACTCACTTCCTTAGTTGATGCTGTCAGTCATTTTAATTTTAGCAATTCTGATGACGGAGCAGTGCTGTTTTGTTGTGGTTTTATTTTGCATCTTCCTAATGACGAATGATTTTGAGCATCTTTTCATATGCTTATTAGCCATTTGAATATCCTTTTTGTGAAGTGCCTGTTCAAATCTCTTGCTCATTTAAAAAAGTGTTGACTGTCTTTTATTGATGTGGGCACATTCTTTTTTTCTTTCTTCTTAATATTTTTTTACCTTTTGAAAAATATTCTATTTTATATTTTTCAGTTATAATTGACATTCAATATTATATTAGTTTCAGGTGTACAGCATCGTGGTTAGATGTTTATATACTTTATGAAGTGACCCCTCTGATAAGTCCACTTGGCACTCTGTATAGTTATTAGAATGTTATTGATTTTATTTGGGGGAGTGTTTTATATGTTATGGGTACAAGTCCTTTGTTGTATGTTTCTGCTATAAATCTCTTTTACTGTCTGTGACTTGCCCTTTTACTCTTCATGGTCTCTTTTGATGAAAGAAATTCTTAATTTTAATGAAAAACAGCATGCCATTTTTTTCCCTTTTAAAGTTAGTTGTTTCGTGTACTATTTAAGAAGTCTTTACCTACTTCAAGGTGCTGAAGATATTCTTTTATTTGTTTTATTTTTCTAGAAGACTTTTAATAAAGTTTTTATTTTGAAAAAGTAGTGCACCAAGAGAGAAACTGCCAGAATAGTACTAAGAATTTTTGCATGCCCTTCACCTAGATCCACCAATTAAGATTTTTGAATGAACCATTTTTTTTCTAAATAAAAAAACAATGCTTGCGAATGGTTAAAAATATCCAGTCTGATGGATGATAAAATGACAAGTAAATCTTCTATTAATAATTGCTCTGAGTCGTCCTTCCCAGAGACAGCCAATATTAGCAGTGTTTTTACACACTCTTTAATAGATACTTCCCATAGATTTATGTCAATATATTTATGAATATTCCTTTTACTTCTTTACCAAATGGACATATTAATAAGCCTGTCTTGAACACTGCTGGTCTTATTTAACAATGTATCTCTGTTCCCTTCCCCTATCTGCCCCTTTGGAAATGACCTTATTCCTTTTAAGGGTCACAGACAATTGCTTTGTATTAAAGTTTTATAATTTGGAGCTCCTGATCCCTCCTGCAGGGATCAGTTAGGTTGTGTTTAGTCTTTCCTTATCACGAACGGGGCTGCAGTAAACATCCTTGTCCATAGGACGTGGTGTGAGTGAGCAAGGCATCGGCTGGATCCAAGGGGATGCGTGTTTACAGTCCTGTCACTTCTGGCCAAATTGCCAAAAGGTTACTTTGGTTTAAAACCTCCAGCAGCACATGATGGGGCGTTTCCTCTCTCTAAAGGAGTAGAATTTAAGTAAGACAAGAAGAAGAAAGAGAACACGTATAATGGAATGAACAGTATAAACAAAGGCTGAGAGTGAAGTTTCTTAACCTCGGCACTAGGGACATTTATGGTTGGATGATTGTTTGTTGTGGGACTGGTCTGTGGCTTGGGGGATGTTTAGCAGCATCTCTGGCCTCTCCCCATTAGATGCCAATAATAAGCCACCCTCTCTCTCTCCACGCGAGGTGTGACAACCTAACTTGTCTCCAGACATTGGAAAATGTTTCCTGGGGGACAAAATTTCCCTAGGTTGAGAACCTAAAAGAAGGAATGTTCAAGGGAGGGAGGGGGGAGAGAGAGAGAGAGAGAGAATACAGTGAGCGCAGGTGCAAAACTGAGAAGACAGCATGGCAGCATGGAGTTACATTCTTGAGGGCTTCGGGGTTAGTCTTGGAAGAGCTCTGTTTCTTCCCTTGATTATCTCACTTTCCATAAAAGCCTACATTATGGAAAACCCCCTTTTGTGTATTCCTGTTTGGTGAAGTGAAGTCACAAAATAACCTCTCTGCTTCTTTATTAATGATGAGCAACTCAGCGGTGGTGCTTGAAGTGCACACAGTTTGTGAACTTTAATCTCATTGGAATCTTGCAAGAGCACCCAGGGGTCCAGATCCCTCCCTGCTCTACAGATAAGGGCGTCAAGGCTCAGGGAGAGAAGTAGAAGCTGGTGTCCTCCCCTGGCCCTCAGATGATAGCACTTGGCAGTGCTCTGCTTTGAGAGACAGCTTAACAACTGCAGTTTCTGAAAACACAGTATGGAGCCATTCACATGTATGTTAGTCATTATTTCCATCATTTGTGGGACCTCAGAATAGGCTCTAAATCATCATCGTCTCTCTCTCCTCACGTTTGGGTTTATTTTTGGAAGTGAGATCAATGGATTGCCCTTTGCTTTCTTTCAGGAACTCCTCGGCTGCATTTCTAACCACACCCAGGAGTAGAGCGCGCCGTTGGACCTTCATGGAACATATGACGGCCCTTCTCCAGCTCAGTTTCCTGATCGGTGACATGATACCTCGGCTCCCACGCTCCCAGGTCATGCTGTGTAGTAAGTTCGCTCCTTGGCAGACATAATTTGCTAACTCATAGTGATAAGTAACAATCACTCTCTAAGTTCAGCTTCTAATGAAGTGCCTGGTGCATAGTAGGCGCTCAGTAAATGTTCGTTGAATGACAAAGTGTCTCATCACATGGTTGCCTATGGGCAGTACAACCTGGGCAAGTAGGGAATCTGCCTGGGTTCTGGGCTCAGGGGTCCCTGAACTTTGGAATGCCATCCCCAACATTTTCTAAGACCCTTTCAGAATCAAGAATTTGCCAGAGCCAGCAATGCCATCTAGACAGGGGCCCTGGGCCCAACTCGGACCCCACTTTGGCTTTGGTCCCCATTTCTCCCCTTTGGCATGTATTCCAGTCCTCTACCTAGTGTATGGGGTTGACCAGATGCCTCAGAGGAGCCCCAGGCCTAGCATCTAAGACATTGCCTTTGGGACACATGAACAGGTCCTGCTTCCAGGAAAGCTGCCCGTGAAAGAATCTTTTCTGCTGGCCAGAACATAATTATCTTGTAGGATCAATCACATGACATTGGGCTGTCAGATGGTGCTGAAACACGGATTTGGGTGTCTCGAGTTGTTTATATACACAGAGGGGTAAGCCTGTTGAGTAGGTCAGCATTCATTCATTCAGGCAGTCATTCAGTGGAGTTTATGCCTTCAAGTGACTTGCACTTAAGTAGCATAGTTGCTATGATAAGTGCTATGCTATCTTATTATAATTATTACTGGTAGCTCATGCATGGGACCCCAGACAAAGATGTAATTAATCGGGCCAGCACACAGTGTACGGTCTCAGCATGAGGAGGTTCCCTTCGTGGAGGCAGTGGCATTGGAGCTTAGGTCTTAAAGAATATCTAGAATTTTTTCAGGAGGGTCATGTCACGTTCAGGGAACAGAAAATAATTCTATGAGGGTAAAGGGCATGTGGGGGCTGAAGAGCGGTGGGAAACAAACTGGAAAGGAAGGGGGACCCATAACACAAAGAATCCTGTCACCTGGTTTCTGAACCTCTTTTCTAAAGAAAAGGCACAGTCACCAAATGCTTTTTACAGAAATTGTTTAGAAAGTTCATCCCTGTGGTTGGGAGGAAAGCAAGACAGGATTAAAGGAGACCCTTCTAGAAGCTCTGGGTAAGGGGAGATCAGCACCGGACTGAAGGCGGCAACCATGGAGACGGGACCTCAGACACTGAGAGTCTGGGAGAATCCGGGTCATTGCATCCTCGCCGTCGGGTGGCCTGTTCTCCTGTCTCCCTGCCCTGCCCCTCTCCCTTCCCTCATGTCCCCTTGTCTGGTGAAATGGGACAGGCTGAAGCAAAACTCTCCCGGATGGGCAGGGAGCTAAGATGCACAGCACTCCAGGCAGCCCACTGTCAGGAAGACCTTCCAGAAGAGTCCATAGAGCAGTTATTTTCATCCTGAATGGAAGGCCTCCCCAATGCCTTCTGGATTTATCTTGAGGGGCTTTGGGGGGGCTTGTCAGATGCCTTCTGGGTGGCCCGTGCAGGGGCTCCCTGCGCCTCCTAGAGCGGTGTGTGCTTCATGGTGTGCCACCGCAGCACGCTGCACAGCCTTCCCCTGCCAGCGTGTGTGTGAGTGTGCGCGCGCGTGTGTGAGTGTGTGCGCGCGCGTGTGAGTGTGTGCGCGTGTGTGTGAGTGCGCGCGCGTGTGTGTGAGTGCGCGCGCGTGTGTGTGAGTGCGCGCGCGTGTGTGAGTGTGTGCGCGCGCGTGTGAGTGTGTGCGCGTGTGTGTGAGTGTGCGCGCGCGCGTGTGTGTGAGTGTGTGCGCGCGCGTGTGTGTGAGTGTGTGCGCGTGTGTGTGAGTGCGCGCGCGTGTGTGTGAGTGCGCGCGCGTGTGTGTGAGTGTGCGCGCGCGCGTGTGTGTGAGTGTGTGCGCGCGCGTGTGTGTGGCGGGGGGGGTCCCCATCAGGACCTGTTGCATCTCTGGAAATGACCTCAGTCTTTAGAATATTTGTTCTTTTTGGCTTTTAAAACAATGTCCTCGTTTTGCCAGAGGAAAAGGGAAAGAGACTCTCTAAACGAGCAGGCCGCCCTTTGTTCTGGGCCCATAAATCTGGCGCGAGCACATGTCCGGCCTTCCCGCCCCTCCAGCGGCATTGTCCCCGCCGCTGATTAATAGGTCAGAGCTAACTTTAAACCGGCATTTCCTGACCAGCCCATCTCCCGGCCGTCCCCCCGCCCCCGCCCGACTGTTCTTAAAAACCCTCCGTACTTTAGAGCGTGATTTCACCGCACCCCACAGGCCCCTCCTCAGGGTGGCCTCCCAGGGCACGGGGCTAACTTTGGCCAAAGCCGTCTGCAAGTTCGGGGCTTGGCCCGAGGAAGGGCTCCGGCAGGCAGGCGGGTGTGCAGCTGGGTGGGGGCCAGCTCAGGCTGCTTGAGCGACCCCACCACCCCGCCCGGCCTTTGAAGACCTTACCTGCACCTGATCAGAGGGGCCTTGTGGAGAGAGGGTGTGACAATTAGTATGACAGGGTGTTTTAATTTGTCTTTGTCTTTCTTTAATGTTCTGGGAGTTACTAAATCAAATCTCAACCACGCCCAGTGATGCTGTAGAAAAGAAGGTACCAGCATGGAAACACGTCGATGTTGACCGGGAAAGCAGGGTACAAACGTTGAGTGTATTTGTTTTCCGGCCATATAGTTCTTATGGTTACTATGTTTTACTTGGATAATGAGGAGGTGGAAGGTATATAGATCTCAGAACTGGCTTCGGTTTTGTGAGTTGTCCCTTAACTCAGGGATAAGCTGTAGCAGCTCCACCTGTGACTATAACTTCCAGCTTGTTAACGACCTACTTTAGAATCCCAATTTCCATCCTTAGCCAGTCAGGTTGAAGACCGGCTTATCGTAAGACAACTCACTTGTATTGAAAACCAACTGACGTCAGGCTGCAACTGCAGAAGGCTAAGGCATTTTATGTAGTTCTTCCTGGCTCAACAACCCAGCATTATCTCCATTTTACAAGGAGGATACACAACTCAGAAGATAGGAGGTCAGTCGATAGTCACACGGGCAGTGAGTGTGGAGTGTGAATCCAGGTGTTTTCTAGGGTCGGTGGCTGTGCTCTTTCCAATATTCTGATTCCCTAAAGGGCAATGAAGAGTTTAGAAAACATGGTTACCATGTAAAAATCTCAGTAAGTCTAGCAAAAGCCTTTCTGCAGGTCCACATTGAGTGGTAACAGAGCCTGGTGGAAAAATCTGAGGGCAAGGTCAACTGTGCACCTGCAGGGTCTCTCATACTCCATGAACTGATATCCTTCTCTTCAGCTTGGGGTCTGAGACAACTGAGCACCTTTGGACCCTAAAGCCTTTCACTATAGTGACATCAAGGATAATAATGCACAGAGCTGGTGGCTGATTTCTCCCATTTCTCCACATTGTCAGCTGATCAGGAAAACAGACTTTCTATAAATAGACCAGCCCTGGGAGCACCCAACAGAAACAAACAATGAGTGACATTGAGCAAGTCCAATTTGGATCACCAAAATTTCTGGTCTGGGAGAGCTCTGGTTCCTTCTACATTTCGGTCATTTGACTCTTTTGGAATAAAGAATGTTCCAGATAGGTGGTGATCAAAGACTGAGATACACTTAAATCACTCACAGGACATTAAAGAAAAAAAAAAGGCAAAATAAAACATCCTGTTCTACTTACTGTCATACACCCTGTCTCCATGTGGTCCCTTCAGTTGTGTTCAGGTATGATTTTTCAAGGCCAGAGAGGTCATAGTTACTATGGAAATTCCAGAAAAATAGATATGCAGAAATAATAACACAAAGGCAACTCTCAATCTCATCAGAAAGATATATCCATTGTTGACATTTCGGTGTATTTTCCTTTAAGTTAGGGGTATGTGTCTCTGTGTGTGTGTGTGCGTGCGTGTGTGTGTGTGTGTGTGTGTATGTGTGTGTGTGTGTGTGTGTGTGTGTATGCATACCTATCTATATGGCCAGATAATACATAGACTTCAATAGAGTTATACTGTATATTCTCTTTCATAACCTGTCTTACTCAGTCAACATCAAAGACATCTTTCCACATCAGTAGCTGTTCTTCTACTATATCATTTTACATGGTTGAGCAGCATTCCACTATATGGATACACCATAAAAATTTTACCCCATTTCCAATTTTGCCCAGTGCTTCTGATTTTGGTTGGTGTTAGGGAGTTATTCTCTTTTAGGTACTTTCCATGAGTTGACTTCTTTGCAAATATGTCATGGTGAGAGGCAGAGCCCAGGGATGGAGAAACCTCCATTCAGAGCCCGTGTCTGTTTTTCACTCTGGCTTTGTGTAAGTTACTTAACTTCTCTGAGCCTCAGTGACCTTCCATGGAGAACACGGGTCATGATGTTCTCCTTAAAGGGCTGTTGTGAACACGAGATGACATAAGATGTGTATGGAGTCTGGCACAGAGCAGGTCCACAGCAAAGGGTAGCTATCATTTCTGCCTAGGAGTGTGCCCTGTCCAGCCTGAGGGAAGGAGACCAGGCTGTGTGGGACGGAGGGCTGCGTGGGACCGAGGGCTGTGTGAGTCCTGAAGGGAGAGTTGGGGTCAGCAGGCAAAGAGGGGGAGACCTGCAAACATTCCTCTAGGCCTCTGCTTTAGTTTTGCAATATGGATCCAGGGATCTGAGGGAAAATAAGTTTCCTACTGGAAGATTACATGGGGGTAAAGGGCCCAATAAAATCTCTGGCCTGTAGTTGATACTAAATATATTTGTTCCTTTTCTCTCTTCCCTTTACAGTTGATTGACAAATATAAAAAATGTAAGTATTTTGCTTTCTTGTGCTCTTAAAAAGCATTTCTCTCCAGCCTAGTCTTTGACTGTCTTAGGCTAATGGTGGTTCCTGACATCTCCATAATAATGGTCCCAGCATTGTACATACATTTGCTTTCTTTGCACAATAAAGAAGACAATGGAAGTCAGAGAGGTTGAATGGCTTGTCCAGTCCAACAGCGATTCTGGACAGCTTGAAATTCAGGCCTGTCCAGCTACCCAGCCTTCCTCCTGCTTTGGATGGACCAGAGTTTCTTCTAGAGCTTTCCTTCTCAAGGTCACTGACTCTCCCTTTCTCTTATCTTCTCTTCCATAGGTGGCTGTTCTGCACGCAATGTTCAAATGATCAGTAAACTCAGGGAGACCAGGGACCCTTGTGATGGGGAGCCAACTGTATGGGGAGCCAGCAGTTGTGCTTTCAGTAGTTATTTAAGCAGAGAAGAAATAAGGTTGCTCATAGGAGTGCCAGATCCTCCTCGTCGCCTGGGCCCCATCCATCTCTAGTGAGGTCATGGGGGATGTTTTGAGATAGGTATTGTCTCAACTCTGGAAATGAAACTTCTGTAGCTGTCGGGGACACATCTGCTGAAGCAGCTGCTCATGTTGCACAATTTATGTTTCTCACCAGCTTTCTCTGGCTTGACCATAGGCAGAGGACATGTTCATTTTTCTTGCTCAAGGATGAGCTGCAGTGATGAAAATAGACGCCCCTTCACCGCATCTGAAGCCAGTGAGGAGAAGAGAAGTGGTTCTACCATGTCTGTGGGAGGGCTAGGGTATGAGGTTAGTGACCGAGTGGACCCTGGCTTCATGGTCAGGGACCTGGGTTTCAATTCCAGCTCTCCAGCTGACCGCATTGCTGGACTTCTGCTGTCTCATTGGTAAAATGGAAAGAAGAGCCTGAGGTTGGACAATTAATTTTGTGAACTCATCCTAGAAAAAGTGCTACGTACCTTATCGCTGAGTATCACTACAGTCAGTCATGTTTGAAGTGCTCCCCTTGGGAAGCTGTGCACTGACGCCAGCACCTAGTCCACCCTTCAAAGCAATTTTGGAATGGCCATCAGAGCTGTGGTCATGGCCAAAATCTGACAATTAAGTTCGCAAACTTGTCACCATGTGCTTATGTTGGCAGCACGGTACACACAACTTGGCAAAGTGTCACAACCTTGCCAAGGGGCGTGGTAGCGCGGACTCTCATGCACTGGCTCACTGCATACTATAATGTGCATAACCTTGCCGAGGCTATGACATCTTATCTAGTTGTGTGTACGCTGCTGACAACATAAGCACTCGGTGGCAAGTTCGCGAACTTAATCGTCAGATTTTGGCCATGACCACAGCTCTGATGGCCATTCCAGAAAAAGAATTCCAAAATTGCTTTGAAGGGTGGACTAGGCACTGGCTTCGGTGCATAGCTTCCCAAGGGGAGTCCTTCGAAGGTGACTGTAGTAATACTCAGCAGTGAGGGATGCAGCACTTTTTCTAGGACGAGTTTGTGAATTTAATTGTCCAACCTCATGTGACTTATCTCATGGTGAGGATTAGATCGGCAAGGTTCTTATCAGGGCCTGGTAATCATAGGCACTGTTCTAAGGACTTTATTTATGAACTCATTTCATCCTCACCACAAACACCATGAATACAGTAGACTCTCAGTTAACCGGCACCCATGGGGATGGGCAGATGCTGGATAAATGTAAGTAGACTCTCCATTAACCGAAACTCAAGCAACTGGCACTCAGTTGCTTGAGATTTTGCTGGTTACTGGTTGCTTACGAATGCCAGTTGCTTGAGTTTCGGTTAATGGAGAGTCTACTTATATTTATCCAGCATCTACCAATCCCTATGGGTGCCAGTTAAGTAAGAGTCTACTATAGTATCATTATCTTCATTTTGCAGAAGAGGAAACTGGAACAGGGGGAGATTATATAACTTGTCCAAGGTCACGTAGTAAGTGGTGAACTGGGATTTAATCTGGGGTGTCTGTGTTCCTAGTTACGACTCCATGCTGCCTTTTACTACAGTATGCAGTGAGCCAGTGCATGAGAATTCATTCTACTGCCCTTGTGTGCATGATTTTTAAAAAGTTTTTTACCAGAAAAGTTTCTATCTGCTCTATAAAAGTTGTGACACGAAACTCAAATACAATAAACCAGAGTGGAAATTCATCAAATCACTTTAAAAAGTGTCTCCCAGAACAGGAGGACTTGCCGTTGAGAGTAGTGAGGTATTTGTGTATTAGAAGATGGAGTAGAACATTCTACAGAGGGTTTCATCATCCATGCAAATGAGAATTAAGGGAAGTCACAGCAGTACCTAGGCAGAGCCCAACCTGGCATCATCCACAGCAGAGCCTTGGCCCATAGACTTGGAGAATTCAACTCCAGCTCTGCCCCTTGAGTTCATTCGCCAAGGGTATTAGGATGTGTGATGAGGATGACTTGGATTTCTGGTCTACCCGATGGCTAGCTTTCCTTGTAAATGAATGCACTGACCTTCTGGTTTATATTATATATCCATCTCTTTGTCCTTGGTCGGTAGGAATCTACTGTGAGAGATTCATCTACCTATTCTAATCAGATCAAGTTTCTGAAATGGAAAAGTGTAGGCATAGTGGATTGCACAAAAATAATAAAATAAATATAGACCTCTGTGGCTCCTTGGTGATAGAGCAGCATGCTCATGTGGCCATCTGTGTACATTGCCCTCTGTCTCCCTTGGTGTCCACAGATGTCAGTGACTCTAGTCCTGGCTGCTGCAAATGCTTCCCCTGGAAGCTCCAGGCAGACTCGAAGGTTGGAAAGTTCTCTCTGTCTAGCTTGAAAACCTGATTTCCTGTTGCCCCAAACTTTCACTCTTATTCCTTATTTAGCCCCCAATTCTGTCTTCAGGACAGCTCTTTGAGATTTTTGATGACAACACTCATTATCTCCAGGCTGTTTTTTTCCCCAGACTCTAGACAAGTGGCTTTCATTCCTTTCTCATATGGTATCCAGAACCTTCACGGTCCCGGTTACTGATTCCTCTTTTCTGTAAGGTTGGATGATTTCAA
Source organism: Lyroderma lyra (assembly GCA_004026885.1). Taxonomy (NCBI): domain Eukaryota; kingdom Metazoa; phylum Chordata; class Mammalia; order Chiroptera; family Megadermatidae; genus Lyroderma; species Lyroderma lyra. Next base: position 37,414 of record PVJL010000471.1, on the reverse strand, counting down.
CAGGGTTATCTAAGGGCAGAAGAGAGTGGACAGGGATCCTACAAGAGATTTGGGGCATAGCTTGAGGCTGCTGGGTGCCAGCAAGATCTTTCATAAGTGATTTATGTTTTATCTTAGGGATGATGATACAGACTTGGCCTTTCATTCCGAATTTAATCTACGGTTGTGAAATAAAAATACAACATTGATTTTCATTCTCCTAGGGAAAGTCATGCCCCAATGGGGAGGCACTTATGATGTCCATGGGTCCCAGTCTGTAGGGCTTGAGTCTTTCAATGCAGTTTATAATTGTATCAGGAAGATGGTTCATGTTGCTACAGCTGTTGTCAAAGAATGGGTTGTTTAGGGGTGGTCAAGGAGAGAAGTTGGGTAGAATTCTGGGTGTCTGTCAACGTGTTCAATGTCCCAGTGATCCTGTATATGGGATCTAGTCGATGTAAATAGTATCGTGGTGTGCAAAAACGTATAGGGTGGTCTCTACAGCTTCACTAAAAGAGTAGCAGTCTCAAGTTATGGTCATGTAAACTGTGTACATGTTGGGGATACCCAGAGGTAAGCTGTTTCAAAGACTGGAAGAATGGGGTGGGTGTCTGCACTGGCGTGGAAGGTGGTCCAAAGTATATTTTAAAGTGAAAGAAAATCAGGCTTAAGAACATTCTGTATAGTGTGATTCCACTTTTGGTTTAAAGAAAATTATACATGTTGTAAAGTCATGCAGAAACACCTGGAAGAAGATAAACACTTAATGGTTAAGAGAGGTAATCTCACAGGACAGAGGGAGGGCGGGAGATGGAGTTTTAAACAATTTTATGGGGTGTACATTTTCCGTTTTTTTCTTTATAAATATTATCATAGCTATCTTTTTTTTCTTTATATGTTTCTACATTGTTTGCACGAGGGCATGTTGCTTTTATAAATAAAAGCAATAGCAATGTTTCCTAAAAAGGAACACGATGTACTATGCTTATCTTTATTTTTTCTCTTAATGTTTTCAAAATTATAAAACTAATGCATCATGATAAAAATTTGAAAAGCATAAAAACATACAATGACTAGTAGGCCTGCTCACCATCCTGCTCCCCGGAATTTCTGTGTAGACACAACTGTGTGTATAACACAATTTCCCTTTAAAACTACTCACATGCAAAATGTTATCCTACAGTGTTAGGCACTCTGCTTTTTTCTAAACTTAAAAAAACATCATGTGGAGTTTTTGCTTTATATAATGACATATGCAGACTATCATATGGTTGTTCCATGATTTACTTACCAGGCATTTAGGTTATTTTCTTCCTATTATAAATAATGCCGTAAGTGATAAATGATGTATGTCTCACACACACACACACACACACACACACACACACACGGGACTCTTTTAGTGGCCAAGTCTCCAAATCCCTAGAAATGATACAGTGAGTACTGATTATCTCCCTCCCGAATCCTAAGTGAGCTGCTGGGCCACCTAGGCAGACCCTGCTGAAACTATGTAGCCTATTCTGCCAGCATAGACCAGGATTCAACTCCAATCTTCAGAAGGTGGCAGAGGTTGGACAAGGCTGGTAAGGGAGACCTTCTTTGGAGAATGTTGTCAGTGTGTCTCATCTCTGAAGGAAGGTAGGTTGGATGAAGCCGGCTGAGGAAGGCTTAGGGAATGCTTCAAGAGCATGGCCTCAGTTTCTTGGACCTCAGTTTAAGAGCATAAGACTTGTAAGTAGAGTCTTAGGATGGCTTGCAAGGGAGTAGAGAAAGAGCTTAGAACATCCTGCTGGGAGCCAGGGACTTCTAACTAGCAAAGGAGAGCAAGAGCCTGTCATTTGTGCATCTAAAAAAGGGCCAGCAGGAGAGAGAGCCTCTAGAGCCCCATTGAAAGAGACTTCCTAACAGGGCTTTCAGAGAAAAGAACGTGGAACATTCGAAGCCCAAGTCCTAAAGCAGAGTTGCAAGTTGCTGCTGGAGGAGGCCTCACCAGCATCTGGGAATTGCTGGGCTATCTGGGAAATCCACACACAAGCAGCCCAGTCCAGAGGGCAGCAGCCCTGGCTCCCAGCAGCACCAGCCCTGTGAAACTCCACCTCCTTTCCCTACTTCCTCTTTACCTGGTCAGTCCTGGGAGGTAGCCAGGTGAGGGGGAAAGAGGAGAGGTGGAACAGAGAAGATACCTTGCCTCCTTCCCCACCTGGCATCCAAGCTTGAAGCAGACCTAAGTTGAGGAAAGGAGAAACTTTCCAATGAGTTCTGGTTCAATACACTGGAGTATGCTTTGAAATTACAGAGACTTTTTGTGAATTAAAGGATCAGGTGAATGAAACCACAAGGTGGGAAAAAATTGTTGCGCTATAGCTGCCCCTTATTGAGTCCAGCTCATTTGACATTCTTTGTGAACACATGCAATTTTATGTGTGGCATAAATTTTTCACAGTGGAATTTCTGTGCAAGCCAGAGTGTATTTTAAATTTTGATAAGTGTGGTCAAATGACCCTTCAAATAATTTGTTCTCATTTACATTTTCCAATGACAAATGAAAGTGGCATTTTCCTGACATACTCTTTTAATATTTTTGATTACCAAACATTTTAGTCTTTGCTAGTCTACCAGGTTAAAAAAAAAAACCGGTGTTTTTTTTTTATATACATGTGTGTGTGTGTGTGTGTGTGTGTGTGTTTACTATAAGAGAAATTAAGATATGTCTACTTCTTTTTTTAAAAGATATTTATATTTCTTTTTCTGTGGACACCATTGCAAATGTCTCTTGCCTGTTCATTTTTTCTCTATCGGGTTGTTGGTCTTTTTCTTATTAATTTGTTAGAACTCTTTATATATTAAGACATTAGCCCTTGGTTGATCACATAACTTACACATATTTGTTCATGTATGTTTTTTGTCTTTTGATGTGGGTTATTGTATGATAATGGATTTTCAAGTGTGGGGATACAAATTTACTTTGGAGTGTTCCTGAATTAACAGCAGCTTTTATCTCCCCCACTTTATATTTTTTCAATCAATAGACGCTGCAAACCTAAGGAAAACCATAGCAGGTGAAGGATGACCCTTGAGATCATAGGTGGGGAACCACTACTCTAGTATTTACTGATTCCTCCTAAACTGTGTCATCCAGAGCTGTACCCAGTCCTGCTGGGTTGAAGTTCAGCACTTAAGTCTCTTGTAAAGCCAGAAATCATTAGATTTCCAATTTCTTATAAAACACAAGCAACAGCATTTCAAGGTGGGGCCCAAAACAAAACAAAAAAAGGAACTGGAATGTCTCTCTTCCTCTCTCCCCTCTCCCTTTGCATCTCCTTCTCTTCCTTCTTTGCTTTTCTCTCTTCTCTACCTTTCTAAAGGGGAAAGGGAGAAAAAAACAGAGGGAAGAACAGTGAGAGGGGAAGGTAACCAAAAGGAAGGCTCTCAGTTGTTTAAGACGAAGCCTAAACCCTTTTGCCCGGCATTTAAGGCCCTTTGTGTCTGGTCCCGCTTGTCCTCCTCTCGGTCCCCCACGCCCTGCCTCTCATCCACATCAGTCTGTTAGCTCTGCTCTGCCTCGGGCAGCCCTCTGGCCTTGCCGCCATCTGGTTTCTCTACCAAGAACTTGCTTCCCCTTCCCCGCCTGGTGTGCTTGCACTTTTCAAATGTCACTTCCTCTAGGAGCCTTTCCCTGGCCCCTCTGAGTTAGGTCTCCCTCCTTTGACCCTCATCTTTCTTACAGGATTCACTATGGGATCCCACAGGCCTCTGGTCTCTCCCACCAGCCTGGGAGGCCCTTGAAGGTCAGACATGGCTTGATTCACCTCTGGGACTGACCCAGTTCTTGGTACATGGAAGTGACTTAGTCAGTGTTCAGTGAATAAAACATTGTTTAGAGAGCAAAGGCGTGTGTTGGAAAAGGCATCATGATGTAACTGAAATAGTATCCTTCCCAGTGGGGATGGAGCCTCTCTTCACCGGCACCTCCAAACCCCCATCCCCCCCAGAGGCCTTTACCCCATGCCAACTCCTTCCTCAAGTCCTAACCCAGACACTGGCAACCTTGACTGAGTCCTGTGGATCCACACGTAGGCAGTGATCCCCATGGGCAGAGGTCAACCACTGACCGTCACTGGGAACTTCTTTCCCTTTGTCATGCCACAGAAGAAATCAGGAAAATTCAGAGCCTCTGGCTATCGAGTTTCACCCCTGAGAAAGGGCTGCTTCGAACAGGGATCTTCAAACTTAGGTCAATGTCAGAATCACCCAGGGGCTCTGGGAAAACACCAAGGCCCAGGCCCTATCCACCCTCACAGAGCCTGGGCCTCTGCATTCTTCAGTCACTCTCCAGGTGGTTCTGTTATGTACCAAACTCAAAGAACCACTGGCCTAGAGGAAGTGGACTAGAGCCCCCTCTCATCCCAACAGCGTTCTGCCTTAACTGACAACGGCTCTGGCCCAAGCTTTTCCAATGCTGTTTTCTGCTTGTATTTCTTTCTATAGGTTCAAACCTAAATGGTTGTGAGCTACTGCCCTTTCTTCTCCTCAAACTCCCCCTCTACCAGATTTCAAGCAGAGTTCATTCCTATAAAATTCTTCACCGCCCACAGCAGCACTTATGAGTATATGGTGCCCACCACATATGTGTGGGATGAATTCCTAGGCAAACAACCAAGACGGGTTAATGACAAGGCACTTCCAAGGTCTACTTGGAGCAGGAGGCCAGGCACTAAGCGCAACAGAAGACAGTCCTGTGCTTGGGAGCTTGCTGTCCTGTTGAGGACTGGGAATCAGGTGTCACAGTCCTGCTGTCAACTGCATGTCACTCTGAGCTTTAGTTTCTTCAGCTCTTAAATGGGAGCAATGTCAATAACACTAATACCCATCTTCATGGCTTAATGTGAGGACTATGTAGAATAGTGAGAGTGAAAGTGTTTTCTACACACAGCCGTCAACATAAGATACCGTCAAAGAAAGAAACAACCTGGTGAATAATTACAAGTTAAAACAGGTTTTCCCCAGCTCTCTCTAGCCTACATTTTTGCAATTCTTCCCCCATAGCTATCAGTTTTCGATGAGAGGTGGCACATTTTAAGATGTTGAGCTGTGCTTCCCCTTCTTAGTTTCCGAGCTCTTGCAGGGATGTGGTGAGCCATTGGCGGCTCCCTTAGGCTTCTGATGAGAGAAGATGTGCCGTAGAACTCTTCTCTCCTTGCCTGGTGGTCAGCTCCATTTGACTTCCGCCCATTCAAGGCCATCACACATGCTGGTGGGTTCTCTCCTGTGTCTCTGAGTGGCATCGGGAAGACCACATTCGACTTTTCCGGTGTGTTTGTCATTAGCAAAGCATCACTTCCCCTTTAAGAGAAGAAATTATTCTTTATCAGAAAAAAAATGCTAACACTTTGGATGGTTTGCACAAAAAATATCTAGACACAGAACTCCTTGTTCTCAGAAATATGAAAAAATAAATTCCAGGTACAGGACTTGGTTTGTAAAACAATCATACTAACCCCCAATGTTTATTAGTGCTTTTTAGTTAATGAGAAAGCCTAGTTTCACATCCATTTTTTCATCGGTTTCTCACAACCACCTTTTAAAGTAGCTTGTGCTATTATCTCTATTTTTTCGGAGAAGGAAAGGGATCCCCAACAGGGAGGTCAGGCTCTCCCAAGGTCTCACAGCCAAGATACTAGGATCATCCTTCCTAATGGGCAAAAGAAACTTTCAGGATGCTTGAGGAACCCAGCATGTTCACACATCAACAGCCAGGATGTTTCAAGAATGAGTCTCACCTGTTTTTGTAAGTGAGCCCTGCAGTTGTCACTCCCTGAGGATTGCTGAGAACACCTGTCACATCTGTCAGCGAGGCTCCCGTTACAGCTCCGAAGGAAGGGCCTATTATGGGGTTGTTAGTCATGCACGTGTTGGCCTTGGTCATCAGCTCACCATGAACCTCAGCCAAGAGCCCCGTTTTCTTCACCAGGCTTCTACCTCCTGTAAAATGTGGAAGGAATTTTTCCTTGGTTGGGTTCCCTGTTTGCACCAATGAACACCTCCTTGACTTCTGAGTTTGCACCATTTCTTTGATCTTAGCCAAAAGGCCGAGAAGCGATCCCATTTCCTTCTAGAAGGCTGGTACCGTGGCAATTCAGATCACCTGATGATCTGATTTCACCCCTTTTAGCTCGCATCCTCATCAATTCCTTTCTCTTTGTGTCTGGGCTTCTTTTCCTACAAAATTGGAGCTCATTTCCTAAAGCTCTATTGAGCCATCTCTCCTTTTCACCTCCACATGCACTGTCTTAGGGCAAATCCTCACCATTAGTCCCCTGGGCAAGGACAAGGGCAGCAGCCTTGGAAACATCTCCTAGTTTCCGGTCTCTCACCCATGATTAGTCCACACGCCTGGCCATGTCAGTCCCCTGTAGTAGCTCTCTGTTGGCCCCGTGGTAAAATCTGTCCTCCTCAGAGGGCCCTTTGAGCCCTTTATCATTTGCCCCCCCCGCCACCATCTTCCTGCCCAGCGTGGCATGGACCCACTCCCATTTATCTCCAGCCAGATCCATGTCGTCATCCTTCCCCAGATCAGTCACGTTCTCTCATTCCTTTTTACTTTTGCTCAAACTATTTCTCTCTTGGAGTGCCTTCTCCTCTTCTCTTTAGTAGACACACTTCTAATAATTTCTCAAGGTTCAATTCTTATGCCGTCCTGTTTATGTAGCTTTTTCTGATTTCCCAAGTAAGGATGAATCCTCTCTTCTTCATGCCTGAATGATATTTTATATCCATTATTCATTTATTCATTCCCATTTTTATATTTATTGCTTTATCAATCAGTTACTGAGCAGGAAATATATATCAAGCTGTGATAATTTCAGGATAAGGGAAACAGGTGTTAGGGAAGTGAGTGATATATCCAAACATATCTAAGACATTATCCTTACTCTTAAGGAACTGATAGTGGGGACACGAGACAAATGCTTCAATAATATTAGCACAGTAGGCTACATGCTTTGATGAAGATGTGAGCAAAGGGTTATGGGATTTTGGAGAAGGCAGCAGATGAATTCTGCTTGAAAAAAATCAAGACAGGCTTCAAAGAAGGGTAGACAACTGAGCTGGGCCTGTAATGTATTCATTTAGGTTTATTAAGGAGTTGCTAGCTCTCGGGGACCTTCACCCACGAGTTAGATGAGGGAGATACGTGATGACCAAGCGAGAACTCGGCAGCTGGAGAAGGATGCAGAGAAAGCAATTCCAACAGAGGAAGAAGCATGGGCACACTTACAGACTTGTGACAGATCAGGGGAAGGGAGAGATTTTGCAGCTGGAGCTCAAGAAGCACTGGGAAAGTGGGGAGAAATTAGTCTATAAGAGTAGGCACCAGACTGCGAGTGTTTGTGTACAGTTATGGCCAGGAGTTGGACTGTCTGCCCCAGAAACTTGTTTTGTCACATTTCAGTGGCTCTCACCAGTAGTGAGCATCTTGTGAGCAGAGGCCATAACTTCTACATCTTCAGGACCCAGCACATTGTGTGGCATCTAACAGGTGCACAGTTAATTTTATTGAATTAGTAACTGTATCTCCATATCTCTATTCAATAGGAGCTTGGTGCCATGTGTTTCAAGATTTATTTATATTTTGGCTACCACTCCTCATGGGCTGCTACGCTGAATAGGGCCCGTCCAGTCCTAATTTGTAGGGCAAACTTTCAGGGGTTACGTGGACCCAGAACACATGTCACCTCAGGCAACTTGAAATAGCCAAGAGAGGCTGCATCATGTTGGGAGGTCAATAAAGGATTTTAAACAGAGGAATGACAGGGCCCTTAGTCTTAGTAGAAAGACCACTTCGGAAACAACGTAGAACAAGGGTTGGCAAACTATGGCTTGTGAGCAAAATCCACCCAGCTCCTGTTTTCCTAAATGAAATTCTATTGGAACACAGTTACACCCACTCATTTGCATACTGTCTGTCACTACAGTGGCAGAGTTGCCTAGTTGTGACAGAGATCCTATGTCTTCAGGGTGTAAAATATTTTCTCTCTGGTCCTTTCTAGAAACTGTGAACCTCTGACATAGGGGATGGATTAAAGGAGAACTAAGGCCAGTGAGAAGTTTTGTTAGGATACCAAATGATAAAAGCCATGGCAACAGCCTGAACTAGGCAGGGGCAGTTGAGGCAGAGAGAAGGGGCAGGTGCCAAAAAAGGTGAAATCAGCAGACTTGGTGACTAATTAGATGTGGAGGGGGAAAGGCAAGAGGATTCTAGAACAACTCCCAGTTTCTAGCTTGGGCAACTGGGAGGGCGGTGGTGCCCGTTGCTGAGGTTGGGATGCCAGGAGGAAGAGGAGGCTTGGAGGTGACATATGTGATTCCAGTTTGGACATTTCCCCACCTGGGATATTCAGTGGAGGTGGTGGATGGAAAGGTGGGTGAGGGGCTCAAAGGAGGGATCTGCTGTGGACACGCAGATGCAAGACTTGTCAGTGTGTGGATGTGCAGATTACCCACGAGAGTATGTGGAGTGGGAAGAGAAGAGATGACCCACCGTGGGACCCGCAGAAATGCCAGTGTTTAAGGATGGACAGAGGAAGGGGAACCTGGAAAGGAAATGGTCAGCAAGGTCCCAGAGGGGATGAAGAAAACTAAGAGAGTGTTTTCTGGGCGATTTAAGCCCAAATGCAGCTAATCACCAATATTGCTTAAAGAGAATGGTTGGGGGCACAGGAGGGAGAAAGGGGTGAGAGTAAGAAGGATGCGAGGCAGCCGGAGATGAGTGAAGCTAGGAAGAAATAGCCTCCATGTGTCAAGCATTTCTTACGTGTTAGGAGACATCCAAAGTGCTTTACGCATATGAGCTCATTTCGTCTGCACAGTGGCCTTTCAGGGTGGGAATAGTAATCCCCGTTTTACACATGGGAAGACTGAGGTGTAGACACTCAGCTCCTCACTGGAGGTTATGTAGCTGACAAATGGTGGCATGGAGATCCTGTCTCTCAAACCAGTGCCCTTAAACCCTGTGTCAGGCGAGAGATGCATAGCACTATTCTATTCCCCCACCCACCAACTCCTCACAGATATCCATGGTCACCCAAGACCAGCTCCAATGCTGTCTTCTGGAATGACATCCACTCACCTGTCCCCATTCTGTGCTCTGTCCTGAGGCAGAATTGTACTAGGTCAAGAGCACAGGTGTAGGAGCCTGAGCACTTGGGTTCAAATCCCAGCCCCAGCAGTTATAAGCTGTACAACCTATCACCCAGTCTCCTTGTGCCCACTTGTGCACCTATAAAACAGGGTCGGGGAAAACCCCTCTCATGTAGTTGCTTAGAGCAGGACTTAGTGTATAGTGAACCTTTAATATGACAACTCTCAAGTGACAGGACATGCCAAGTGCCACTCTAAGTACTTTATGTATATTAACATTCAGTCCTCACAACAAACTTCCAAGGAAAGAATTGGTTTTATTTCCATTTTACAAAAAGGGAACCGAAGTGTAAAGAGGTTAAGGAGTGTGCTGAGGGTCACACAGCTCAAGAGGTTAAGGAGCGTGCTGAGGGTCACACAGCTCAAGCAAGTATTTGGTAGTGTTGACAGCCTTGCTATCCCGTTGCCGCTCCCATCGGAGTTTGTGTTTCTTTCTCTTGCTCATCCCTCTGCCCCAGCACTCAGCCCATGGCTCTGGGGTTCGCCGTGTATTTGCTTGTCTGTCCCACAGAGCTGAACAAGGATATGCCCCGCTCCCCCCTTTGTTCCCCTAGCAACAAGTAGTGGTGCTTGACACTTTGTGGATACTCCACAAATATTTCCTGAATAACTCAGTGATTGAACAAACTCATCTTGAGATCATCAGCTGAATCCATTTGGTCTTCACAACTGATCCGCACGATGGGCGCATTGACTCTTACACTGAGACGCCACATTCAGCTCTTGGAACATCCCGTCACCTGGCCATCTGGCATTAGTAAGTTTGGTCTTGCCCTAGAGGGATGATCACTATTTAACCAAGGGCAATAAAACCACCTGGAAGGGCTAGCATTGGGAGAGAGTTCTCAGGCCCTCTGGAAGGCTGACTTAACCCATTCTGAGAACCTCTCAGAAGCTTCCAGAAGGCATTTATTTATAAGTACCCAAGAAGCCAGACCTGTGCTTTTCAGGTACACTTCCTTAGGGCCAAATATTCAATCCCTGGCTCCCCCCGCCACTCACATGGTCTCCACTCCCAAATGGCTTTTAGCTCTCTAGAAGGCCAGCCCCCTTCCTTTCTGTGGGCGATAACTTGCTCTCAGGCAGTGAGAGCTTCTCAAGGCCTTTCACGGGAGGAAGCAAACATGCTCTAGAGGTGGCTGTGCCTTTTGACCCTCCCCTGGGAAGACTTGGCCTTCCCAGCAAGTTGATCTCAGTGAGGAAGTTCTGCCCTGGTGGTTAAAGCAAAGTCATGGGACCCCGAAGCCAGGGGGCTGGTTCTCAGCCTCTTCCTCTCCTGCTGGTGGGGTTTCTGACCCGATTTTGCTCTGGTTGAGTGACATTTACTTTCTGCTGGAAGGGCCCTGGGTGAGGTGGGAAGACTCCTATTGAGGGGTTATGGGGAAGGAAAGGGCACTGGAATTGACCCCTCAGGTTGTAAAGCTGACAGGTACCTGTAGCATCTCTTAGTCCAGTCCTTCCGACAGGCCACACCTGGTTGTGTGACTGTGTGCAAATCCCTTAAACCTCTCTGAGACTTTACCATCATTAAAATGGCCTTAACAGAGACGTTGCAATGAGCAGAAATGTGTGCAAATGCGTATGGTTAAGAATTTTTTTTAACTTTAAGGCTCCAACTGTATACATGCAGGTTACTATGAATATCAACTGTATACATGCAGGTTACTATGAATATTACCATGTATGTATATATGTATATGTGCACGGGTGTGTGTAATGTATTTGTGGAATAAATGAACATTCCTGTGCCTCAGTTTTTTCTTTTGTGAAATGAGATGATGCTGATACTTACCTCATAGTATTGCTGTGAATTTTAAATGTGTTACTACCTGTACAACATTTAGAAGAATGCCTAGCATATAATAATTATTATTCAATAATTACTTTTGAGAGCAGGGAACTTTCCGTCTTTTACTTACATAGCTTAGCCTCAATGCTTAGAAAGGGCACACAGTGGGTGCTTGATCAATGCGTGTGCAATGAATGAGAGAGAACAAGAAAACACGCAAACAGCAATTATAAAAAACACCTCAGTATGCTGTGGGCAATGCCCTCCTTTTTGTTGTTAGAGCTAAGACTTGGGTCCTGGTGCCACCAAGGAGGTGATAAGTGAGTTTTCAGGGAACATCTATCTGGGCAGATTCCTTGTGGTCCCAGGTGCCTTGTGCCCCCAAACATCTTCCCACTTCAGGAGGACCCTAACGCCGTGGACCTGGAGAACACTCAGGGGAACACCTCTCTGCTGAACTGAACACACACAGAGCTTGACAAGTGCTAATGGGACTGTCATTGCAGTGGTGGCTGCAGATAACAATTACTTGTCATGACTGGGCTTTCTCTGACCCGGCAGATGGCCTGGGCAGCCCTTCCAATTTGAGGGGTTCTAAGGGAGGTGATGGAGTCTCCACAGTCCTGTGTCTATAGCTCCAAGTCTCCTGTCCCAGCAGGCAGGAAGTGCGGGCTGTGGGCTTTGGTGACCCATCATTTCTCAATCCATTCCAAGAGCTTTGATTCGAGGGGCAACCTCTGTGATTCCTACCTCGCTAGATGATGAGTCACCTCCACTGCAAGCAGTCATTTGGGAAAAGTGGCTCGGCTCGGGCACGGATTCCTTAGGCTAATAACCATGTGCAGCAGCTTCTAGATTCCAGCAAGAGTAGCAGTTAGCTTGCACCCAGACAGCCAGCAAGCAGCACGGTCTATTCCTTGAGTTTTTATTGACAGTGTCAACAGCATGGCCTTTGGAATCATACTGACCTGGTTTGAATTCCACCACTGACTAGTTATGGCTTTGTGCAAATCTCTTACTTCTTTGAGTCTTGGTTTTCTCTCTGGTGGCTCTATGTAAAGTTGAAAGGTAACACACGTAAGGATGCCTAGCATACAGCCCGGCATATAGAAGGTGCATTATGAATGGCGACTGTGATGATTTATGCAAGCAAGGAAATAAATTTAATTTAGTCTCTAGAGCAAGGTCAGCATATTTTTTCTATAAAGGGTAGATAATAAATATTTTAGGTTTTGGAGGGCCAGACAATCTCTGTTGCAACTACTCAACTTTGCCACACAGAAGTAGCCGTTGACCAACCATACTTAAATCAATGGGCATGGCTGTGTTTCAGTAAAACTTTATTTACAAAAAACAGGCTCCTGACAAGATTTAGCTCCATGGTAGTAGTTTTCTCTCACAAGGGAACCGAGTCCTCTAATATCTACACATTCTAATCACTAATAATATTTTATTTGTTTTATTTTTTTGGCAGTTGTTTAATTCTACTTTGTGCAATAGAGGATCTCAGCTTGGAAGTCTAAATTGTATTGGTCCCTGGCCTCAGGCATGACTAGGCGTCTCTTCAGAGTCCATTTTGTACATGGAATGAAGTTTCCATCTCAAGGAGAAAAAGAAGTTCAAGGGCACTACCTTGGTTTAAGGATGATGGTGTACTTATGGTAGGGAGACTGGGTTTGAGTGCATTTGCTTCCGGAAGGCAGGGGCTGCATCTGACTCATGTGTAAGGCCTGGTGGCACAGCCAGTCTTTTGTGAATGAATTTCATAAATGGATCCTATCTAATTCCCTTCAGTCCTCCTAGGAGAGTTCTATGTCCCTGAGGGTACAGGGCTCTGGCCAATTGGATGGAAAACTCCTACCTACAATTCACAACACAAATGGTCATGACGAAGTTAGGGCAGCATTTTAGGTTATTTGTGTTAACGTGCTCCCAATACCTAATGAGATTAAGGCTAATGCCTACACAACAGCAGAGGGTGGTGTTCCTTGGAGATCGTGAGGGATATTTTCCAAATATGGCCACACCAATGTATGTGCCATCCCACGTGCTCTTATTACAGTGTGATAGCAACATGCTTCCATCTGTAAGTGGGTTCTGTGTCCCCTCCCCTTGGAGCTGGATGGCCCTTTGTAGCTGTCTTCATCAGCAGAATGTGGCAGAAATGATGCTGCATGACTCCCAGAGCTAGGTCATAAAATGCAATGTGGTTTCCACTTGTTTGCTTTTTCTCACTCTCAGGATATTTGTCCTTGAAATCCATTCACTCTTGTTGTGAGGAAGTTCGGGCCACGTGGGGAAGCCACATGGAAGTGCTTTGGGTGACAGTCTTAGTTAAACCCCCACTGACAGTCAATGTCAATATGTGAGTAAATGAGCCTTCAGGTAATGCCAGCCCTCAGCCTTTGAGTCTTCCAGTTGAGGCCTCAGACATCACAAGGAAGGGATAAGTGTCCTGTCCAAAACCCCTATTCGCAGAGAGATCATAAATGATGACGGCTTTTTAAAAGCTACTCAATTTGGGATACTTTGTTATGCAGCATTAGAGAGCGAATGCAAAGATATTGCCGTACTTTGCCAACCTGTCTAAACCTATTATGTCCCGGAGGACTTAAGAGGGCAATAATGCTGGAAAAAGCAGCAGACACTCTGAGTGTATCATTCATTCATTCCCTACTCTGTACCAGGCTCTGTTAGGGCCTGCAGAAACGTAGATGTATATGCTGCTTCAGCATCTGTGTTCTAAGAGGTCGTAATACACAGCGGAAGGAGGACACTAACCAAATAATTAAATTTACAACTGATAAGGGCTTAAAGAAGCCAGCAAGAAAATAGCAAAGGGAACCATTATTTTTACCTGGAGGAAATATAGAAGTTCCCTCTGACGCCGGCGGGGTGGGCAGGAATTTCAGGCAGAAGCAACTGTGTGCATGGAAGTCTGCAGGTGGGGGGAGTGTGGGGGCTGGCAGGAAAGGAAGCAGGGAAAGTAGGATGGGGTCCTACTGCGATGAGCCTCCCGTGGTGGTTCTGAGAACATTCAAGTGTGTTCTGTAAGCAACAGGGAGCCACCAGAGTCGTCTCAGCAAGGGATGAATGAACTGCCCGGGCCTTTATTTTAGCTGGGCCATTTCACGACAGCATGGAAGATGGGCAGACAGGAGACCCTGAAGCCAGAGACCACAGGTGGGAGGCTGTTACCTCCCAAGAGCTGCTGGGGAAAGGGCCCGAGCTGAGGCAGCGTCTGCAGGACAGGAGAGGAGATGCGTCTGCGAGATGTCCTAGAGCTGAGCCTTGTGTGGGAAGAGCAAGGGCAGAGGGGACATCCCAGTTCCTGGTCTGGGTGATGGGGCAGCCCCTGGTGCTCCTCATAGAGACAGGGAGCAGGGTATGAGGGACATGGTGAGCTCACTCACCCTCAGACCTGTTGGGTGTGAGATTTGCAAGTGGAAACATTTCGTCGTCAGCCCATACGTGGGTCAGAGGATCCATGGAGAGATCTCGGATGGAGATAGCGCGTTGGGAGTTGTCAGCTTATAGGGATAATCGAAGCCGTGGGAGTGGGTGAGGTTATTGAGAACAGAGTTTCTTAACCTTAAACCCAGGGCAATACTGTTTTGGTAACTATCACCCCGCCCTGCCCCCCCCCCCCAAAGAAAAAACTTAGGAACATAAACTGCTAGAACTCCAGGGTCACGGGCACAGCTAAGGCTCATCGCACCATTCATGTGTCTTCACAGTCAGGGAGGTTTTGCTGAGCATTACCACTACCTGCAAGGATGCATATTAAAAACCCAGACATCTCTTGTCTTTATTAAATATTAAGTTACACTGCTTGTTTTTCAGAATTTATGTCCCCTGTCTCAGAGGTTGTGATATGAAATTTACTCTCCCTCCCTGGCTGTGACACCCACTTTTAGAGAGAGGGCTGCGACCCAGGAGTCTGGGGGGATCAAACAGAGAGCCAGCGGGGCCAGAGAGGCAAGTGGGCGGAGCGTGGGGGGTGCGGGGGTGGAGGAAACAGGGGAGTCAGGGCCCAGAGGGCTTCCGGGGGAGGCCAGCTGTGGTGAGGCCCCAGGCCAGGCCGTTTGGTCTCGGGCTGGGCAGGCGATGGCCCCGTGCTGCACGCAGACGGGACTAATCACTGGTGGGGGGGTGGGGGGTGGAGAGGCTTCCCCTCAAGGGGACCTTGACTACGTGGTGCGATGCTGTCATACAACAGTTATTTCACAATTTACGTAGCCGATTTCATGCACTTCTGGGAGTTCTGCTGCGGTTCTGGCAGTTAAAAGTGTTCTGTCTTCAGGCAGTTGGGGAGGTGGGTGCCCCCAGCACAGTGCCACTTGTCCAGAGCAGTTTGGGAGGAATGGGGGAGGTAGAAGTCGGGTTGCAGGGGTCAGGGGTCAGGGGCCAGGGGTCAGGAGCCAGGGGCCAAGGGCCAGGGGCCAGGGGCTGGGGGGAGATGCAAGAGCAGTGAGGGGTGCGGAGGATTCTCCCCGCTGGCTGAGGGCACAGCCACTGTGGGCTCTGCGCTGATGAGCAGAAACCCAGCCCTCTAGCCACTTCGGTGCTTGTGATGGTCCTGTGAGCCACCAGCCACCAGCAGCTCATGTAAGGAACACGGGCTGCACGGCCGGACTTCACTGGCATTTCACCTGCCTGTGAGTTTCTCCAGGAAAAAAAACAAACAAAAACCAAACACAAACCCCCAAGACACCCTGTCTATTTGCATGTGTGTGCACTGTCATTTTTTCAGAGAGGATGTTAAATCAAGGCCAAAAGAATCATTAAAATCAAACACACCTCCTGTACCCTCTCAGGATCCGGGAACAAGTAAGCCTAAGCAAACAGCGTGGCCAGTGGTCTAAAACTGGAAACAAACCCTCTCTACCTTGCCTAAGTGGGGTCTGAAGAGAACGCCCCGGGACTTTGGGGGTTCCAGGACCAGCCCTCTTGTGCTCCCGAGAGACCTTAAGGAGCAGGTCTGCACATTTCATTTGCCTCCTTCTTGTTTTTTTATTTTTATTTATTTTATTTGTGTAGTGTTCTAACACGGCCCGCTGTGACTGCTGCCAGGCGCGTCCTGGGCAGTCGGTAGGCACGCTCGCCTTCTGAGAGGGGTGTGTGTTGAAGAAGAGCAGCAAGCCCGATGTGGGACATGGCAGGAGTGAGATCAGGGCGTGCCCTAGGTCCCGGGGGGCAGACGTCGGCTGCATCCCCTGCCTCTTGCGCGGCCTGGAACTCCTTCAGAGCGCCCCGGAGGAGAAACGTGCATGTGATGGCGAAGCGGGCGGGCGCGACAGGCTCAGGGCGCACACGGCGTGGCACGCACACGCCCTTGGTTGGGTGATTACGCTGATGGAAATTCATAATTCACGGCTGTATGTAAGGCGCTGTCTTCCATGGTGGCGTTCTCTCTGCAGGAAATAAAAAAGGTGACGTGGGCTGGTTTTGGGGACCTCCTACTCTGTCCAGCAGCCCCTCCAAAAAGGGTCTGTCCAATAATTCAGTGCGAAAATGAGCGAGAACGAGTGAGTGAACGGCAAGTGCGTCCGTCTATCAGCAGCAGAAATGAGGTCAGGATCAAAGCAACGCGTTGGGTTATAGGAGATTAAATTGTGCAATTCAAAACAAAAGAAAACCCCTGCGCGCCTATGCCAATCGTTATGTGGGCAGGTTCACACCCATTATTGTAGTTAATTCTTCCAACAATCCCGTGAAGTAAATATTATGATCCCCATTTTATAATTAAGGAAACCAAGGCTTAGGGAGGGTAGGCAGTTGCCTAACGAAGCACATCCAGGACGCGGTGCAAAAGCCATTCAGACCCTGGGCCTCCTTCACTCTTAACCAAGGTTTCTTTCCGTCCCTTAGGAGAAACACGGGGTGATGAGGGTGTGTGTATAGCCTCTGGGAATACTGCATGTTCTAGAAAGCTCATCAGTAGAGTTTCCTGTTCTGTTTCCCAGATGCGATGTGAAGAAAAAGAAACCGTCTCATCTGTTTGGATAGTGTAGATGGAGTTCTTTGCAAGCTGCAAGGTGGGTAGGTGAGGTTTGGGCTATGGATTTCATAAACTCGGGTTCCCCCTCGAATTTGGGTAATCATTTAAAACAATAAATTTTATTCTGAAACATTCAGGAACTTATAAAACAGTTGCAATTACAATGCAGAGAACTCTTTTTCTTCCTGAATTATTTGGAAATAGGTTACCAATCTGATGTCTTAGGATACCCAAAGGCTTACGTGAATACTTCCTACAAAGACAGACTCCTTTACAACCACAGTGCACCCATCACGACATTGACCTCTCTACAATACCTAATTCTCAGACTGCACTCCAGTTTCACAAATTGTCCTAATAATGTCCTGTTGGTCCTTCTAAAAGACTCCACTTTGGAATCATCCCTAGTCTTCACATCTCCTTAGGCCCCTTTAGCATGGAAGAATTGACCTGTTCTTGGTCAGATGTTCACTGTTTCAGTTGTTTGTCAGTATGAAATCATGGTTTCCTATTTTATTCAATGACTTATAATCCTTGGCCATCACTATTTATGTCGATGTTCAAAGCGCCCCACGTTTGGCCAGTGGCCGTCTTTCTGATCTGGCATCGGTGTCGTTTTGACATGTCACCATCATCCTTTGAGTCTTCCCTTACTTTCGGCACAAGGAGATATTCCAGGCTCATCTTGTACTTTCCCTGCCTCAACCCTGGATCAGCCATTTCTCAGGGAACCCTGGTTCTTTTTAGAACAGAATGTTCTTGAAAGCCAAGATTTCGGTGCTAATTGTGCTTATTGCTATTGGGGTGTCATGTTCCCAGGTCCTTTGTATGGACAGAGCCAGGAAACACACACCCACATACACACATACAATTCTCTATCTATCTATCTATCTATCTACCTATCATCCATATATCTATCTACCTACCATCAATCATCATCCATCTTCTGTCTATCTATAGATCTACTGAAAATAATGAGCTCACTCACGGTTTTAACTCCAGTTAACACCACAGAACTCATTCTAGTTTGCTCTTTTGTTCATACGATGAGCTCTTCTCCCACAGGGAATACCTTCGCTTCCATTCTCCCTAACGTAATTATGGAGGAATGAGCCCTCTCTGCCCCACCCCATGTGTAATCTCCTCTCCAGTTCTGTCGCTCTCCCATCCCCTTGGGTAGATGTCTCCTCACCTCAGCTTGGCTGCCACGCTACGCTGGGCCATCCCCCCATGTGGCCGCTCCCCTCACCTTTCTCAGGCTTTAACCCTCTGGCCATTCCCCGATGGGGGCTTTCTTTTCTCCCTCCTCAGGCCCTGACACTGCACGCTGGCCTGTGTCCCCATAGGGACTCCTTCCTGACCCTGCTCAGGAGCTGACGTCGCATGCCAGGCCGCCCCTCTACAGGCTGAGGCTCTGACATCCTACTCTTAACTGCCATGGCTGGGCTGGCTTTGTCTCAACTGAAGGGTTTGGGATTGGATTGTTCAGAAGGGGAAGGGAAGAGAAATGAAGAGGGAGAGGAAAGAGAAGAAGGGAAAAGCAAGTGCTCCTCGTTTTAGTTAGAAAATTGGCTACTGAAGATACTCTTTTCATGTCTAGGAAATTTTATCCAGGCTAGAAATAGGTAGTTTTTGTTGGCTTATTTGTGCTTTTGTTGTTTGTTTATTTGTTTGTTTGTTTAAGAGAACGTACTTCATGTATTAAGCAGGCAATAGTTCGCATCCTTGGCTGTGCTGGATGGATATCTTTGGTTTGAAATCCATTCCTAGCCCTTTCTTTGAGGTCTTTTCTTTACCATAGGGGCTAGAAGGCTAAAAACTACATTTCCCTGACTCCCTTGCAGTTGGGATCCTGGAAGCAAATTAGGTTCTGCCGATGAGATGAAATTCCAGGAGACTTGTGAGTTGGAAGCCACTGTTCTGTTGTCATGGCTGTTGGCGAGTGAGGTCATAGACACATCACGTGTAGGGACTGACTCACATTTATGGCAAGTATTGGAGTCTTTTTGAGGATGAGAGGTGTTGGCATTTAATCCAGAAGCAGCGGCAGTGCACTGATCTCTGCATCTTAGCTTTAGAGGTGTGCCCTTGAGCCAAGAGTCCCCCAGCATGGCTCCTCTAGCTTTCTAAGGATTATGTAAGCACCTCATTCCCTGTATTAAATACCTTACTGTATAAAATTCTTCGAGGGACTTCCTTTTTCCTTATTAACTCCTAACTGGCACCCTAACTTTGTACATGAAGGGGAATAAGATAATAGGCAACAGATACTAACTTCTGGAAGAGTGTCATTACTCTTCATTTACTTTGGAACTTGTTTTGTACTTATTATGAGCAATGTGCTAAGCTAGACTCACAGATATGAATAAAGGTAACAAATGCACATATCCTGGTTTCAAGGAATGGAGAAGAAAGTAGAGAGAAAAACATAATGAACAACCATGTATAAAATGTAACAGGTGGTGATGTGTTATTAAAAGAGATACAAGTAAAAAAAAAAAAGACACAAGCATAGCATTGCTCACAGGTCCCTGCCTGGCTCACCTCTTCAGCATCACTTGCTGTCATTAACCCCCTGGCCCTACATACCTAGTGGCCAGCTGTATTGAAGTATTTACCTTACCTTAAATACCATTTTCCCTTTCAGAATGCTCTTCCTCCACCTTTCCTGCCTAGATAACTCATGCACATTCCTCACTCACCTACTCTGCAAAGGAATCATGCAGGGTTTTGCTCTTCTCCTGGACTTCCGGTTAACTGGGGAAACCAAATGCCTATCGAAGGTATCACTCCCTCCTTTCTTTGAAGTTTCTGTTTACTGGTCATTCCAGAGAATGTAACCTCTAAAAGGAGAAATTATTCTATGAAAAGCCACTCCCCTTTTCTCCAAGAAACTTGCTTGATTGTTACAAAGTACTTAAATAAAGCAAAACTTTCAAAGACAAATCCTTTGTAAGATTTTATACATGGACACACTCTTTCCTATGAATAGATTTGCATACATGCATTTCTAATTCCTGACCGTCTCTGCCTACTCTCTGGAATTTTTCTTCAGGCTCTAACATCTCTATGATCTACCAAAACAATTGTAAAGCTGATCTCCAGGCAAACATAGGAAGGATTGCTCAATTGCATTTGTCTCTGTGAAGATGGATCCTTTGTTGACTTCTAAATTAATTCATGTTTCACTCCTGTGCCACTTGTTTGGGGTCTAAGGGGGTGTTGAGCATTGCCATTGTTATTATGGGACATTCATGGAATGCCGTACTTGTATGTTTGAAAAATAGCTGCAATGGTTTATTAACCAGCACAAGCTGAGAACATTTCAGCAGCAGTTGATTCACTTTGTAAAGCACTGGCAACAATATACAATGTTTGTGGGATTGCAAAATATTACTAAATGAATAAAGCTCCATTTTCTCTATCAACATTTATTGAGTGTCAGACTAAGTGCCATGCACTGTACTAGGATTCCACTGAATGAATGAACATTCATTAAACAACTACTATGCAAGTAATTGGATAAGTATTCCACTGAGTGAATAAGCATTTATTAAGTGCCTTTTAGGGACCCAGGTATAATGCTAGGATTGAACTAAATGGATAGAGTCTTATTATGCAAGTTTAATATGCCAGATACCACATAAGCATTCCATCAAATGTATAAATGTTAATTAAGCACTTTCATGTGCTAAGCGCCAAGCTAGGCACTTTAACATAATGATACCACTTAACCCTCACTATTATAATGGAGAAGGGCAAGTATTATTCTTCCCATTTTATGAATGAAGAAACAGATGCAAAGTGGCTAAGATTCTTAGGACCTGAGATTTGAACCCATGTCTCCTCATGGGTCCGTTATACCATCATGGATTTCTATGTTTCTTGAACTCAACCTAGTTCTATTAATATATTAGAACATATGAGAACTGATAGTATGTTGAATATCACTAAGTGGAATTCTACATCTGTACTATTCTCAGGGCAAGAAGGGAACTTGACCTTACTTGTTTAAGCATAGTCATAAACATCAGATTGGAGCAGTTAAAATTGCTATGTTCTTGAGTCCCAGTCTCTCTTATCTGAGAAAGTTGTAGATAATGAGTTACGTTAGTTCTCGAGGTTATGGAGACAGTTCCAACTGCAGTCACTAAAACTCATGGAAGACTATTGATCCCAATAAAATGTTAACAAGAATGACACTGCCTGAAGAAGACCAGAGAATTGTACTCCTGGATTACAGTGCTGATTTTTTAGACCATGTCTTACAATTTCTTCCGTGAATTAGTCTGCAAAGGCTTACTGAGTGCTTAGTGCATGTCAGACACCGTGTGGGTGCACAGTATATGAGGAGACCCCGTCAGTTACTAGCTGTGTGTTGTTAGGCTAGTTATCTACTGTCTTTGTTTATCAGGATATCATTACTCCTCCTTTTTCTAAACTCTTAATAGTCAACTCCTTGAGTTACAAAATAACATATTTCACATGCTACTATCATCTATCTGTTGGCTGTTTGTCTATCTTCTATGTATTTATCTATTTATCTACATATAGTCCATCTCATCTACATAAACATTTTACGATTGCTTTTTCTAGCCTATTGTTTCTCTTACTCTCACAAGCATACAAAGTAGGTATTCTTAATCGCACCTTACAGACAAGAAACCTGAGGCCCAGAGAGGTTAAGCAATCTGCTTAAGCTCACACAGGTGATAAATGGCAGAACTGGGATTGTAACCACAGGTCTGCCTGACTTCAGAGCCTTGCTTTTGTCTTGGTACTATGTTGGGTCTTCTTCACACTGATCAATAAATACTTGCGAGGAAGGTAATTTTAGCAATAAAATAGCAGAACGGGTCCAGGGCAGGATTGGCTCATCCAGTTAGTTTACTCTCAGTTTGTTCTAGAAGTGGCCTTTAGATGTTGATTTGAAACAGAAACAGAAAAAAAAAAAATCCTCCACAATCACTAGAGAAAAGCTCTGAAGGCTGGCAATGTGGCTGATGTCCTCGTAACTACCCCTCCCGGCCTGAGGTGCAGGGAGGCCCTAGAACTTGGGGAGCACAGAAGGAGCAGGCCTGGCTTCCAGCAGGCCCCACCTGTTCCTTCTGCCTCAACCCAGGTGCCCTGCAGAGCCTCCGTTTTTTTTATCTGTAAAGTAATTCAGGGGAGAATTCGTTAAATGATCGCTATGGAAGTTAACTGGGGAATGAGGTGGAGACATTTGGTTGAACCACGTTTCAGTGAAGTTTATTTAAGCAGACATTTCTCGAAGAGTCTATGCGTCATGCACTTTCTGAGCTCTGGGGGACGGTAGCAAGTAATGTGCAGCCACTGGGACGGTCTTGCTGAGGGACAGGTGTGACAGTGGTCACACGGAGAGAGTACAGAGGAGGGAGCGGCTACTTAGTGGTTGGCTGGACAGCTATGGGTAAGCGTCTAAGGGATGTATTATGAGGGGTGACCAGAGAGTCAGAGGGGGCAGGGGAGAGGGTAAAAGCAATTCTTCTGTCGGGTCAGAGAGGGGATGTCACTACATTGCTCTAACCCTGATGCTGGGCTGTGGTAAGTGGAGCTGCAGAAAACATCTCTGTGGCTAATGAATCATCTGATTTAAAAGAACACTTAAAACAGTGAGAAAAACCCTGAGCTGGTTTGTTCCCACGAAGAGGGGGCACCATAGGTCACTTCATAACAGCTTTCAACCCAGTGACCCACGTTTCCTCCTCATGACTGGACTCATCGTCTTTGCCTTCCTCCAGATGTGTCTGGGGCTTGGTGAGCCTCACAGATGTACACTCTGCGATTGCTGGGGTGATGAATCATGCCCCATGTAGATCCCCCCAACTCCCCACTTCGCGAGGGCGTGCTGTGTCGAAACCTTGTGAGAGTCCTAGGGCTGTCACATAACTGTGGGATGTGGGGCCCGTCTGTGAATAACTCACATAGGACGTGTACGAGTGTAGGACCACATGGAGTCTTAGTTTTCCTGTCTGTAAAATAGGGGCGATACCTACCTTGCAGGAGTTCTATGAAGGATCAATGAGATACTGTGCAGAAGTTCGGCACAAGGTAGGCGCTAAGTAAATTTTATTTCCCCCTTCTACATCAGGGGTCAGCAAACTATGTCCCACAGGCCAAATCTGACCCTCCACCAGTTTTTGTGAATAAAGTTTTATTGGAACACAGACACACCCATTCATTTATGTCTTGTCCACAGCTGCTTTTGCATACAATGGCAGAGCGTGTCACTACGACCGAAATCAGATGTGCCCCAGGTCTGCAAAGCAGAAAATATTTGCTCTCTGGCCCTCGACAGAAAATGTTCTCTGGTCCCCAGTGTCCATAATGGTTTTTGAGAAAAATGATCTTGTCTCCCTGCCCCCTTCCTTCCAAAAGTGCTCTCTGTCAGACCCAACGCGGTGTGTGGCTTAAACCGCTCCTCCTATGCCGTGTAGTTGGGGTCCTTCTGCTCTCCTCCGAGTGCGATTCTGTTTATTACAAGTCCTTTGAGTGTGACTCTTAGCACACCTCCCAACCCACCCCCACCCCTGAATTGGGGCCATCCAGCCTAGAGGAGAGAGAGAGTGTCACCTGCCTTACTCCGGATAACAGCTTTCAGACTAGGTGGTGCAGGCGTCCATCTGTGACAGACGTTGCATCCCTAAGTCTTTAGCACCACACGCCGCTCTGCTAACTGCCTCCACCCCGTCCTGTGCACCTGCAGTTATACCTGTAAAGTGCATGCTCTGACTGCATCCATGCTTGTTAAATTCCTCCTTGAGAAAACCTGTTCGTTTTTTTCCCCCTGGCTTCCTAGCATCACTTTGGATTTTGACTCTGTTATCCAGTGTGTTTACCAAGGCTCCTGGCTTCATGTCCTTGGGGAATTGGCTCAGCTGTTTTCTAGGTCCTCATCCAAGTCTCTGCAAGACACTGTTGGAGCAGCCAGAGCTGAGGGCGGAGGCCTGTGGGATGCAATTTGTATGCACTCTCCAGCTTGGCCTTGACCCTTTGGAGACTGTGGCTGAACTGACTAGGAAATTAACCAACTGCATTACTGTCCAGCTCACATGTCTTTATCTTAGCTGAAAGACATCACGAGAGTTTGGGTCAAAGGCTTTTGGCACATAATATAGCAACTTAGAGTGCTTCCCAACCTATTAGTATCTGATGCTATCACAAAACAAATGGGGTTACTTGCTAGAACTTATTCTGGGGGATCCCTTAATGGCTCCTAGAGCTCACTGCCTATTTGGGAATGATTATAAAATTTTTGAGTGAGTTAGAATTTGTCACATAGTCTGTCAGATATTACTAGAACTTATTGAAGGGCTTCTTAATCTAGGATTCACACACTTGCATGGGAATAAATTACATCTTTATTTTCACTAATCTCTAACTGAAATTTAGCATGCTTTTCAATTGTGAATGTAAGCAACAAATCACAATCACATTAGCATGATCTGTGACTTGTTCTCCATTATCAATCATGGATGTTTATACCACCTTGGAATTGCTGTAGACAACTTAAAGTATCTTTTAAGTTCATAACTACTTTAAAGTTATGGTACTTATAAAACTTGCTGCTAGATCTTGTTATTTAATCTATTCATAAAGAAGCACATTATTATTATAGTGCAGATTTTAAAATTATATTTGATAGCTTTACTTTAATATAACTGGTTTCCTTTGCAATTGGACATATTTCATTTTTTATCCATTTAAAAATATTACTCAGGGAAGGAGTCTGTAGGTGTCACCAGATTGCCGAAGGGTCCATGCACAGAAATGCACAGAAATGCACGTTTGTCATGATGATGGCCCTTTCCTTCTCAAAGGCCTCAGGGGTTGGAGTTTGACCCAGACAGTTCCCCAAAGGGACAAAAGAATCCTTTTCCCACGTTCCTAGGTTCTTATCTTCTCTTCACTCAGACTGAGGTAACACTAGCAAAACTTTTCTGTCTGTTGACAATTTCAATAGGACATGTGGCCTCCTAATTTTTTTGTCCTCACTGGTCAAGCAGACCTGGATTTTATTATAAATATAGCTCTCCCATATACGGTAGACGCTTTGTTAACCAGAACTCAAACAACTAGCACTCTCAAGCAACAAGCAAACGTTTTTTGCCCGTTGCTTGAGATTTGGTGGTTGCTTGAGTTTCTGGTTAACAGAGAGTCTCCTTACATTGATCCAGCATCTACCCATCCCTATGGGTGCCGGTTAATTGAGAGTCTATCGTACCTCTCTGATTCTCAATCGTCTGATTTGTAAAGTCGGGATATTACCATGTACTTTAAGGTGGTAGGAATGTTAACCATGGTAGCATGTGTTTTTCCGTTGGATCCTCAGGGAAGCAGCCCATGAGTGGAATTAGGAGCATGAGCAGTTCATTGTGGGTGGGGGCAGGTAACTTCATTGGACAGTGGGAGGAAGCAGAATCAGGCAGAGACATTCTTCAGCCTATGATGCAGTCCTGACATTTATGATGAAAAAGAAGAGGGAGCAGTGAGACAGGGAGAGCCGCAGACCTTGATTCACATCTCACGGTCTCCACCAACCTGAGAGTTGCTTTGCAGCAAAGGTTACCTGCTAAAGGAGTCCCTTGTTGGGCAGAATGAGCCTGGTTGAGTGGCCTCCCCGCACCCAGTCATGGGCTAGAGGGTACTCAGGAAGAATGTGGTCTTGGCTGGAAAGCAAGGTACAGCCTGGAAGTGTTATGGCTAGAGGCTAGAGGCTGCCTTCTCTCCCTGCAACTGAATGGCAAGTTCTTTCTTGAAGGGAGATCTGAGCAGGGAGTCTCCATATCTGCCCCAAGTTGAAATGGCTGAGCACAGTCTTGGCATAACATGCAGTGTACACAGAGGTCATGGCAACAGCCCGTGTCTCTAAGAGAATTGCTTATCTGGTTTTATTCCTACAGCGCACCAGAATCTTGATTAAAATAGTCAGATAAGGTCTTTCTAACCTAGGAATCTTTTCCTACCAGTACGTGGAGTAGTTCTTTGACCTAGGACTTTATGAAGGTGACAGAGGATTGATTGAGAAGGACTTGGTCACTGAGGCCACAACTCTGTAATAATAACAACAGTAATGATGATGATGATGATGGTGATGTAGTATCTCTACATGGATGTAGGGCCAACTCATCGGAAGGCCTCCACATTAGGTACAGATGTTAGGTTCTGTCGTCTAGCAACGGAGCTGACCCGTGTGGGTGAGGAGAAGCTCTGATTCTTCTCCCAGCTGACCTCGGGCATGTTCTACACCTATTCTCCCAGGCAGTGGACACCACAATGCCTGATTCTCCCTTCAGAGTCTTTATCACTGATCGTTTTTAGTCTTTGCTTAAGTACTTCCTCCAGGAGATTCTCAAAAAGCTTCCTTTTCATCACTTGGTTTCTATGGAAGCTAAATATTCCTTGTAATGAGCTCTCCAAAGCGCTGCCTGCATCCTTTGCCTGCTGACAATGGATTCGTGAGGAGCTGCTTATGTTCCAAACTAAATACTTTGATCTGCACTCTCTCTGGAGAAACATGTTCTGCTTCAGGGTAGCTATTCTCTGTTGTGACCCTAGAAAGAGCATTTGAGTCTCAATTGGCAGGAAGAATCACACCCTTCTGAGCAGGCTGACCAGACGTCTCATTTTAAACGGGACGGAAAACAATGGAACTGACCCATTTCAAACAGTACGTCTGGTCCGCCTAGTCTCGCTGAGCTAAATTCAAGGTGTCAGTAGGCTGACCGGACGTACCGTTTGAAGCAGGACAGTGTGATTGTTTTCCGAGGTACAAGCAGAATACCTTTGGATCCCCATTTCACTTCCCGTGTAACGTATTTAACATTCCCCGACGTCAGGACTTAAAATGCATTTAGGTCCAATGCTGTTTAGTCCATCCGTGCCCAAGACGACGTGGGCTGCGCTGCCGGATCGTAGCCACTTGATGTCTATTCATTTCCACTCCCTGCTTTTTCTTGCCGGGTTGAGTCCATCTGCCGTGGACTTGGGAAATATTTACTTCTGTCCCTCATTGAAGTGACATGATTGTCACTTCGGACTTCTAAATGGATTTGTGCAAATATTTTCTTCCCAGGATTGCCCTTCAACCCTCCAACCTCAGCTCCCTTGGCAAGCTCCTTGGCGGTGATAAAAGTGTCATCCGGGGGATGGGCCGTCATCCCCAAAGCTGAATGGTGAGCCAACAGACAAGGGAGGCGGATGCTCATGCCAAGGACCAGCCACTTGCCAGCTCTCCCTGGCCAGGCCCTGCATGCCCTGGGAGGGTGTATAGCCACGTGGCTGTGAGAAAGCTTGGCTCCCTGAGGCCCTTGCTGCCTCACGCTCCACCCCTTTTACAATCTGGGCTGTAAAAAGGACCTCCAACAAGAATAACACCTGTCTCTCTCTTTGAGAAGGTCTTCTTTTTCAGGGGTTTTCTTCGCTTTCTGTTAGTTAACATCTCTCTAGGGCAAGGATGATTATTTCTGTATTACAGATGGGGCAGTAAAGGCTCAGGAGTCACCTGCCCGTGATGGAGCAGTCGGTAAGTGGTAGACCTGGGATGTGAACACAGGGGTGCCCCACCCTGGTGCCTGCACTGCACTCTCTCCTCTACATGCAGTGAACCAGGAAGTAATGAAGCCAACTGCACCCAGTCTGAGGGAAGAGCATCTGCTGAACAGATGCCCGGATGCCCTGGCCGAATGCCACGAGGATATGGCTTTTTCTTGGCGATAATGGCAATCTTAAGAAAGCGCTTCATGGCAGAAGTGCTTTCACCATGAGTCACTGTTCTCTTTGTGGGAGTTTATAGCTAATTCACCTGTGGTTCCCACCTTTTTATGCCCGAGCAATCCAGAAGAGCAATTCCGTTAAGCAATGTTCTACCAGTAACATATGGAGTTTGAGGGAAGTCATGTGACTCACGTTAATCAGCTCCCAAGTAAAATTCAACTGTTTATGGGATCACATAGACTGACTTACTAACATCTCCAGGTGACCTGTGTCCAAACATTTGCTTTTTAACCTAAGAGTTATGCCACTAATTCCTCCTTCTCCTCGTTGGTTTTTAAGTTAGGAATCCAAGCTGCTAATAACCCCCAGGTTTTCCATGATCTGGCCTTGCCCCTGTTTCTCTCGACTGCCATCGCTGGCCATTACCATTTGCAATGTAGGCACCAACCGTCCAGCATCCTGGCATTTCCAGAAACAGCTGTGCTGACCCAGGCCTTTGCACTTGTTGATCTCTTTCCTTAAAAACTCTTTCTCACCTTGTGTCCTTGTCTCCTCTAAGCACATCTTGCAAGTCTCAGCTCTATGACACCCTCCTGTAATGTATTTATCACACTTGGGGTCCTCCTTCCTTCTCTTACCCTCCTGTAGCGTCTTGTAACACTTTCATAGCCAGTTTCCCTTTTCTGTAGGAACCTGTAAGAAACTCAAGGGAAGGAAATGTGTCTTATCGTCCTCTGAACGGAGAGCATCTCTTAGATAGCCTGATTCATATTCAGTACACGGGAAACCTTCAGAATTTTCATGTCAGGGCATGTCGGAATCTCAGTCACGGGCTGGGAAGAGATGGGAACAGGCAGAAGTGGAGGGAGGGAGCTCACCAACCTTTGTGACCGACCCTCACCGTGGGATACAGTGCTCCCCAGAATCAGTGTCACGTGGAGGAAAATGCAAGCTTCCCAAGAGGGATGTGTTGACCAAATTCAAGGGTTCTAGGTATTGGTGTGTAGGTGAGGAGTTAGGTCAGTACTCTGGGCGTGGGACTCCAGCCTGTTGAAATATGTTAGGGCTTTGCAGGATAGCAGGGCTTGGCTAACCATGATGGAGTCTGTACCAAGACTTCAGCTGCAAAGCAGAAAATCTGAGACACAAGTCCCTTGAAATGGTTGTGACAACTTGACAATGATTAAGAAACAGCACAGGAGTGGCCACTCCTAATTCCCCACCTAACTTATATATCTCACAAATGCTGTCTCTCTGTCTCTGTCTCTGTCTCTGTCTGTCTCTCTCTCTCTCACACACACGCACGCGCGTACACACACACACACACACACACACACACCAGCATGCCTTCTGGTGGCACAGACATCTTTATGAGATAAATGTTTCACCAGGGCAAGCTGGAGCCTGAAGCTATACTTCTCAGTCAGGGCTATGGGCTGAACCAGCAGGGACTACCAGCTACACACAAATCACTTTTAATGATAGAACATGAAGAAGCCCATAGAAGGTGAAATAAGTATTTAAGAGCAGGGACTCACATTTAGTAAATATTGTGTGCCAGGCTGTGAGCTGAGTGCTTCAATGCACAGACCACCCCTCCCCACTTCAAATAATTTAATTTCATATTTAATTGAAATTTTGAGGTAATTGTAGATGCACATGGAGTTGTGCAAGAAAAATACAGAGAGATTCTGTATCCTCAGTTTCCCACCATGGTATCATCTTGCAAATCTAAAGTATGCTACCACAACTATTATAGGATATTGACGTTGATGCCATCTACCAAGTGTATTCATATTGCTCTAGTTTTACTTGTACTCATTTGTGTGCGTGTGTGCGTGTGCATGTGTGTGTGTGTGTGTGTGTGTGTGTAGTTTTGTGCAATTTCATCTCATGTAGTTTGCGCATCTGCCATTGTTTTTGAGATATGCAGTAGTTCTAACACCATGAGGATCCCTTACGCTGTCCCTTTATAACTGCACTCTCTTGCAGTCCCCTCGAGATACACATGTGATGCAACTAAGTCTTAGAGAGTCATGGCATTTGTCAAATGTCATCCTGTCAGTGTGTAGTACAGTTTAGATTCAGAAGTGTGTTCAAAAATCTATGTCACATTCATTTTCTTAACATCTCACTTGCCCATTCATTCAACAACTATTTATTGCACGCCTACTATGTTCTAAGCACGTTTCTAGGTGCTGGGGCTTTAGCTATAAAAGACAACCCAGTCACTGCCTCTCACGGAGCTGTCATTCAAGTGTGACAGTCAGACCATGAATGTGAGAACCCAACATTTAATGAATTTCAGGTGAGGACAATTGCTCTGAAGGAAAATAAAGGAAGGGGACAAAGGAAAGGGGGCATGCTGTTTTAATAGGGTGACCAAGAAAGCCCACTATAAGGAAGTGAAATTTGAGAAGCGTCTTGACTTTTGAGGGAAAGAACATTCCAGGCAGGGAGGAGAGTCATCGCAAAGGTGCCAAGTTGGGAAAAAGTGGGGCATGTTTTTGGATGTCAGAGAGGTCCTTGTGTCTGGAGAAGCACGAAGGAGGGGGTAGAGAGGGGACATGAGGTCAGAGAGGGGGCCAGGGCTAGATTATGAAGGCCTTGCAGGCCATGGGAAGAGTTTGGCTCTCATTCTAAGGGGGAGGGGAAGCCACTGGAAGGTTTTGAGCAGGAGGAAAACATGGTCTGATTTTTAGTTTGTGAAAAACCATCTTCTGGCTACTGGCTGGAGAATGGAGTGGAAGAGGACACAGTTGGGAGCAGGGAGAACAATTTGGTGGCAATGGTAGCAACCACACGAAAGGCGGGGTGGCCCGGACCAGCATGACAGTGATGGAGATAGTGAGAAGTATTTGGGTTCCAGATGTAGTTTATCAGTGGACCGTACCAGTCATTAATGAAAGGTTGGATGTGGGATAGGTGTGAGAGCAGACCAGAAAAGGGAACGGGAGTGATTTCAGACGGTGCTAACATGATGTCACTTCTGCACTTTAATCAGGACATCACAATTCCGCGCTAGACGGCAGGAATCTTACTCCAAGTGAAAGGACCACTGTGTTCAAGGCACTTCGCTGGCTTCTCTCCCTGTCTTTCTCTCAACACACATCCTGTAGGTTCAGCAGAGAAGAAAATACCCTTGATCTCAGTCTGCCCATGAGAAAGAGACCATTGGCCCAATCATCCAGCAGACTCGTGAGGTGGAGCCCAGTGCCTGGCCCTGTGCTGATATTGGGATTCTGGTTGGACTCAGCCCCTGCCCCTGAGGGCTCCCAGTCTGGTGGGGAGACAAGCAAATGACGAAACAAGTGCAGCCATAAATGCCAGAGTGGGGAGACCTGTGCTTGCACATACGTGATGTGGGAGGCAGGAGAGCATTGAGGGAGAGAGACGTGGGTTTCACCGAGCTGTAACCACGCTGGCTGAGGGGCATGTTATGGGATGAGGGGATGCCTGAGTGTCAGCCTTGAGGCTTGAGGATGTGTCCTCCAGTCATAGAAGGGAGACATGAATTCCTGGGGTGGGGAAATGCAGCAGCAAGAAGGCTGAGTCACTGTGCAGTGTGGAGTGTGCTCTGGGCCGGGTGGGCTGTTTGTCCTGCTGAAACACAGTGCAGAGGCGTGGAGGGGATGAGGTTAGAGAGGCAGGCTGGGGCCAGCTCCCCAAGTCTGCCTGAGCGGCTTACGTATCATCCTGAGGGGAACTGGAGGGGCTTGGAGCCCTCAAAGAGTTTAGGGAAAGGAGTCGCTTGGCTAGATTTGGATTTTGAAAGTTTGCTTTTACCAAATTAGGAATGTCATGTACAAAAATCAACATCTTTCCTTGGGTGGAGAAAACGGAGTAATTCCTAGCCTCAGCTCAGCAATCTGTCTGTGTGTTCTGTTCTTAATTAATTTATTTTTTATTAAATTCATTGAGGTGACATTGGTTAGTAAAATAACATAGGTTCCAGGTGCACAATTCTACAGTGCATCGTCTGCGTGTTGCATTGTGTGCTCACCACCCAGACTCAGTTCTCCTTCCATCACTACATATTTGACTCCCCCTCTCTCTTCCACCACCCTCTGCCCCTTTTCCCTCTGCTTCCTGGGCATTCTTGGTTGAAGCTTCGATCCTACCTGTCACAGCTCCACAGATTACAATCTGAACTGTCCAAGAAGGGCCCCCAGGTGCTTCACGGAAGCAGTGTCCACCCCTGCCAGTGTGATGAGTAAAAAGGCCTATTTGCTTGTCTGTCAGGCTGTGGGGGCTGCTGCAGGAGGGGCCTGAGTCGGGGGACAGCTGGGCTGGTGAAGAACCCCTCAGTCTGGAACTCTAGGGTGCTTCCTGGGTGGTGTCAGACTCATCCCCTCATCTCAGTTTCTCCACCTGGAAAAATGGGACAACAATATGGAACTCCCTGGGGTTTCCCGAGAATTACTGGTGTGGAGGATTTGCAGAAGGCAGACGACCAGCTTTCTCTAATGTGCGTCCATCTACCAACACGTGTCGGGCCCGATGGTCAGAAGATGAGCTGGAGAGAAAGAGCGAAAACACATGCGTGTAGATAAGCTCAGTCCTTGCTCTTTTGTCTCCTTTCTTGGGGTCACGGATTGGTCCAGATGGCAGAGGTCTTTGCTAAGGAAACGACTTCTATCACCTGGCTGGTAAGTTTTCTCACCTGTGAGATGGAGCTGTGCGGGTGCTCTCTCCCCGGGTGGGAAGGGCCGAGGAAGAGGCAACAAACTGTTTGAGGTGTGGGTAGATGCTCTGCCCCTCTAGGGAAGGATGTGGAGGAGTTCTCATGCTGATCATGGCGTGGTCCTGGGGTGGGGTGGGGACCTACGTAGAAGGAACAGGCCATGGGAACAGTGCTTGGAAATCAGAGGAACATAAAGCAAAGCTGCTTGGCAATACCACACCACTTGCTACGTGTGGCGGGGACACTGTGTGTGTTCACCAACCCCGTCTTCCTTTCCCCTCGGACACACGGCTAGACCGCACTTCCCAGGTGCTCTTGCAGTTAGGCAGGACCACGTGACTGAGTCCCAGTCCATGAAATGGGTACATTCCCCATACTTCTTAATTTTGCATTCCTCCGGTTTAATGAGAACTCCAAGGACCAAGGGCAGAATAGAACCAGTAGTTGGGTGGAGCGGTCCTTGAGCAAGTGTGGGGGAGCAACTCAGCCACCACTGGACTCTAACACGAGCTAGGGAAAAATCGATTGGTCAGATCACGAGGTGCTGAGGTCCTTTGTTTCTGCAGGTGTTCTATCCTGATTAATCAATGCAGCTACAGAGTAAGGTTCCGGGAGGGAGGAGAGATTGGTGATGAGATTGAAGAGGAAAGCTGGGGCCGGGTTATGAAGGGCCATGGATAAAGGTATAAGGAGTAGAGGCAGACATGGAAGATTTGCAAACTTGTTTAGGGTATGGGGTGGCTGGAGGTGGGACTGAGGGCAATTAGATTTGGTCATATTTTCCAGACCGTTAGCTTTTTGGAGCCAAAGTTGTGGACACTCTGGCCAAGACCATCTTGTAGCTGGATGACTAAAAACCAGATGTGACCAGCACCATCGTGCACTACTGAAAGTCCTCACATCAACTCAGAGCAAATCAAATAGACAATCTTGTTGGGTGTCTACTTGGGTTTGAAAATTTTGTTGCACTCACTAGACGGTGTCTTTGATTACTGAAATCCCCACAAGAAATTCTACCTTTTGATGATTATTAACACCCTTAACACGACAACAAACTGAAGACATCTTAGAAATCTCTGGGAGGGTAGCCCTGCTCATCTTGGCCCATGGAGAGGAATTGTGGGGAACCCTGAAATGATTTGATTGACTTGTAGAAGTCTGAGGTAACTGGAGAACTGTTTGTAGCACATTTATATATATGCACACAAGCGTAGGAATCTTGGATGGTACAATATAAGTCTGAGGAATTTCAGCATCCTGTTGACTCATCCGTTATGAGATGACCTTTGAGGGTGGAAGAAATTCTTTTCTTCGCTACCCAGCACTAGGAAAGAGCTAGAATGCTTTGGCGTTGTTTTCAGTGGTTGTACATATAGCAACAAAGAAGTCAGGTCAAGGGCAGATATTACTCACTGGAGAGAAACCAGATGAGAGTCAAGAATGGGGCAGTGAGCAAGCTGGCATGTATGTCCAGGGCTGGAATTGTTCCCTGAGAGGGTGTACATAGGCCATTGAGTGTTTCACCATTGCCTCCAAAGCAGATCACAACTTGTGCAAAAGAAATGCCTCATAAGGGGTGTTTATTTGGTTCAGGATTGTATCTCAACTGTTTTGCTAAGGCAAGAACTGTATCAGAAAAACCCTTGATGTAAGCGATGCAACGCCACGAGAGAGTAAGAGGTGAGGATCACATGGAACTGGGATTTATTGTGTGTCTGTAACGTGCCAGGCTCCACGCTAGGTGCTTTGCATCATCGTCTTGTTTAGTTCTTGTTAGAATTCTTTGGAGTAGCCTGGCACGATGCCCATTTTATAGATGTCGACACTGAGGTACAATGTGATTGCCTAAGGTAATCCAACTCGGAAGAGGTGAGGCCAGGGAGTGAACCCCGTTTCCCAACCTCAGATGCCGTGTCCTTTCCTCTCCAGGTGTGGCAGGGTGTGTCCAGAAGTGCCCACAATCCCCACTTTCCCGTTCCCTCAAGTGGCATCAGGGCTGGAGTTTTTATTGCTATTTCTCCTCGTCTCCTTTTGCAGGCAAATGTTGTTGGTCCCCAGAATGGCATTGTGTCCCCCTAGTCTTCTACTCTGTGGTTGACCACACTTTGGACCCCAAAGCCTGCTGAGGTTTTCCCACTGGAAGGAGGGCATTCCACCAGTGCTGAGGATTAGCCATGGCAGAGCCCTAAGTGGGCTGGGCCTGATTCTTTAGGCTGGGGAGCTCAGGGGGCCCCCATAAAGCTGAGCGTCATGGACAGATGGCAACTTCTGATTCAGGGCATCTGTTGGCGTCAGCCGTCAGGGAGACCACAGCCAATCAGTTCTTGGATCCTCCTGGCCGAATGAGGCCCTGGCCCCCACTGGAAGCCAGGCGGTGCCAGACATTCTTTGGGGAAACACAAGCAATTTAAGATAATCCGTGGGCAGGATTTTCATCCTGGGCTCCCTGATTTCTCTGGAAAAGCTGTATGCAGTTGCTAAATGATGGTGGAGAAAGCAGTTTACAATTTCTGTGGAAAAAGGGATGCCTCATGGTGGAAGCTGGAGGGACCCCATGGTAACATGAAGAAGTGGGGCACTGTGATTCAAAAGCAAGAGCAGGTCCTGGGGAGTTAGCAAACATGGGTTCATACTTGCTGCGTGGCTTTGGGCAAATTTCTTGGCCTCTCTGAGCCTCAGGATCCCTAGCTATAAAATGAAGGTACTCCTACCTACCTTCTAAGACTATATGTGAGAGCTTAGCATAGAACCTGGAATATCATGGGCTTCAAATCAGCATTCCTTTCCTTTCCTTTCTGTTCTGCTTGGGTCCCTGCTTGCTAAAATGTTGAGTTCAAAAAACAAGGCTAAGAGGCTCCTCTCTATGGGCTGTGCTCATGCAAGTTTCCCCACGGTCCTTTCCGTGGGTACTAACTCTGTATCACCACATCCACATGCTTATCACCCTGACACAGTACAAGGTGACCTCTAGATCCATGGATCTCTGGCAAAAAGAGTGCTGGCTCATCCTGGGGTCTTAGATCTCAGCACTGCCGCAGATCTTCATGCTGAAGACAGTCTGATTACATGCTTAGACAGTTGTTTCCCTGCTTGGGTCTTTCTGATAAGTAGATAATGTTGTTCAAGGAAATTACCCCAGGCCAGTATGACTGCTTCCCAACAGGCCTCTGGCTGACAATTCAAATTATCGTCTTCAATTCTACCTCCCTTATTGACTGATGGATGGATGGATTCATCTATTCATGTGTTCGTCTCTAAACCATGACTATACTTGTATGCTAGTAGCAGAGGTACAATGATGTGCAAAACTGGTGTCAGCCCAGCCTTCCAGGAGATCCTGATCTAGAGGAGAAGACCAAGTGGCTGATGAGTGCACCCGAATGCTGTGAGTGCTGGAGGGTAACGGGCTGAGGGTGAGCGGAGGCGTCTGGGAAGGTGCCTTAGGACAGGCAATGTCTGAGCTGAGCCAAAATGGCCAAGTGGGAATCAAGTTGAACCATATTTTTTCCCCTTTTGCCCCCAGGAGGGACTGCTACCCCCTGAGCAGAACATTTGGCTCTTCCACGATCTGGCTCGTGTCTCAATTCTCATGTGGCTTGTGACAAGCACTGTGATCTAAGCACCCCGCAGACTTGCTCTCTGCTTAGATCATGAGGCTCTCTTATGTCTCTCAGCCCCTGTTCTGATCTCTGCATGTAGGGCTGTCTCGTATCATTACTGACACCCTGCTCATCGTCAAGCCTGAACTCAATGCCACCTCCTCGTGAAGGCTTCTCAGATTCCTCAAGTCAGAATTCACCGCTCCTCTGTCTGCAGACCCTCCTAGAGTATGGATGGCAGTACCTTGGATCACCATTCTGTCGTGTTTATCTCCTTAACCGGACTGTGAATCCTATGACAGGAGGAACCACATCTTATGCAAATGGCTATCCCTCAGTGCTAATGTGAAAGGAATGTAGGAATGAATCAATCCATGAGTTAGTAAGGAGATGAAATAAGTATGGTGTGATTTTGGGTGTAGTCCGCATAGTTAAGAAATATCCTTATGGCCCTTAATAGAAAGGGTTCACATACATGGCTCTTGGTTAAGTTTTTGCTGGTGCCAAAGTAGGCAAAGCAGATGTTTTTCCTCCTTTTTGATCTTGGTGAGCTGAAACTAATACGACAAAGCAACAAAAATGATAGTGACCATCCACTGAGAACTTGCTATCCTAATTCCCTGTCATAGTTATCCTATTTAACCCTTGTACTGTCCTTTTAATACAGGTACAGTGACTCTCATGCCCATTTTATAGGTGGGGCCACTGAGGTACAGAAAGGTTAAGTCACTTGTCCCAAGTCCCATAACATGATAGTGACAGAGCTGGTTCAGAGGGAGAACTGGCAGACTCCTGGCAGAGTTGACATGCCCATCCCATGACAGCCCTGGCGAAGGTTCCCATGCCCTTTTGCTGCCAGAGCTCTCCTAAAAGAAAGCCTTTTGCAACGGAGACACACACGGAAAAGCCCAGTTCATTAGGGCCGAGTCAAGGGATTTCCAGGCCTCATTCACAACTGAACTGCAGCTTCACGAGACCCACCGTGGCTCAGCGAAACGCCGGGGTCCAGTGGTTTTGCTCTCCTTCGCCAGCCTTTTGCAATATCGGTTGGACCAGGCACTCTGATGGAAATTCCAGTTGTTGTTGTGGTGGTGGTGCATATTTCCGAATACCCACAATCCTGACATCTGCAACCCTGCAGTCAGGATTCGTACCAGCGTGGTAATCTGTTTCAGCACTGCCAAATACTTCTCTTGAAAAACGTGTTGGCTGTGAACCCATTTTCTGCTGTTGTGTTTTGAACAAGTGTTTCCCAAAAGTATTTCCTAACAGCACCGAGGGGTCAGGAGAAGAGAAAAACTAAAACAAAACATGATTGTAGGATTTACTGGGGAGGAAAAACACCAAATAAATCGCCACCACCACCACTCACCACCACCACTGCTCACCAACCACCACCACCACCACCATCGCCACCACCACCACTC